>CM059187.1:75419978-75824282 GCA_030323885.1 Branchipolynoe longqiensis
TATCAGTTGATCCAGGACGTGGGTTCGAATCCAAGGGAATTCAAGTCAATGATTTACAAAATTGATAGAGGCCTGACATTCGGCGTTACCAGGACAGGACAATGAAGAGTGAACAGTGAAAGGAGGAACAGCTATTGTCAACAATTCAAATCCCCCCTACTTAAAGTTGCATGGTCGGATGGTTTTATATTTCTGCCACATTTTTTTTTTACATATTAGGTTTATTGTTATAACCTATTTTAGTTTGAAGTAAATTTCATTTCAAATATTAAATTTTTGGGAGTTATTTTAAGTGAAAATATGCACAAATAATTTTGATGTGCATGTAAGAATGCTGGATATCGTAACACTCCCATCACACCAAACTAGTTCTCAAAATGTCCGACCACGTTCTAAAATTGGCTGTGGTTGGGCTAGAACGTGGATGCAAGAAGATTTTGGGCATACTCACCATTCCATTCTAGCCTGTCCATTCCGTTTGTAAAAAGAATGTAGAAATTTGTTACTACATCCATTCCGTTTCCACACAGTTTGAGTCCGTTCAGCAACATTTTCAAGAACCTAGTGAGAACTAGTTTGGTGTGATGGGGGTATTATTAGCACCTTGATATATCCTGAGGATGTTTTCCAGAACCCCTTCTCCACTCCACCTATCCTACCAGTCACCAAGACTTTAAATCCTCGTTCACACATACGTGTGAAACCGGCTTAACTAAATTGAATTAACTAGTCTGGCTTAAAACGTATGTGTGCATGTAGCACTAAATCAATTTAGCTCTAAGTCGACTCAACTAGTTCGCTTGATGTAAACCAGTTTGTGAGGTGGATTAGTGGAACTGATATAACTTAAGTCGGCTTAAGTTGCGCGTGTGAACACAGTGCTAAATCGGCTTAGTTAGTCTGGCATAACTAAATCAATTTAACGATGTGCATGTGAACACAACTACCCTGACTTGAAATTTATGACCTGGGAGCGAGCTTCACTTTTCAGGGTGTATTGCCAACAGCCCAATGTGAACCAGATCCTCGTTTTGACAAAGGAATATGCCGCCAGGAGGCGAGGGGGATGAAGGGGGAGAAGAGGGGGGAAAGAAGGGGGGGGGGAGGCTGCCGAGGGCCTTGCTGGGGTGTAAAACTAAACCAAAAAACCAGCTACCCAGACCCTCTTAGAGGACCGGGGTTGGGCTCCTATGCTGCCTTTTTCATCCCCCTCCCTAATTTCTCCGACCACGACCCATCGGAAGCCAACTCCCGGCCAATTGGGACCGCCTTCAGCAGTGCCCATACAGTGCTTTAGATTGACACGCTTCAGCATGCCAACACGACTGAGAACTCCTAAAAACCCAAAAATCAACAACTGCATTAAGACTTGGCCAGGATACTGATGATGTTGGACACAGATTGCTGATAATGCCAACACGTGGTTGTTTTTAGCAGTGAGCCTCCACAGGCAGCTCATATATTTAAATTGAACGGCCTTCATTGGAAATCTGACACCTCGCTTCCAGATCGCTAATAGCTGATTGCATCAATGTCCGACCTCATGAGCAACTCTGCGGGACGGCTTCTGGGGATTCCGCTAGATGGTAGCACGGAGAAACCCGATCCAACCACCATGCTTGTAAAGCATTAAGCTGTTTGTTTGTTTGGGTTTCGTGCCCTGGCAACATTTAATGTCATACCAGGATAAATTCTGACTTGTGACGGTGCACACTCATGGCGACTTTATAGCACTGCCTCACTCGGAAACCAGGGCACCAGCTCCAATGACCAAATTTCCCACTCAACCACATTATCCTGATACTGGGCTAACCAGTCCTTGCTCTATTCTAACAATGCCTAGCGCCAGGCTAGTTAGTGACAAATAACAATTTTGTAAGTCATTGGTTTGACTCGGCCCCGATTCAAACTCCAAACCTTCCGCATATATGCTCTTTTTCCGATTTGGCCACCGCGTCCAGTTCAAAATAATATAAAGATCTATCCAGCTTAAAGTTGCATAGTCCGATGTTTTTGCATTTTGGTAATTTTTCTGAGATAAATATATTAAATTGATCGTTATAATCTACCTTATTTCAGGTTAAAGTAACTTTGATTCTAAAATGATAAGTTTTGACATATTTGAAATTCAAACATGCAAACTTAGTTTTGGCAAGCACTCCAAAATTCTGACACCAGTAACAAGTTATATCAAATTGTCTCAGTGCTCCCTTCTATTTGGCAATAAATGCTTAATATGTGCATCAATATCTAAGTTAGATATGTAGAGTCAAATCTATATAATTATTTTGGTTTTGAAAATGTGATGCTTCATCGGACTATGCAGCTTTAAACCCACAACTGTTAATTCTTTTCCAATTGACACAAGGGAAATTGTCAGTTAGTATGAAGCGGTGAAGAAATTTCGATCAGAGTCAAGAAAATATCGCGACTCCAACAGGTGTACGACTGCCACGATGCCGATAATCGGAAGCCCGCAATGCCGATCACCATGTCGGGTGTGGTGGGCGAGTAGCTGCCATAAATCGGTTCCCGTTGGTGTCGGGATTGCCTTCAGTGTCGCAATCAGGGACATTCACCGACACTTATACACTTTCTCATGCACGTCATTGTGAGTGAGCTTCATAGAGAGGCATTTTCATAGGATCGGTACTGTCTCTATAATGCCAGCCTGACACTAAGCGACACAACTGATATCACTATACATATGTATATATTTAGTCTACTTATATACATACACACATATATGTGATGTATAGCGTATTATGCGAGTATAAGGATACGTAAAGGAATATTACTTATTATTATTATTATTGTTATGCTCCATAAGATGGAACACTGTACTGGTGGCACCATCTTGGCCTACCTCACCTCACCCAGAGGTTGACCAGTGTCAGTCGCACTGGAGGATATGACGGCATTTCTGACTTATGCCGCTTGTCATTCGGCACTTGTGACCTTATCATCAGAGTTGATGCACTAGACCCAAACCAAGTGTTCAATCCCGATTCCTCGCTGATCACTTAACAATCCTTGCGATCCTGTCCCCAAGGTCTACAAGCCTTAGGATCACTGCAATATTAGAATGTATCAGGCAGCTGGTGCTAAGACTCTACTAGAGAACAATCATCTGTTGATGGATGGAGGTGTATGAGGCGCATTACCTCTAGACTCATGTACACATGTAGCCGCAGATTAATCGCTACTGGGGATTAGTAAAGGTAGCGAGACAAAATATTTTATCACAGGCATTTCTCCCAGTCCCAGATTAGATGCGGCTTCGGTGAGGTAGAAATGGCGGCCGGAAATGAGGCATATAAACTAGGAATGTGAGATGAAGTGGCGCCACCTGGCAAGCTTGACGGGCTTCGGTGCGGTAGAAATGCGGCGGAAATGGAGCATATAAACCTAGGAATGTGAATGAAGTGGCGCCAACCTTGCTAGCGTGCCGCGGAAGTCGCCTGTAGTCGGGTGTGGCTCGTATTGCCGGATTGTGTGAGGAGCAGCTCAAATTATGCAGTGACACACCACAGGCCGCCACATGGATTCCATTAATTCCACCGGGCCTGGAATTTCTGCCATCTTCGTATTTTTCTTCTTCTAGAATTGGTGTTATTCTATAAAGGTTGTTTTCGGGTTATCTGGTGCTGAGTCTAGATGTGGAAGCCGACCCACATTGGAGAGACAGGTAGCAGGGTAGTGACTCAGAGTCAGGATTAGTGGTAGAATGAAAATAGCAGTCTTGAAATCTTCCATATATATATTTGTTGTTGTAAATACAGTTTACTTATTGAATAAACTCTTTTGTCAGCACCGTGGCACTGGTATTCCGGCCATGTGACAATACAGTCATTTACAATATTATTTATATTCTTCTATCAAGTACAACAGCAATGAATATGGTTTTTGGGGGAAGATTATCCTCTGCTCTGCACCCCGTGGCACTGGTATTCGGGTCCATGTGACCATACAGTTATTTACATTATTGAGGTACGTCATCCTTCTATGAAGTACTTGACAGCAATGAAGATGGGTTGGGGCGAGTCGCATCCGCATGGCTGCACGACAGAATGTCCAACCGACTTAAGTTGGCCTGCAGTGCAAGCATTTATTGAGCAGGTTGTCCAGAGGCCGCGTTTCCGCGGTCCGTCTGCGGAGGGCACTGCGGCGGAGTCCCATAGCTCCTAGTCGCGCGCTGCTGTCTTTTTTGGTCTATTTGCGTTCAGGTCCGTCTCAGGTCGACGTCATCGGCGACGCCTGCCTTGTCAGGCAGGAGGCAGAACAGCGCTCGGTAATGAAGCTGCCGCTGCAGTGGTTTCATCCAATCAGAGGAGCAGCATTTCGATTTGAGCAAAACTGGCCGCCCCCTGGCCCAGCACGCCTATGAACACTGTCAGGCCGCAGTCATATTTCGAGGCGGCCAACAGACTCTATAGAGCACAGTTTTCAGACTAGCCTCTGACGTCACGGGGCGCCCTCCGAGGCGCCTCCGAGACGGAGCCTGAACGCGGCCTTCGTCACTCATCAGTGCTTAAGCGATGACATAGGCAATGGTTAGCCGAAGATACCAACACATACTCCACTAGAACAACAAGAAGCTTAAACGAGGCGTGCCCAGGCAGGTGTCCTAAACACTGGGAGCCCGAGGGAGGGGGGCATAGTTGATTGGCAGTATCCCGTATTGATTTATTTAAGCATAATTCAGACGCAAAAAACCGGACAATTCACTCCGGGGCTCGAAGGTTATAAAGTGATGGTCTGACCACCTGTTCGAGCTGAGGGGTGTCCTCGAGGGGGTGAGGATGGGGTGGGGGCCCGGGAAGTTGGTTGCAATCCGTCGTGGATGGCGTAACATTATCTGAAACGACATCAGCTTCTCTCGATTAAGGTGCAAGGTGACTGTCTGTAATGCATGTGTGCATTGTGCAATGTTCCCCCGTTATGTACATGTCTTTTTTGGTGTAATGCTTAGTGCTGTATAACGAGTTGGAGAGATAGTACTATTTTTGATTTGCATACACGGACATAGCCTATATGCTCGTGCAGATGAAGTCCTGATCATTGTAGTGCTAGTGTTATAAGGAGTTGGATGTGCATAGTCCTTTTTTGGCGCTGCACGCGGTGGCACTGTATTAGCTCATGCAAAGTCCTGATCAGTAAAGTGGTCTATAGGTTTATCATGTGCATAGCCAAATAGGGCGATGCATTATTGCAATGTATTATGTATAGTTCGAGTACTGCTCCAGACATGATGTTCCTGTTTGTTTACCACATATCCTAATACGTTGGTGCCATGACCTGGATTCTGTACATGCCACATACATGGTACTGTATGGCCCTGAACGCTGCCCTCTGGATGTAAATAGAAGCATGCTACCTGGATATTTGTAATTGTATATGCGAGAGTCCACATGGGTGAAAGGCAAGATCTACTGCGCAATCGTGCTATCCACCCTACTATATGGAGCTGAGGCCGGCGCGGTGTACAGAGGACAGGTCAAAAAGCAGCAAGCCTTCATGGTGCGACATCTGCGTTCAATCTTGAGGAGGATAACCTGGACAAGGACAAAATTGAGTGAAACAAGGAAACACTTGATTGGCACAGTGGGCTGTCCCTCTATGGAAGATCTTCTGATCAGAAAGAACCTCTGGTGGACTGGACACATGATGAGGATGTCAACAGACAGGCTACCCAAGCAGATCCTCTATTCTCAATTGTCTTCTGGTCAGTGAAATAGAGGACGCCCTCGTCTCTGGTTCAAAGATACTATCAAGAGAAACCGGAAGCCCGACTCATGGACATGCCTCTTACAGCAGAGAGCAAAATGGAGAGCGGTGGTTAAGTAATGAAAGCAGCTTTTGTCGCATTGCGACCGATAGCATGATGATGATGATGAGATGCAAGTGTAGAAATTCCATTGGGGATCAGTGTAGTGAGGTGCACTGACCTCCTTAAGTGAAATGCCACATACACAGGTATGCATGGGTAGGTTGATTCCATCTTGAAGTGTCTATGGATACGGAAGCAGTGTTCAGTCTGTGGACTGTGCATCTGGCCGTGGCTTCGGCTTTCGATATCTGATTACCTGAATTTTACATGCATTCTTTCCATTTTGATAGAATACTCATATCCCAGACACATCAACTGCATAACAATTAGAATAGCTCTAAAAACACTTGGTCTAATGTTTCTTGAATGGACCAGTTGGACCTGCTGGGTTGGAGCTCAACTAGTTTATTCTGTGACGTCACGCTGGTAAGGGTAAGTGGAATCAAATGGCTGTAAGGCATAGTCAAGGGGCTTCAAAGGCATATTCAATTGTGATACTTTTCGTTGGAATGTCTTTTGCACTGAACTATTTATTTCTCTGCCCTTTTTTGTAATTAGTGACCTATGAGTCTGAACGTGTTTCCGGTCTATTAATTATGGTAATTGAGTAATTGTGTAAGCCTACGCTATATCACACTAACATCTGACGTGGGTCAATATCGCCGAATGACTGTAAATAACTACAAACGGACCTGACTAGAGAGTAAGATATGTTTTTTTAAAAGATAGTTTCATGATAATTGGTCATGATAGTTATGAATAAGTAAAAGTATGGCCGTCATGTTAGAGTAATCGTACGATACTAGACAACCCCAAGTAGACAAACCCCAGTAAACCACCTTATGCTCCACACCCACATTCTCCACTAATACCTCCTACCCACCGGTACCTAGAGAACCCTCCCTGTAATTCACCTTCAGACCTCTTCCATCACCCTGTCATCTCCCCTCTAACTCGACCCGTCCCCACTCATCGCCACTTCACTGTACCACCCCTTACCTCCCGATCTCTACCTCCCACACAATCTCCCCTCTACCCTCCCCTCCCCTTCACTACACCCCTCCCCGTCTCACCTCCCCATCTCCCCTCTACCCTCCCCTCCCCTTCACTACACTACATACCCCTCCCCATTCTCACCGATCCCCAATCTAGCCCCTCTACACCTCCCTCCCCTTCACACCTACACCCCTCACCCGTCACTACACCCTCCCCGATCTACCACCTCTACCCCTCCCTCCTCCCTTCACTACACCCCTCCCCATCTCACCTCCCGAACTGCACCTCCTACCCTCCCCTCCTGAACCCCTCTCCACTACACTCACCACTCCCATCTACACCCTCCCACTCTCCCCTCTCACCTCCCCATTCCCCTCACTACACGCTCCCTCTCCCATCCTCACCTCCCACACCTCCGCTCACACTCCCCACCTTCCACCTACCCCTCCCTACCTCCCTGCACCACTCAACCACCCCCATCTCCCACAGCCCTCCTACATCCTCCACCACCTTCCTACCCGCCACAATCCTCCCTCCCACCTCCCCACTACCCTCCCCTCCCCTATTCCCCTCCCCTACCCCCCTCCCACCTCCCCACTACCCTCCCTCCTACTCCCCCTCCCACCTCCCCACTACCCTCCCCTCCCCTCCACTCCCTCCCGTCCCCTACTCCCCTCCCCACTAGCCTCCGCTCCCTCCTCCCCACTAGCCTCCCCGCTCCGCCACCTGCCCTCCTCACCTTCCCGCTGTCTTGAGAACCTGACTGAGGAGTTTGGCCCCCTTCCCGTAGTCCTCTTTCCGTACTCCCCATGTTCCACACCCTCCACTCCTCACCCCGCCTCTCCCACCACCTGCCAGATCCCGTCCCCGACTAGCCTGAATACCTGAGTCCACCCGCCTTTGTCATCCCCCTCCCACCCCCGCTTTACCCGCCACCCTTTATCCCTTCACCGTCGCCTCCCCCCTACACACACCTCTCTCCTGAACCACCTGCTAGCCCCCTCTCCCCATTACCTGGATAATCCAAGTAGCCACACTCCAACTCCCCTGCACCATTCCTTTGTCGCCCATTCCCCAGGTCCTCCCCACACCGTGCCCGCCACCCCCGCATGCCTCTCCCTTCCCCCTTGTCCTCTCCCTCCCTCCGCTCGCCCCCCCCCCCCCCCCCCCCCCCCCCCCCCCCCCACCCCCCCCCCCCCACCCTGCCCGCCCCACCCCCGCCCCTGCCCACACGGCGCTGCCGGTCCGGTGGCGGGGGGTGGCGGCCGGCTTTCATCACGCTAACACCGGCCGACCTGCCCGGGCTTTGATCCGCCGACAAACTCAATAGACAATGTATAATTAAGAAGGCGCTGACGACTTGCGTCAATCGGCGCCCGGCCCACTTCCCACCTGCTGCTTGTCGGCCGCATCGATTGTCCAGCGCCCGTCTTTTTGATCATCAAAGAAGCGTGTAATTAGCGTAAAGCAGACCGTGGGGGTGGCAGGTGGGGGTGGCGGGAGGTGGGAGTAGTGCAGGTACGTGGAGAGTGGGCGGGTGGGCGGGAGGGTGGGAGGGGGGGGGAGGGTGACGGGGGTGGAAGTAGTGGAGTTTTGGATGGAGGGTGGGAGGGTGACGGGCAGATGGGATAGTGGGAGCGTTGAGTGTGGGAGAGTGGGAGGGTGGGAGGGTGGGAGGGTGGGATAGTGGGAGGGTGGGAGGGTGGGAGGGTGGGAGGGTGGGAGGGTGGCGGGAAGGTGAGAGTGAGGGGGGCGCGGAAGTTTGATAATGGGAGTAGGAAGAGGATGTGAGGGTGTCGGTGCGGAGGTGGGAGTAGCGGGAGGAGAGGGTGAGAGGGTGAGATGGTGAGAGGGTGGGAGGGTGGGAGGGTGGGAAGGTGGGAAGGTGGGAGGGTGGGGAAGGTGAGAGTGATGGGGGCGCGGAAGTTGGATAATGGGAGTAGAGAGAGGATGTGAGGGTGTCGGTGGGGAGATGGGAGTAGGGGGAGGGTGAGAGGGTGGGAGGGTGGGAGGGTGGGAGGGTGGGAGGGTGGGAGGGTGGCGGCGAGGTGTGAGTGGTATGAGGGAAGGAGGGTGTGAGTGTGACGGGGAGGGGCGAGGGTGGGAGGGTGTCGGGGAGGTGGGAGAGTGGGAGGGTGGGAGGGGGAGGGGGATAGTGGGGGTAGGGGGAGGGTGGCCTGGTGTGTGAGTGAGGGAAGGCGGCATGAATGTAGATAGTGGAGTAGTGTGGGAGTGTCCAGTTGAGTGTGAGTGTGTCAATACAGAAATAAATGTAGGTTCCGCATCCAAATCACTGCTGTCCTAACGGTGAGAATGGTGAGCATGATGAGTATGAGGATGAGGACGGCGGATTACGGTGGTAGCACGTGACGGTGACACCGCTGAGCCTGTGTCCGACTACTGTGTTTGTGGCTGGAGGCTGGGGGCTGGAGGCTGGAGGCTGGAGGCTAGAGGCTGGAGGGTGGAGGGTGGAGGCTGGAGGCTGTAGGCTGGAGGCCGGATGAGAGTGGGGACATGCCAGGTTCATCCAGGGATTACCCACTGTCACTAAGCCCAAACCGCGTGTTAAATAAGGGGCAGGACACACTGACGTGTGTGGAGACTAGGCAGCTTTATACCCCTGTCACACTATGACGTAACGAGCAAACGTGGAAACATCCATGCGGCGTAATGGGAATGTCAGGAGAACGTCAGGAGAATGTACGTTCAACATTTCACCACCGTGTCATGACGTATGTAATGTCACGTAATGTAGTTCTGGCGATGGAATAATCTTCATAACGTTCCGTGAGCTTAATGACATTGTCCTCTCTCGTTGAATGACGGTATCACTACGCTTTACCGACGTTACCCTCTTGTCAACTATGCTGCATCTACGTTCAACTTGTGCCCAAATGTGCATACTATGCCGAGAAGTTCAACATTCTTCACGTTCTCCCTACGCTGGCGTCTTTACGTCATAGTGTGACAGGGCCTTTAGACAACATGTCCTTGCATATTGGGCGGGCAGATGAAATAGACATGAACTTGCGTATGCTTTATCATGTACTAAATGGTATTTGTGTCAACATTTAATGTAATAATGTTTATCATATACTAAGTGACATTTATGAAAACTGAATGTAATAATGCTTATCATATACTAAGCGATATTTGCGAAAACTGCGAGTGTAATAATACTCATCACATACTGAACAACATTCGCGAAAATGGCAATCGTAATAAGGCATATCATATATTAAATGAGATTAGGGAAACATGCAAGTTTAAAAAGGTTTATCATATGTTAAATGAGACTTGCAAAAACTGCAAGTGTAATAATGCTTATCATATACTGCTAGACGACCTTTGCGAAAACGGCAAGTATAATAATGCTTATCATTTACCAGATGACATTTGCCAAAACTGCAAACGTAATAATGCTCATCGTATATTAAATCACTTTTCCTAAATATGTGAGCATAATATACTAAATGAAATGGGAGTGCTATAATGCTCATCATAAAGCTAAATAATATTTCTGAAGATTTTAACATATGACCCCATTGATAATGATAGCACTGGGACTTTGGATCACATTTAAGATGCTCGATTCTTGGAAAGGCCCCAATTTTCAGATGTGCTACCCTTTCTAGCCTGACGTACAGCAGTCAAGATTTGCTGATATCCATTGCAGAGCCCAGTGATGTGCCTGGTCCATCATCATCATCATCATACTGTCAGTCGCGATGCGACAAAGACTGCTTTCATTACTTGACTGCCGCTCTCCAATTTCCTGAAAGCTGCCTGCAAAGGTGTTCAAGTACGGCTGGCTTTTGCAAGTTACCAGCGGCACTCTCTCGGGGAGCAAATAGAGGTTTCACACTGGCAAGAACATGTCCAGACAGGCGCAAAACTATTTGGCCCTGCAGTGGCTGGTCGGGAGATGTTGGGAGTTTCACACATCAACCGTCATTGATGCTGGTCCAACGAGATTGATATTGGACTGCAGCCTTTGTGATATGCCATTTTATGTATGGTATATTATTGTCGCCAACTGTACATACATCATCACTGTATTTGAAAATCTACTTTACTGTGAATAATGAGGAATACTTGAAGGCTACAGTAATTAAATGAAGCAGGTGCGTGCAAGTATATGACAGTGGAAGCTTTTAGGCTTTTAGAATGCACATCAAACCTCGGTTAATATGTATCCCACAAGGGCGCGGGACTCAAACCCCATATGATGCAATAACTGATTCTTATTATGTAAGATGAGAACTTCAATGTGCAGACAGCAAATGTCCTTTGGTTGCCAAATTAGATGGGATACACAGTTCATCCTCAATTACTGCATACACAGAATAACCTCACCATCACAGCACCTACTGCAACATGGCAGCTACCTGAGTAACAACATGGAAGCAACATCAACATCACAATAACAACAATAACAGAACAATCATAGAGACAACCTCTGCAACATCATGGAAGAAACCTGAGCAGCAACATGAGAGTAACATCAACAGCATCATGGCAGGAACAACAACATTTCCATTGGAACAACCTGCGCAACACCATGGAAGCAACATCAACAACACCAGGATAGCAACACAGCCGCATCATGCCAACTATCTCAGCAAGACTATGGAAGTTACCTCTGCAACACCAAAACAGTAACATCAGGACAGCAACATCAGCAGCATCATGCTAACTAGCTCAGCAAGACTTTGGAAGTTACCTCTGCAACACCACAACAGTAACATCAGGACAGCAACATCAGCAGCATCATGCCAACTATCTCAGCAAGACTATGGAAGTTACCTCTGCAACACCGTCCTGATATGACCTTAGATGTTGCTAGGACGTAAAACAACAACAAACAAACAACAAACCTCTGCAACACCAAAACACTAACATCAGCAAGACCATGGAAGTATCCTGAGCAAGAAACACCATGGCAGTAATGTCAGCAAGATCATGGCAGGAACATCATCAACATCATAACAGCAACATCAGCAACATCATAACAGCAACATCAGCAACACCATGAGAGCATCCTGAGTTAGACCATACCAGCTACCTGAGGGACACCATGGAAGCAAGATTGGCAACAACCTCTGCAACACCATGAAAGTAACATTCGAAACACCATGGAAACAACATTGACAACACCATGAGAACAACCTCAGTAACACCAGGGAAGCAACATTAGCATTACCATGGAAGCAACCCCATCGAAGCAACATCTGCAAAGGTATGGAAACAACTTCCACAACAGCAATGAAGCAATGTCTGCAACATCATAGTAACAACATCAGCAGCACCATGGAAACAACCCCAACAATACCATTGAATCAACATCAGCAACATCATGGAATCACCCTCCGCAACACAATAGAATCAACATCAGCAATACCACGGAAACAACTTCAACAACACCATTGAATCCACATCAGCAACATCATGGAATCACCCTCCGCAACACAATAGTAGCAACATCAGCACCACCACGAAAACAACTTCAACAACACCTTTGATTCAACATCCGCAACATCATGGAATCACCCTCCGCAACACAATAGTAGCAACATCAGCAGCACCACGAAAACAACCTCAACAACACCTTTGAATCAACATCAGCAACATCATGGAATCACCCTCCGCAACACAATAGAATCAACATCAGCAATACCACGGAAACAACCTCAACAACACCATTGAATCAACATCAGCAACCTCATGGAATCACCCTCCGCAACACAATAGTAGCAACATCAGCACCACCACGAAAACAACTTCAACAACACCTTTGATTCAATATCCGCAACATCATGGAATCACCCTCCGCAACACAATAGTAGCAACATCAGCAGCACCACGAAAACAACCTCAACAACACCTTTGAATCAACTTCAGCAACATCATGGAATCAACCTCCGCAACACTATAGAATCAACATCAGCAGCACCATGGAAACAACCTCAACAACACCATTGAATCAACATCAGCAACATCATGGAATCAACCTCTGCAACACAATAGAAGCAACATAAGCAGCACCATGGAAACACCCTTAACAACACTATTGAATCAACATCATCAACATCATGGAATCACCCTCCGCCACATTTGGGAAGCAACATCAGCAGCATCATGGAAATAGCATCCACAACATTATCCAAGTAACACCTGCAACAAGGCCCCGGAAGCACCTTCCCCAACACGGAAGTAAACAACATGGAAGTAAACGCAACACTGCCATGGTAACCTCAAGACCTACACAAATGCTGCCGTCTTCCCCTAATGCATTACTGCTTTCTCCAGGCCAAAAATAAAACCCAGCTGCCCCACAAAAAGCGGGAAAGAAGAAGTAGAATAATCAGCCGAAAGCCTCATTTCTTTGCATCTGTGTGCTTCTGTTGCGATTTATCGAGATGGCTTCGCTTTTTGCGTGTGGCGCCCCCTTGTATCGGATTACGTTGAAAATCCCCAATTCACGACCCAGCACGGTTCCCTCCATGAAATCCTCGTCGCCACTATGAGCTGGTAATTATTCCCAGAAGACGCAAGAAAACACACTTGTGTTTTTATCATTGTTTAAAAAAACAAAAAAGGAAATTATATATTTATTTATTTAGTTGTATTGCCTTTCTTTCGATGCATCTATCGTGCTCTCTTTCTGTCATTATTTATTTATTTATTTCCTTGCTTTCCTTTTCCAGTTTTTAGTTATATCTTCCTCTCTCTCTCCTCTTCCTTTTGTCATGCTTCCTTTCTCCCTTTCGCTCTTACTTTCTTCCCTTCTCTCCCTTTCTTTTTCTCTTTCAATTTCCCCCTTTCTCCTATTCTCCCCATCTCCCAATTATTTCCTTCCCCCTATTCTTTCTTTCTGCATTTCTGTCTGCCTTTCTCCATCTTCTCCATTTCCACACCGTCTCTCTTTCTCCCTAATAGATAATCTCCTCGTCCCTCTCTACATAGATCTAATTCCCTCTTTCCATCCCTCTCCCTCTACCCATCCCCTTACCTCTCTCCACCTCTCCCTCATCTCCCCCATCTCTCTCCCGTCCCGTCCTTCCTTTCCCATCTCTTTTGCTCTTTACCGGCTTCATGCTAGAGGCGAGACACAAGATAAAAACACTCACAATCAAATCGGACTCATGAGTGGAGAACAAAAACAAAACACCTAACTGCCGGATTTGGAGGTGTGTGGCCGCGGGCCCACCCACTTGGCGGAGTGCCAGAACTGGGGCGTGGTCACGTGGACGGCTAATTACAGAGGCAGCTTGTCGAAATCAACACGCTGCAAGACGCCTCTTCCCACTCAATGTATGTTTAATCACCGACATTTCGGATCTTTTTTACCACCCGCCACCCTTTTCTTTCTTTTCTTTTAATGAGGACTTGTTGGAATCGCCTATTGTATGCACTATATATATGTATATATGTGTATATATATATATATGTATATATATATATATATATATATATCGTCTGTATTCAAAACTACGGGTGGCATGTCATCGCCACCCTCCTCTGGATCTTTATCTAAAAAGCTCTGTAACCCGTCGCAGAAATGTACGTATATATGATTTATAATAGTTATCCAAATATTCATATATATATAAATAATATATATATATATAAACTATAAATACATAATTTTTAAATAGAGATAAAGGATATATCTCTAATATAATATGTGCTACAAAATACATTATTACACTTTCTTTTTTCGTTGTGCCAAGTTACATTAGTTATGCACAATTATCGGATGTTTCGTCAAATACCTGGGTGTAGTTGTGTGCATGAAAGTGAAATAGCTATGACGAAGTTTGGGCAGGTAGTGTGTGTGTGTGGGGGGGGGGGGTCCTATTTGGTTGAGCGTTACCCATGGGAGAAAGGAACTAACCCCATATACGAAGATTATAAATACATATATGAAGATTATTACTTGTGAGAAAAAGAGGAATTGCCCCGGGCGTCAACGGAAGATTATACGCCAAGTAACCAATACGTCCGACAGGTAGATAACTAGGTACCTCCAATGTGGGAGAAAAAGAAAGTAACCATGTAGATAAAGTACATAGTGAAGGTACTAATAGTACTTATCTAAGATGGAAATATACATGAATAAGTCCTTTCTTTGTATTGCATTATAGATCGTGGAGAGTGACATTTTGTTTCCGCTTATACATGTAAGAACCTAGCCATGTAACATGATCACATACATGTGTGCTTTTATTCACATCACTGCGGCCCGACTAGTGAGCTGTTGATGCATCAGCACATTAACCGGTGGAACTTAATTGATCCAACCTTGTGTACAAGCAAACCACAAGGTACCGAATGCACTGACACTGTCAGGTAGTGCCTATAACAGCAACGCGTGCCACTTATTTACGTCTTCCCAGTCAGCAGTCTCAGCACCTTGCATGCAGCATGGCTGGTGTTGAAGGTAAATATTACATACACCGTGCTTCCCAAGTGATGGACGTAGTGTGCCAATAGGTAGATAAAGGATACACCCGGTACTCGCAGTACACAGGTGAATACCAGCCCTATATAAAAACGGTCGAAAATGCGGGGAAATGAAATGAGAACCTAATTTCACAATCTAAGAAGCAACAATTATTCTTTACATATGTCTTATTATTTCCCCGCTACCTTTGAGTTGAAAAATATAATAAAACATGTAGTTTAATCAGATTTAAAAGTGAAATTGACGGCGTTCTATGGCCGCCATCTTGTCTTTTTGCATTCTCGCCCATTTCACCAACTCTGTGCCAATATATGTAGCCATTTGATCCTGGAACGACAGTCTCTAGTTCCTGTTTCATACTAAAGCTATTTTCGCCCGTATTTACACTACGTTGTCCTTCACCCGGGTACTAGTACAGGGTGAATCCTTTATCTACCAATAGGAAGCGTCTGAACAAACAGTTAAATAACACATCAGGTTGATTGCTCTGACCTACTCTAGTTTACTTCAATGAATCTGTAATGATAATTGGCTAACATTTGAAGTTACACGCATGCGCGATAATTTCACTTTCCTGCGACTCACACACACTCCCCCTCCCCCCAACATCCCCTCCCCACCAGGGGGTGTTAGGGTATGGGGGGGGGGGCGAACTGCACTCCATCAACTAGCCCGATCAGATAGCCAGAAGAAGAAAGGAGCGAGAGAAACAGAGGCACTCTGACCGCATAGTCTTATTGATTCCTCTGCTTCCCCTCAGTCACATACTCACACACTCACACATTTACACATTCACACTATCACACACTCACACAGTCAGACACTCACACACTCATATACTCACTCACTCACACACTCACACACTCACATATAATCCCTCCTTCAGCGTTACTCACTCATATATTCACTCACTCTGACACTCACACATTGATACACTCACACTATCACACACTCACACCATCATACACTCAAACACTCATATGATCACTCACTCACTCACACACTCACAAACTCACGCATTTACACACTCACACTATCACACACTCACACACTCATATATTCACTCACTCACACACTCACACACTCACACATTTACACACTCACACTATCACACAATCACACTCATGCACGCACACACTCATATACTCAAACACTCATATATTCACTTACTCACACACTCACACATTTACGCACTCACACTATCACACAATCACACTCATACACTCACACACTCATTCACTCAAACACTCATATATTCACTCACACACTCACACATGTACACACTTACACTATCACACAATCACACTCATACACTCACACACTCATATATTCACTAACTCACGCACTCACACACTCACACATTTACACACTCAGACTATCACACACTCACACACTCATACACTCACACACTCATATATTCACTCCCTCACTCACACACTCACACACTCACACACCCACACACTCACACACTCACACATTTACACACTCACACTATCACACACTCACACACTCATACACTCACACACTCATATACTCACTCACTCACTCACACACTCAGACACTCACACATTTACACACTCACACTATCACCCACTCACACACTCATACACTATCACACACATACACTCACACACTCATATATTCACTCACTCACACACTCATACACTCACGCATTCATACACTCACACACTCACGCACTCACCCACTCACCCACTCACTCACTCACACACACACTCAGAAACACACCTACTCATACACTCATACACTCATGGACTCACATACTTACAGACCCACACTCTAACATCTAACCCACCCACTGAGACACTCACGCGCTCACCCATTCACCCATTCACCCACTCAATTGTGGTGTATGTATATATGTGTATGTGTGGGGAACCAGCTACGGTGGTCAAGTGGTCACGTGGTCACCTGTGGTATCGGAGAATTAACCAGTTACTTTACTGGTTCGTAGGTATCGTTCATGGTGTCAGACGAGGAAGCAGACCCGTACATTATGACAGTATCGGGACTTAAACTCCCCCCCAGGCCGTGTCTGACATCACCAACTTACCCACTGAACTACACGCACACTAAAGCCCCAGTCAGACCTCACCGGATTGAGAAACCGGATAGAAAACGGACACTCTCCGGTGAAATATGGCAATGTACGGTTTATATACGGTTGGCATCCGGCGTGACCGTTATCTGTCCGGCGGTGTCCGGTGGTGTCCAGCGGTATCCGGTACAAGTTTTGAACATGCACAAAACTTGTACCGGACACCACCGGACTGAAATGTACGGTTGGTGTCCATTTTAAGTCCGTTTGGTCTGTTTGGTCTGTTAAATGTCCGTTACTCATCCGTTAGGTGTCCGTTTTGTATCCTGAAGAGTCCGCTGAAGGTGCTGCGGGAATTCGGTTCATCGGTTTTTTGCGCGTCCATGAACAGTCCGGTGGGTGTCCGGTTGGTGTCCGTTTTGTGTCCGGTCCATCCGTTTGACATTCGGTTCCCGTCCGGTTCTCGTCTGGTTCTCGTCCGTTGACTATTTGTTAATGTTCGTTTAGCCTCCGTTTAGCATTTCATCCAGCGGCCGTTGCAACAGTTCTACACCGAACACCACCGGACTAGACAATTCTTTGCCCGGTGGTGTCTGGTACTCAGTCCGGTAAGGTCTGACTGGGCCTTAACTAACTAACTAACTCACTCACCCTCTCATCTACTTACCTACCCAGCTACTCAACCAGTAACCTACTCATACATTAACTCACTCACCCACTCCACCCACTCACCCATTTAACCAATGTACCACTCACCCACTCATCTACTTACCTACCCAGCTACTCGACCACTCACCCACTCATACATTAACACACTCACCCACTCCACCCACTCACCCACTCACCCACATAACCACTCACCCACTGAACCACTCACCCACTCACCCACTCACACACTTAACCATAAAAGTACTCACCCACTCACCCACTCAACCACCGGTCGCGGTAGCCGAATCAGTGGAGCGCAGACTTCCCGTGCGGAAGGTCGGGAGTTCGAATCCCAGCCAAACCAATGACTTATAAAATTGATACTCACCCCTACATAGCCTGATGCTCGGCATTAATAACATAGGACATGGTCCTGGTAGCACAGCATCAGGTTAATGTGACTTTGTGGGTATTCTGGTCACGGCTCCGGCGGCGTATAACTATCATTCACATGGAAACAGGGAGTTGACCCGTAAATTGTCTTCACCTACCATCCCCACTTTCACCCAAGGCCTTCCCTCCCTATCACCCACGGCCCCCATTCTGCCAGCATCCCAAACCCTTCCTTCCCCTAACCCCCACCCCTCACCCGCACCCTTACCCTCACCCCAACCACTCCCCTCACCCCACCCTCCCCTCACCCCATCCCTCCCCTAGACCCACCCTCCCCTCACCCCCACCCCTCCATTCACCTCCACCCCTCACCCCCCACCCTTACCCTCACCCCCAACAACTCCCATCTCCCACCCCCTCACCTCCATCCCTCCTTCAGCGCCCCTCATTCCAGGCGCCCCGGGAATCAGTCGTGGCCGCTGATCAGGCATGGTCCGGGGTATGTACGCGGGCTTCCCGTTCACTCATGTCGTAATTGGAGTAATATTGCGCCTGACGGAATCGAAGGTGTTATACTCTTATTTAACAACATCCCAATTTGATCAGTCCGTTTTGTGCACCATAAAGATGGGTGCAAATTGCTTTAGCAACCTCGTAATTCTCCACTCATTTCCCCCTCCCCTTCGGTCCACTACCCCCTCCCCTCCTCTCCCTTACTCCCCTCCCTCTGTCTTCTCCAACTCCCCGCTCACCCTCCATCCCCCCTCCCTCTCCCACCGCCTCTCTCCCCTCCCCTTCCGCCTCTCCCCCATCTCTTAATCCCTTCCTTCCCTCTTTCCCCTCCCATTCCCTCTCCTCTCCTACCCCCTCTGTCTTCCCTACTCTCCCCCGCTCCCCTCCCCCTCCGCTATCCCCGCATTCGTTCCTGTTCCCCCCGCCCATTCCCCTATCCCTCTCCCCTCCGATCCTCTCCTCCCGCCATTCTCCTCCTACACTTTTCGATTCCCTCTCTCCCCCTCCCCTCTCTTTCCCTCCCCTCCCCTCCCTGCTGCCTTCATCCTGTATCCTTTCCCATTCATCTACTCCTCCATCTCTCTCCTATTGCCATCTCCTCTCTCCCACACCATCAGCTTCCCTTCCCGCATCCCTCGCGCGTCCCCTTCCCTCTTCCCCATCCTACTCCATCTCCTCCCCATTCTATGCCTCTATCCTCCCCTCTCTCTCTCCCCTTCCACTCTCCTACCCTGTCTTCCGCCTCCCCTCCCTTGTCTTCCGTCCCTCTTCCCCTCCCCTCTCTCCCCCCTTCCTCTCCCCTCTCTCCTCCCCTTCCCCTCCCCTATCTTCTCCCTCCCCTCCTTCCCTACACTCCCCACCCCTCCACCTTCCCCATCCCTGTCTACCCTCCCCCTCCCCTCCCCTCTCCCCCTCCTCTCCTCCCCTTCCCCTCTCCCTCTCTCCTCCCCTTCCCCTCGCTTCTCTCCCCCCTCCCTTCCTCTCCCCACACTCCCCACCCCTCCATCTTCCCTCCCCCTGTCTACCCTCCCCTTCCCCTCCCCTGTCTACCCTCCCCTTCCCCTCCCCTCTCTCCTCCCCCCCCTCCTTCCCCACCTCCCCCCCCCCCTCCACCTTCCTCTCCCCTGTCTACCCTCCTCTTCCCCTCCCCTGTCTACTCTCCTCTTCCCCTCCGCTCTCTCCTCCCTCCCCTCCTTCCCACCCCTCCCAACCCATCCCCATTCCCCTCCCATGTCTGCCGTTCCAATTCCCCTCCCCTCCACTGCCCCCTCTCCCTCCCTCCTCCTACAGGCATCAGCAGGAACCCAGCCAAGGTGCGGAGATAACACACACAAACAAACAAAAAGACTAATAAAACGAGGACGAGAGAAGAAAGATGGTGGCGGCGACGCCTTTTACCA
Organism: Branchipolynoe longqiensis; assembly: GCA_030323885.1. NCBI lineage: Eukaryota > Metazoa > Annelida > Polychaeta > Phyllodocida > Polynoidae > Branchipolynoe > Branchipolynoe longqiensis. The sequence goes on from CM059187.1 coordinate 75,440,282, forward strand.
GCCACGTGTCCACGATAATTAATGGTGCGAGATCTCATGTGTCCCATGAGACTGCGCTTTCGAATCAATCTTGTCCCGTCCATGGCGCGGATTAAATGAATTGATTAATCCTGAGTTACATAAGCACACACAACCTCCTTCCTGCTATCCATCCTCCCCCCCCCCCCCCCCCCCCCCATCCACCTGGATTATACATCCATCTCTGGGACAAACAATGGGATTATCATTTGTTTCAGGGGCTGTGGTTGTGTGTGGGGTAAGGTGGTGGTGTTGGTGAGATTAGGGAGGGTGTTCTGTGAGGGGTGTCTTCTGAGGACACAGGCTGTAAACTGGTGTCTGTTGCATGTCGCAAGGAAATGCAAGAAGCACTGGTAAGCAGGCCACATGTCACAGACAACTATAATGATGGGGGCAGGCCACCCGCAACGGACCAGCGTAATGTTGGGGGCAGGCAGGCCACACACGACGGACCAGCCTAATTCTGGGTGCCGGTAGGCCATACACCATGGACTACGGTAATGCTGGGTGCAAGTAGGCCATATGCCACAGACAACCATAATGATGGGGCAGGCCACCCGCAACGGACCAGAGTAATGTTGGGGGCAGGCCACACACCATGGACCAGCTTAATTCTGGGTGCCGGTAGGCCATACACCATGGCGTAGGGTAATGCTGGGTGCAAATAGGCCACATGCCACAGACAACCATAATGATCGGGGAAGGCCACCCGCAATGGACCAGCATAATGTTGGGGACAGGCAGGCCACACGCCACGGACCAGCCTAATTCTGGGTGCCGGTAGGCCATACACCATGGACTAGGGTAATGCTGGGTGCAAATAGGCCACATGCCACAGACAACCATAATGATGGGGGGAGGCCACCCGCAATGGACCAGCGTAATGTTGGGGGCAGGCAGGCCACACACCACAGACCGGCGTAATACTGGGTGTTGGCAGGCCCCATGCCATGGACTAGGGTAATGCTGGCTGCAAGTAGGCCATATGCCACAGACAACCGTAATGATGGGGGAAGGTCACATGCAACGGACCAGCATAATCCTTGGTGTAGGCAGTCCACACGGCAAGGACTAGTGTAATGCTGGATGCAGCCAGGCCACATGCCCTGGACCAGCATCATGTTGGGTGCTGGCAGGTCACATGTCATGACCCATTGTAATGATGGGTGCAGGCATGACACTCGGCACAGATCACTGCACATGTGCAACGATAGGTCAAGCCTGCCCGTCACAGCCTGCCTATCAATTTGAGATTAAACCACATTTCCCCAATGATGTGATCGAGCGACAAATGAAAACCACTCCACCATGAATGAGTGCAGCATTGATGGAAGTTATATTATCGTGTAACCAATATCCTGTCGGGTGCACCAATATCCAAGAAGATGCAATTTTGATATCAAATACTTCATATCTAGTAAACAAGGCACTCTTCTTTGAAATTCTCTAAGAATGGGGGACACATTAATCCCTTATATTGTACAGCTGTTGGTGTACCTATATATATTTTGTTTTGTGTAAATCACAGAATAAGCGTATTTCTGCAGCGCTGAGACACTTGTCTGCAGGCCATATTATGCTAACTTCATTCACATATATAACACAAACCAAAGTTTGCAGCAAAGACAAGAAAGAAGAATGTTGTTATCGAATAGAATAGTGAGATAAGAGGGTCTGCATTTTGTATTTTCAGTGTCAAGTTATCCTCTTATTAAAAATCGATGCCGATTAAATCCTATATTTATAGCCATTTTTTGTAGATTCTTTAAGGGGTGGGTAGCTTCTCTCTTTCCCACAGCTACAGCAAATGTCATTGGCATACTGAATATAGATGCCTGTACAGTTGGATATATATATATATATATATGGTTTAATTCACCTCACACAGATCTTTCATCAGCGCAATCGGTCGATCTAAGAGTGCTTGCAATAGGAATTAGGTCAAGTAGATTAAGCCTTGTAGAAGACTCAGCCCTTAGTGGCATCGTCAACGAAGTGAAGCCGTTGAAAAGGCACTGATCATTGCTGGGGCTTGAATTGACTATAAAACATGTGATAATTGTTAATTATCTGAGCTAAATACATTAAATCGGTTGTTGTAATCTACACTACTTTAGATTGAAGTAACTTTTATTTTAAATGGCTATTTCTTTTGGTGATATTTGAAGTACAAGCATATGAAACTAGTTTTGGCAAGCATGTCAAAACTCTGACACCATAGACTTTTGCAGTAACAGGTTCTCAGTATGCCCTTCTATGCAGCAACACATGCTTAATAAGTGCATCCGTAGCTAACTTAGATATGTGGAATAACAACTAGATAATTGTTTTGGCTTTTAAAATGTGACACTTTCATCGGACTGCAGCTTTAATGAATATATTAATAACTTATAAATAAGACCAAACCACTGGTAACCGGAAATTGACCTCACGTGACCCGCTCCCTGCGGGAGAGTGGGTTCGGTCTGTGTCCAGTTTGACAGTCAGGGAGCCTAGATTACTTTGTCCTCTCATACACTCCCCGTTGTTGCTATTATGCAATTAGACACAACAAACTAAAATTTGGACAATTGCGATCCATTGATGCAACTCCCGGCGCTATCGCCAGTAGAGGCGGTCAGGTATCGGGTCAGGTATCGGGTCAGGTATCGGGTCAGGTATCGGGTCAGGTATCGGGTCAGGTATCGGGTCAGGTATTGGGTCAGGTATCGGGTCAGGTATCGGGTCGTGTATCGGGTAGGGTATCCGGTCGCTTCGACCGATACCTCATACAAAGCCACTTCCGGTGTGGATAATTGCGTTTCTACGCAACGCAATCTCCCCTATCGGCGACGGCAATGTGTGACCTGCCTCCACTCGGGGATGGGTGGTGGTTGGGGGGTGGGGGGAGTCGGGTCATTGGTCGGGTCGGGTGGGGGGTGATGGGTGGGGGAGACGGGCCGAGGGACTCCCCAATACAGATAAAAATGACACTTGGATCCTTGGTGCTATAAGGATGGGCCCCGAGGGGCCGCAGTGCTATCTGGCCGCCTGCAGGATATAGCCGGTGTCAATGGAATGGCCCGCGGCTATCTGATGGCAACAGGGCCCGGCGGGGGATGGGGGATGGCCGGGTGGGAGGGGGTCATAGGATGGCCGGGGGGACGGGGACGGGGGAAGGCCGGGCGGGGGGGGGGGGCATAGGATGGCCAGGCAGGGGACGGGGGAACGCCGGGCGGTGGGACGGAGGATGGCCGGGCGGGAGACGGGGGAAGGCCGCGCGGTGGGACGGGAGAAGGCCGGGCGGTGGGACGGAGGATTGCCGGGTGGTGGGACGGAGGGTGGCAGGGGGGGCGGGACGGGGGAAGGTCGGGCGGTGGGATGGAGGAGTGCCGGCCGGGGGCACGGGAAGGCTGGGGTGGGGGGGGCGTAGGATGGCCGGGGAAGGCCGGGCATTGCGACGGAGGATGGCCGGGCGGGGGACAGGGAAAGGCTGGGCGGTGGGACGGAGGATGACCAGGCTGGGGACAGGGGAAGGCTAGGCGGTGGGAGGGAGGATGGCCGGGTGGGGGACAGGGGAAGGCCGGGCGGTGGGAGGGAGGATGGCCGGGTGGGGGATGGGGGAAGGCCGGTCGGGGGGGCGGAGGATGGCCGGATGGTGGGACAGAGGATGGCCGGGTGGGGGACGATGAAAGGCCCCGTAGGGGAACGGGGATGGGCCGGCGGGGGGAGGACGGAAGGTCGGGTGGAGGGGATGAGGGGAAGGTCGGGTGGGGAGACCGGGAACCCCAGCGAGAGGACAAGGGAACGGCGGGAGGGGGGCAGGGGGAAGGACAGGTGGGGGGGACGGGGAAGGCTGGGTAAGGAGATGGGGGGAGGCCTGGCGGGGGGAGACAGGGAAAGGCCTGGTGGGGGGGACGGGAGAAGGCCTAGTGGGGGATGGGGGAAAGCTGGGTGAGTGGATGGGGGGAGCCCTGGGGCGGAGGCAGGGGGAGGCCTGGTGGGGTGACAGGGGAAGGCTGGGTGAGGGGACATGGGAGGACTGGCGGGGTGGGTGCATGGATGCCTGGTGGGGGGACGGAGAGAGGCCTGGCGGTGGGACGGGGGAAGGCTGGGTGCAGGATGGCTATAAACGGGCAGGAGGATCGGGGAAGGCCGGGTTGGTGATAGGAGTACTCGGGCGGGTGACGGAAGAAGGAGTTGGGAGGATGAGGAATGGTGGGCGAAAGGATGGGATTGGACAGGCGGGCAGTTGCTAGTTCGGATGGTGGTGTGTTGTCTGTGTGTGGTGCTTGGTGGTGTGGGAGTGGTGTTTGGATGGAGAGGGTGGTGGTGTGGTGGTGTGCAAGTGGTTGTGTGCAAGTGGTGGTGTGGGGATGGTGTAAGTGGTGGGTGGTTGTGGTTGGTGGTGTGGAGGTGGTTGTGTGGAAGAGGTGGTGTGGGGATGGTGGTGTGGGGGTGGGTGGTGTGGGAGTGAGGATTTCAAGGTGGGATGGCTGGTGTGTGGATGCTGTCGATATGGGCGGGTGATAGGTAGATAAAGGTGATGTGGGTGTGGACAGTGGTGGTGCTGGGGGTGATTGGAAGGGGATGGGCTGCGAGGGGTATCAGACAATAACCTGAACAATAGATCGGATCTCAGGGCCATGTGAAACACGGCAACACCGGGCAAACAAGTCTGTCAATGGAATGGCCCACAGCTATCTGATGGCAACAGGGCCCGCCGGGGGGATGGGGGAAGGCCGGGCGTGGGGGGGTGTAGGATGGCCGGAAGGGGGGACGAGGGAACGCCGGGCAGGGCGGCATAGGATGGACAGGCAGGAGATGGGGGAAGGCCGGGCGATGGGATGGAGGATGACCAGGTGGGGGACAGGGGAAGGCCAGGTGGTGGGAGGGAGGATAGCCGGGTGGGGGACAGGGGAAGGCCGGATGGGGGCCGGAGGATGCCCGGGTGGTGGGATGGAGGGACGATGGCCGGGCGGGGGACGATGAAAGTTCCAGCAGGACGAAGGGGATGGCCTGGCAGGGTGAGGATGGAAAGTCGGGCGGAGAGGATGAGGGGAAGGTCAGGTGGGGAGACTGGGGAACCCCCAGCGAGAGGACGAGGATACGGTGGGAGGGGGACAGGGGGAAGACCAGGCGGGGGGACGGGGTAAGGCTGGGTGAGGAGACGGGGAGAGGCCTGGCGGGGGGAGACAGAGAAAGGCCTGGCGGGGTGATGAGGGACGGTCTGGCGGGGGACCGGGGAAAGCTGGGTGAGTGGACGAGGCAGGCCTGGGGCGGGGCAGGGGGAGGCCTGGCGGGGGGACGGGGGAGCCCTGGTGGGGGGGGGGGGATGCCTGGGGCGGGGCAGGGGGAGGCCTGGCGGGGGGATGGGGGAAGACTGAGTGAGGGGACAGGAGAGGCCTGGTGGGGGGGAAGGGGGGGGGGGCGGGGGATGCCTGGCGGGGGGACAGGGAGAGGCCTAGTGGCAGTACAGGGGAAGGCTGGGTGGAGGATGGCTATAACCGGGCAGCGGGATGGGGGAAGGCCGGGTTGGTGATGGGAGTACTCGGGCGGGTGATGGAAGAAGGGGTTGGGAGGATGAGGAATGGTCGGGTGAAAGGATGGGATTGGACGGGCGGGCAGTTGGTAGTTCGGATGGTTGTGTGTTGTCAGTGTGTGGTGCTTGGTGGTGTGGGAGTGGTGGTGTTTGGATGGAGAAGGTGGTGGGTGTTGATATAGAAGTGGTGGTGTGGAAGTGGTTGGTTGGAATTGGTGATGTGTGGATGGTGTAAGTGGTGGGTGTTGTGGTTGGTGGTTGGTTGTGGTTGGTGGTATAGAAGTGGTTGTGTGGAAGAGGTGGTGTGGGGATGGTGGTGTGGAGGTGGGTGTGGGGTGGTGTGGGAGTGAGGATTTCAGGGTGGGATGGATGGTGTGTGGATGCTGGCGGTATGGGCATGCGATAGGTAGAGATAAAGGTGGTGTGGGTGCAGACAGTGGTGGTGCTGGGGGGTGACTGGTGGGGATGGGCTGCGAGGGGTATCAGACAATAGCCTGAACAATAGGTCGGATCTCTGGGCCGTGCGGAATAAGGCAACACCGGGCAAACAAGTCTCCCCCCACCCCCATATCTGCCCCCACATCCGCCGCCACATCCGCCCCCACTTCCACCCCAACACGCTCCGCCACCCCCACCCCCACTCCTAGCCCGTCCTACAACAGGACTCTGGGAGCTCAGATAATCCAATCTCATCCCCTGTATGGACATGTAGGTGTAATCCCCCCCCCCACCCTCCGCACCCTGGTGGCAGCCCTCCGTACTCTCCCCTGCCGGTGTGCTGGCAGATCACAGGCTCAGTCTTGTATTCCCTGATCACACGTCTTGTCCGTCATCATAAAAAACTAACAACTGCAAAGTCCACCCAGCTCCCTGGCCCGTCTTACTATGTAGGCTCACCTCCCCACCTCTCCCTTCCCACACCCCTACCGCCACACCAGGCGGGGTGACACCTGGATCCATCCCTCACTCCCACCCAACCCCTACCCTCACACCGACCCATCCATCTCCCCTCTCCCATCGGTCAGTTCCACCCTACACCTACCCTCACACCACCACCTCCCCCACTCCACCCAATCCCTCACTCCCCCGACACATCTATCCTCAGTCCCCTACGGACCCTCACCCCTTCCCTCCAACTCCCCTCTCCCCACCCCGTCCCTCACTCTCACCCCTCTACCCTCATCCCACCCTTTCCACCTTCAACCTCCGAATCCCTTTCCTCACTCTCATCCCCTCCACCCACCTCCCCAAACCGCACCCTCTCCACATAACCCCACTCCACCCCATCCCTCACTCCTACCCTCGCCCCCACCCTTCCATCTTCCTCCTTCCCACACCCATCCCCAGTCTATCCTCTTCACATATCACAACTCCACGCCTACCTTACTCCTACCCCCACCCCATCACATTCTCCCTCCCCACACCTACCCTCACCCCCACCCATCCACCTTCTTCATCCCTACACCTACACCCACACTCCTCAACCCTCCACACACCCCACACCCATACCATCACCCGATCACCATCCACACCCCCTCCTCGCACCTCCTCATTCCACACCCACCACACCCCTCCTCTGACACAATGCCTGGGTTACACTAATTCTATGGTGCTTTGATCATCAAAGGATATCTGCTGGACAATCGACGTGAGTGGCTGACTGTAAGTAAAAAAAACCTCAACCAAACCAGACACAAAAAACAAAGCCACTAAGACCGCCGTCACTCCGTGCGGTGGATTAAACATGGCTGATCTCAGTCATAGTCCACTAACTGCTGTGCTTACCGCAAGTGTAGTCTCAGCTATGTGTCTGCCTGCTCACCTTCTCTAATTACAAGGCCGTTCATCATCTATTCACAGACATACGCACTTGCATATTGCACGCAAATATATATCACGTACTATATTGTACTCTATTACAAATGTGCAATATAATATAGTCAAGGATACAGCGAAATGGTCATACAGTAAAACCTCCCTGAATCGACCGACCTTGGGAGCGACTTTATGTGGTTCATTTAGGGAGGTGGTCTGTTTAGGGAGTTAGATGGATTTATTGGGACTCAAATAAAGCGATCCATATAGGGGAGTAGTCGATCTGTGGAGGTGGTCGGTTAGAGAGGTTTGACTGTATATAGTTATGCAAATATGGAACATAGTATAGGGAAGGACATGCCAATATATATATATATATATATATATATGTATCATCATTGATATGCATGGCGTGTTATCGAATTCATCAATGTCTGTGCACATAAATGCACATATATGTAATACAGTATAATCAAAATAATCAAAGAAAGGGAAATGTGTATATATACAAATATGTAATATAGTAGAGTGAAATACATGCAGATACAGTAAAAGCTCTCTATACCGACCCTCCACAAATCGACCACTCCCCTATATCGATCGCTTTATTTCGGTTCCAACAATACCATTGTAAGGATATTCTAACTCTCTGAACCGACCACCTCCCTAAATCGACCACTTAAAGTCGGTCCCATGGTCGGTAGGTTTAGAGAGGTTTTACTGTATATGCAAATATGTAATATGTTGCTATCCATCAATGTATGTGCACTTATGTACACATATGTAATACCGTATAGTCAAAGGCATCAATGTATGTGTATGTATGTACACATATGCAATACTGTATAGTCAAAGGCATCAATGTATGTGTACATATGTATGCATATGTAATACAGTATAGTCAAAGGCATCAATGTGTGTGTACTATGTACACATATGTAATACAGTATAGTCCAAGACATCAATGTATGTGTATGTATGTATGTACACATATGTAATACTGTATAGTCAAAGGCCTCAATGTATGTGTATGTATGTACACATATGTAATACAGTATAGTCAAATGCATCAATGTATGTGTATGTATGTACCCATATGTAATACTGTATAGACAAAGGCATCAATGTATGTGTACTTATGTACCCATATGTAATATTGCATAGTCAAAGGCATCAATGTATGTGTACTTATATGCACATATATAATACCGTGTTATCAAATTCACCAATGTATATGCACATATGCACAAACGCAATAAAATATATCCAAAGAAAGGCAAATGTGTGTATATAAATATGTATTATAGAAGAGTGAAATGCGTGCATATATATGCCAATATGTAGTGCAATGTAGACAGAGGCGTCAATCTATTGGCATATATGTGACAAGAAAATATATTTATATGTGCAAATATGTAACACATTATGGTCAAAGGCATACACCGGGAAATATATTTGTGCAAATGTGTAATAGACTAAAGGCAAATTCAGGCAAATAATTAGGTAAATATTTACAAAGGTGATATACAGTACGTGCAGGGGGATGCACATATATATGTATAGGTGAACATAGTTATGTACATGCATATATGTAGAATATTATACATGAAGACATGCACATCTATGGATGTCTATGGATGTAAATGAGCATATCAATGCATATACACATATCTATTTATCAATCAATCAATCAATGGGTGCCGTCTTCTCGAAGAAGGTTGGCTGCAATGGACCTCCATCTCTTCCTGTCATTCATTCCTCTCACGCATTCCGCATAGCTCATTGCTGTCCACTCAGTGATGTTGTCCATCCATGTTGTTCTCCTTCTCCCTCTTGGTCTTTTCCCTTCTATCTTCCCTTCAGTATTCTTCTCTGTGATTCCTGGTGTCGTATCATGTGCCCAAAGTATTTAATTTTTCTGTTTTTGATCGTTTGTATTATCTGTCTCTTTATTTTCATTCTTGTTAGGACCTCCACGTTGCTTATCATTGCTGTCCATGGAATTTTTAACATTCTTCTGTATTGCCACATTTCAAATGCCTCAAGCTTTGTTGTTATTGCTTTCTTCAAAGTCCATGTCTCGCAGCAATATAAAAGTGTAGACCACACATAGCATTTTAGCAGTCGAAGTCTTGTTTTTATATTTATGTCTCTAGATGTTAGTACTTTCTGCATCTTTAGAAATGTTGTTTTGGCAATGTTTATTCTCCGTTTAATCTCTCTTTCACATCCGCCATCACTAGTTATTAAATAGCCCAGATACACAAATGACTCTACCTGCTCCAAGATTACACCATTAACTTTTATCTCTGCTCTTGGTTTGTATTTATATGTGATGTATAACAATTATGCGAGTATAAAGGTGTGTAAGGGAGTATTCCTTATTGGCCACCTAGATGTTGTGTACTTCTTTATGGGTGACCCCCCTGTTCACAGTGGGACAGGTGGCGCCACCAGACCCCACTGCTACCAGTGCCGCAAATACTGTCACTTGATGGCTGCGGACACTTCCAACTCCTGCTTGGATTTCCGTTCTGCCGACGCCCTGCGCAGCAGTCGTGCGGGCTGTCCGTTTGCCTCCCTCTCTATCTGGTGGCGGGAGCATGCCTCTAGGTCTCCCTCAGCCGACATCTGAAGCGGAGGTTTAAGCGGAGCAGGAGCAGGAGTGGAGTAGGTCTGTCGTGTTCAAATTCCAAAATTCAAGTCTGGCATTCCTTGAACATCTGCATTTCTGCCGGTGGGGGCCATGACAGATGATTTTAAAGATGCATCGCATGTGGCCTACGATACTGCTATAAAGAAGAAGGCAGAGGAGCATATATAGCACACAGTATAGTCAAAGACAGGGGCATGTGCATATATATGCAAATATTTAATACTGTGTAGGCAAAGACATGCATATATAAATACATTTGCAAATATGTAATAAAGCCTTGCAGATATGTGTTTTCATACAAGTATCTAATAATAGTAATATAGCATATCTGGAGATAAGTAACTATGCCTACATATGTACATATATATCATACAGTATTGCCAAAGACAGGTAAGGGTGAAAATATAAGCAAACAGAAATAACAACATAGGCAACAACATGCAAAGGTGCAAAACAGAATAGTCCAACACGTGGAAATATGGGCCAAACATAGATTTCTTTACTGGAACAGGTCAATTTACGAGAGTCGATAGATCGGGAATTTGTCATTCTAACCTAATTATTGCTTGATGAGGCCGACATTGGCAATGATATCTTAGCTTTGTGTTCAAAGATAATGAGTTAAGTTTTGCACAAAGAATCAGCCAACAATTATGTGATGAAAGAACTTCCGAGTGGAGTTGTTCTCGATTCCCACTCTTGTAGTTTGAGAAGGCATACATGATATGATTGGGTAATGCACAACACGAGCAGGAAAGGCAGGTGCAACAATATTATTTCAGGTGGACAGAAATGGACAGGTCCAGCCCTACATAAACAATCAAATTTAACCAGTAGGGCGGGTGGGTGGACAAATGGAACACGTAGTACTGGTAGTAGTGTGGCGAGCCAGAGACGGTGTGAAGAAAGGTATGAAAGCTGGCTGGCCAATCAGGTGGACAAACTGTGTACTTATCTAACCACCCAATGTCAAGGTGAAGAGCACTGAGAGCAGACGGTCACGGTGCATTGTTACCTGCGAATCAAATCAAATATTGCGACTGATTTAGAGCAATTCTCAATTTGCATGAATATTCATGTATTTTTTTGTTAACCGCTGGGCAGCGCTAATCCAATTTGATTTAAATCTTTTGAATTTTGTTTTTGTCTTGAGGGGGGTTATTGCAAATGGGAAACATTGCACCTAAAAGGCGATTTGAACCCATTCAGGGTCTAGCATCCTAACCATTAGGATATCTAGACTCCCTGATGCAATCACCCTACGCACGCGCCTACCTGTGTACGTGGCATTTTATTCCTGGGGAGCTCAGGCCTTGTAACACTTAATAATTTATCCGATTAGATGTATATTGCAACATTGGATAAGAAATGTGAAGGTTTCCTTGAGGAAAAGATCACTGAATATGTTGCATGGTTTCTATTAATTTGCTCATTGAGGAAATCAAATCCATGGAGAACCTCAGCACACAGTGGGGCAACACAATAAAGTTGCCACGAGAGTGCAGTCACAAATCGCTATCAATGTAATATGTATACACTTAGATATTGCTAGCAAGTACAATACAAACAAACACTTTTTTTTGGTCAGCGCCAAGGCACTAGTCTTCCGAGCATGCAACATTGTAGTGCTTACATAATTTGGGATTTGCTCTGTGAAATAGCAAGTATGTATAGGCATATCGATAATAAGGCAGGATTAAACAATGAATATAGTGACATATGAGAAATTAATGTGGGCAATATTGTGACTTATGAAATCTGTTTAATAGTTGTTTATTAGTTGGGATGTGTGAGAAGGTTCTGGTAGTAGATTTGCTAGATTTGTATTAAAATACCATGACGCCCTATCACATTCAGTCACTTTATCCTGAGCAACCCAGTCCTTGCCCTATCCTATTAATCGTGAGTGCCAGGCTAGACAGCGACAAGAATCAATATTTTAAGTCATTGGTTTGACTCAGCCAGGGGTCTAACCCACAACCTCCCAAACAGGAAGTCATCCAGCGCTTTCACCGATTCAGCCGTCCCGTCTGATGTTGAAAAAAGAAAAAAGGAAGTTGTTTACTGGACAACCATCTTTTACTATATATATATTTCCTCCAGTGCATGAGATGAGGGGGGCGTCCGCCCAGGCAATTTACCCGACAGCTGGGTTGGGGGGTGGGGGCACTGCACCAATGCGAACAGAGGAAATATAGGATGTACATGTTACCATTGCATTTATACTCGTGTAATGCATTGTACATCACATATTTGAGAAATATATATATCTATATCACTAAAATATTGATATTAAAATGAATTGGAGTACATGTGTGAGTTGAAACCAGGGCTGTCGGTTTGGAATATCATTTAGTGTCCGCCTTCCCTTTAGCTATGCAACATCATAGAGGGATATTGGGGATTAATCTTTCAGCCAGTTTCCAATTGCCCATATAATCCGCCTAGTGTTTGACGGTATATCAAATGAAAAAGGTAAAAAGCACTTTTATGACAAAGAATTATAATCACCATTATGATCAACTTTTAAATGAATGAAGGAATGACAGTGGAATACAGTAGTATCTGTCTTCACCGACACCTGTGGTTGGCGAACACCTGCTATGTACGGACCATTGCTCATGGGCACAGAAGACGATGAGACTGGATGGGAAAACATGGCTTTTATTTGGGCGTGGCCATTGAGCTCTAATAGAAATGTACATGCTAGATCCATGACGGGGCGTGGCCGACATAAGGTCATGCAGGGTGATAGCATAAGAGCATGAGATGAGAGATGCGACATATGGACAAGATAATAGATAATAGAATATGAACAATTACAAGTCAATAAGGTGAACATGAGTATAATAATTACAGTAACATGTGATTAGATATTTCATGGTGGTTTACCATTTGCACAGTTGTCAATTGGTTAACTGTCAATTGAGTCGTTAATTGACTTCATTGTTTTTTGGGTGTTTATTTTAGTTTTTTGAGTTCGTTTTTTTGATTGGCTGTGCAGTAGGATGTGTAGTAGTGATCAGTCAGAGGCGGTGGTGCAGACTGACTCCCTTGTGTTGTGGAGAGGGGGGCTCCGGTAGTTGCTGTGATCTGATTGTCTGAGGTGTGTGTGAGTTGTTTGGTCGTGAGTGGTCGTGAGTGTGTAAAGAAAGAAGGTGTGGGGAGCCTGCCCACCCCAACCCCCGCCCCCCGCCCATCGGTGGGGGAGGGGGTGGCGCTGGCAGTCTCACCTCCCCACCAGCAATGAGTCCGAATGAGCGCCACCGCTCATTCCCGACAATTTCTTTAATGAAAGATTATATTCAGGTACATACAAATCGTTAATCAAAACGACGAGACGAAAAGCTGTCTTCATTTCATGTTATGAATCTCCAGTGACAGGATGTCTTCTATATCCGAACAATTCTGCATTCAGAGGAACGATGTCCTTACATTTACCTGTTTTCAAAGGACAAGTGTGTATCCAGAATTATTCTTCGGATATAGGTGGCGTTCTGTCATTGGAGGGACATTATTTAAATGAAAAAGGGATTTGAAAAAGGGATGATCATACATTAATAAAGCATTCTCATATGGTAGGGCTTCGCCTAAGATACTGCTCTGAAGGGATGTATTATTTTTCACATTGGAGTAGAACTGTGCTTCATTAGTATCCTGATGCAATTCTGCTTCGTTGACTCATCACCATGCTGATTCATTCCCTTGTTTGTTCCCCTCCCCAATTACTGCTCGAATAGACGAGTTCCATCACCAACCCACCCTCTACCGGCAGTGGCAGGAACTAAAGAAAAATCACATGTAGTAGGTAGTAGGGGTGTAGGCGGAAAAGAAGACGGTAATAGTAGTGGTAATTTGAGTGTGTCGCCAGCTCGCCGATTAACTAAAGAGAAAGTATGGCGAGCCGACAATGCCGGAAAAGAAAGGTGTGAAAGCCCACTGGCCAATCAGGTGGATGTGCAGTGGACTCATCAATCCACGCGAAGTTAAGTCCAAAAGCACAGCGGGCTAGTGGACGGGTGGTGGGAGGTGTGGTATGACAGGCGGTGCATTGTTCGCGCCAAATCAAACACAATTCTAGCCACATTGCGAGCGATGATTAAACTCCCCGCTTTCACTGATTCAGCCATCCCATCTGATGTTGAAAAAAGAAAAAAGGAAGTTGTTTACTCGATACACATCTTTTACTAGATATATATTTCCTCCAGTGCGTGAGACGAGGGGGGCGCCGGCCTGGGCAATTTACCCGACAGCTGGGTGGGGAGGGGGGCACTCCACCAATGCGCACAGAGGAAATATAGGATGTACATGTTACCCTTGCATTTATACTCGTGTAATGCGTTATACATCATGATTAAACTGCATTTGCACACTCTCTCTCTCCCTTTGCAGAGACAGTGCGCGAGTACTGCCAGTGGGAGGTGTTCAACGCCACGTGTGGTCCTGACGAGGTGGTCATGATGCAGACGGCCGAGTACGGCCGCATGAGGCTCGCCCGCTGCCTGCAGAGGGACTACGGCTACGTCGGCTGCAAGGATGACGTCCTGAAGTACGTGGACAGCAAGTGCTCAGGCCGCCGGAAGTGCGCTTTCACCGTCCCGGACCCGGTCCTGGACAAGCTGCAGCCGTGTCCCGGGGACCTCAAAGCCTACATGGAGGCCGGCTACAAGTGCCTGAAAGGTAGGTGTATTTTGTGTGTGTGTGTTTGGTTTTACCAACAACTACATTGAGTTTTATTTGTTTAGGTGAAAGGTAGATAGATGCCTTTTCTGTGTGGCTTTACCAACATATAAATAGAGTTTCGTTTAAGTGAAAAGCCAGCGTGAAAATTCATCAAAGCCATGTGTGCCTGAATTTAAACATGTGTATATACCCAGCTCCCAGGGTGAAATGCCACATACACACGTAACCATAGGTGGGTCGCTTGATCAGGTAATCTGGATATCCAAATGGGGTGTTGAGACTCGCCTCGGAATGGCAGAAATGTGGGTTCGAGTCCCATTCTAAGCATAGTACCCAGATTAGTATTCGTACACTATGGGTAGGGTTGGGCTTCGTCTGTCGGATTGTTGATTTTTAATCGTTGATGCTGCTTTATGCTAATGTTGCATAGTCTGATAATTTAGAGTTTCTGCCATTTTCTTAGATAAAAGCATTAGCTTGATTGCGAGAATCTACTTCACTTTAGCTTGAAGTGACTTTAATTTGAAATGGCTAACTTTAGAAATATTTGAAGTGAAAAATATGCTAAATTAATTTTGGCAAGCACGTTGAAATGATAACACCATAGCCTTCATTCGTATCAACTTCTATTAATATCCAAGGTCATAATTATCACGACCGACTTGTTATAGTGTGCACTCATGGCGACTTTATAGTGCTGTCCCACTGGGAGACCTTACAAAGTTAACAGATGTCGCTACCTTGCCTGGCGCTCGACATAAGTAGAATAGGGCAAGGACTGGTTAGCTCAGTAACATGATAATGTGACTGAGTAGACAATTGGGTCATGGTGTCGTGGCTCGATGTTCCACAACGGGGCAGCACCATGAAGTCACCCTGAGTGTGCACTGAACCACGTCTTCATATGACCGTAGATGTTACTAGGATGTAAAACCTAAACAAACAACCACATTCTTCACCATAACATTGATTCTCTCCTAGAAGGTCAATGTGATCTATCATTTCCCCCACACACACATGGAATGACCAGGGTTTATAAGCATTCTCACCAATGACAGAAACAGGGAGCTTCAGACTATATTCATTCAGAGGAAGTAATTTGTGAAGGAGACAAAAAAAACACCCAGACAAAAAAAAGATTACCTTGAAGTTGTAAGTCCATTATCCTTCACACTGACGTCAGACCACGTGATGGGTGCGCATGTTCGGTTTGTCATTTGACATCAAACCGGAAGTAAAAAAACATTCTCCGGATGGTTCATTGGACACTGGGAATAGGGTAGTGTGCAAAGATTGGCTGCATTGCAAGGCATTGCCACTTTCCAGAATACTCTGACGGGACAGACATGGTTTAATATGAATGCTTGCATTTACTAGGGACAATCTTCTAATTGTGTTAACAGTTGACAGCCATAAAGAGTTACACTGACTGCCACAGAGTAAGAATAGATATGATAACAGTGTTGCGCTATTCGCTATTAAAGTTGCAGAATGCGAGGATCTTGAGTTTTTTCAGTATTTTAAAACTCATATATAAGTTTGATTGGCATAATTTACCTTCCTTTACTTTGGAGACACATTTTTTTTAAAGGGTTGACTTTGGAGATATTTAAAGTGAAAACGTGCCAAATTAATATATATATATGCACACTGACATGATGGAGATACACTTAACAATATCTGTTTTGGGCCATATCATCATAGCATATGAGTACCAAGCTGCAATACATGTTGCTGCTGCACCAGTATATGATAGAATAACATTTACATAAGTAGCTGAATGAGTTGAGCCTCCGTCTCCTCTTTTGGGAGATCGGGAGATCCGAACCCATGAGTTTGTGGGTTCGGATCACGGTCGAGTCAAACGAATGACTTACAAATTTATACTTGTCGCTTCCGAGCCTGGTGCTCAGCATTATTAGGATAGGGCAAGGACTGGTTGGCTCAGTGTCAGGATAATGTGACTGGATGGGATATGAGGTCATGTTGCTGGTAGCCTGGTTTTGCAGTGGAGCAGGACTATAAAGTCGCCATGAGTGCACACTGTCACAAGTAGGTACCAGTTCTGATATGACCTTATATGTTGCTAGGATGTAGCAACAACAAACAAACATGTTATGCTTTCATCCAGCAATGCAACTTTAAGCAAATCCACTTGTGCAAACAAGCAACATGAGTAGGTTTGCTTTGCATGTTTGTTGGGACTTTACGTCCTGGCAACATCTAAGGTATTCACTTGTACAAACAAGCAATATGAGTAGGTTTGCTTTGCATGTTTGTTGGGACTTTACGTCCTGGCAACATCTAAGGTATTCACTTGTGCAAACAAGCAATATGTTTTGCTTTGCATGTTTGTTGGGACTTTACGTCCTGGCAACATCTAAGGTATTCACTTATACAAACAAGCAATATGTGTAGGTTTGCTTTGCATGTTTGTTGGGACTTTACGTCCTGGCAACATCTAAGGTATTCACTTGTACAAACAAGCAATATGAGTAGGTTTGCTTTGCATGTTTGTTGGGACTTTATGTCCTGGCAACATCTAAGGTATTCACTTGTACAAATAAGCAATATGAGTAGATTTGCTTTGCATGTTTGTTGGGACTTTACGTCCTGGCAACATCTAAGGTATTCACTTGTACAAACAAGCAACATGAGTAGGTTTGCTTTGCATGTTTGTTGGGACTTTACATCCTGGCAACATCTAAGGTATTCACTTGTGCAAACAAGCAATATGAGTAGGTTTGCTTTGCATGTTTGTTGGGACTTTATGTCCTGGCAACATCTAAGGTATTCACTTGTACAAACAAGCAATACGAGTAGGTTTGCTTTGCATGTTTGTTGGGACTTTGCGTCCTGGCAACATCTACGGTCATAGTAGGACCGGTACCAATTTGTGACAGCCTCATACCGGTGTTATAGTGTTGCTAGCTGGCTGAGATGGGGCCGCTGGTACGATGACACAATATCCCACTCAGTCACATTATTCTGATACTGTCCAAACCAGTTCTTGTGTTAGCTTACTAATCGCGGGCACTAGGCGAGAAGTGACACGACCAGCATTAATGTTGTACTTCATTTGGTTTGACTCGGCCGGGATCGCAACCCATAACTTTCCGCACAGGAAGATAGCCAAGACACATACCCGCCCGATATGTGAACAGGCAAGTCAAAACAAATGAAAACATGTATCTGCAAGAGTAACAAAATAAATCTTTACCTGGGAATTCTTTTGTTTTCTAAAAACAAATGCATATATATAGCTGTCTGTTCCTTCGATAAGGTTGTCGGGCAGTAATGTCTAGATGGTTGTTTGTTGGAGTTTTACCTCCTGGCAACATCTAAGGTGGTTTGTTTGTTTGTTGTTGCTTTACGTCCTAGCAACATCTACGGTCATATCAGGACGGTTCAAAATAATGTATATATATTAGACGTTCGCTCTTGGGTTATGTCCCCATAAGCAGATCACTACTGTAGATAGAGCCGATGAACCCGTAGTTATCTTGTTGTTGGCAATGATTGCATAACTCCAGGGTCAGAGTTCAAGGTCAGCGAAGATGGATGCTGAAGACACATCAGCTCATTAGACGTTGGATGGATGGGTGTCTGTGTCTTAGCCGGCTGGTATTTATCATAGATGCCATTAGTGCCATCCGCCTAGGGTGTGGGGGGGGGGGGAGAGTGGGGGAGGTGGGGGAGGTTTGTGAGGTGGGGTAGGAGGAGGTGGAGATTGGCGGTGGGGGAGGTGGGGAGGTGGGGGAGGTGGGGAGGTGGGGGAGGTGGAGGAGGAGGAGTTGTAGGTGGAGGTTGGAGGTGGTGGAGGTGGCGAGGAGATGGAGGTTGGAGTTGGGGGAGGAGGTGGGGGAGGTTGGAGGTGGGGGAGCTGGGGGAGGACGTGGAGGTTGGAGGTGGGGGGGTGGGGGAGGTGGGGGAGGTGGGAGAGGTGGGGGAGGTGGGGGGTGGGGGAGGTGGGGGTGTGGGGGGAGGTGGGGGAGGTGGGGGAGGTGGGGGAGGTGTGGGAGGAGGTGGAGGTTGGGGGAGGTGGTGGGGGTGGGAGGTGGGGTGGGGGGGGGGTGGTGGGGTGGGGGGGGGAGGGAGGAGGGGGGTGGAGGGTTGGGGTGGGGAGGTGAGGGAGGGTGGGGTGGAGGGTGGGGGGGGGGTGGTGGGTGGAGGGTGGGGGGCGGGGTGGTGGGAGGTGTGGGGTGGGGGTGGAGGGTGGGGGGGGGGGAGGAGGTGGAGGAGGTGGAGGGGGTGGTGGAGGGTTGGAGGTGGAGGGAGGTGGTGGAGGTGGTGCGAGGGGGGAGGTGGAGTTGGGGGAGGGGTGGAGGTGTGCGAGGTGGTGGAGGTTGGAGGTGGGGGTGGAGGTGTCCGAGGTGGTGGAGGTTGGAGGTGGGGGGAGGGGGGGAGTGGAGGAAGTGGTGGATGGTAGAGGTGGGCGGGGGTGGTGGGGTGTGCGGGGTAGTGGGGGGTGGGGTGGGGGGAGGAGGTGGGAGGAGATGGAGGAGGGGGTGGGGGTGAGGGGGGGGGGAGGTGGTGGAGGTGGCGAGGTGGAGGTGGGAGTTGGGGGAGGTGGTGGAGGGGTGAGAGGTGTGAAGGTGGGGTGGGGGAGGTGGTGGAGGTGTGCGAGGTGATGGAGGTTGGAGATCGGGAGGTGGCGGAGCTGTCGGAGGTGGGGAAAGTGGGGGAGGTTGGAGGTGGGGAAGGTGGGGGAGGAGGCGTGCGAGGTGGTGGAGGTTGGAGGTGGGGAAGGAGGTGGAGATGTGTGAGGTGGTGTAGGTTAGAGATGGGGAGGTCGCGGGGGTGGTGGAGATGGGGGAAGTGGGGGAGGTGGGGAAGGGGGTGGAGGTTGGAGGTGGGGGAAGTGGGGTTGGGGGAGGGGAGAGGGCAGTCTGACAGGGCCTGAGTAAGTAGGAGTGTGGCTGCTGGTGCAGGATCGTGCGCGTGGTGGAAGACTTAAGGCTATTGTTATAGATATAGGTGTATAGATGTATGGTATAGCCGCTTTATCAGAATACAGACAATCATAGCGACAAACCAGACCGATAGGTAGGCTTCATCCTAAATAATACTAGCATAAACAAATTATACCCCACATATATGCTTCATAGAAATAAACACAATATATTCATGTCGTATTTGATCACCGAAAGCCCTCTGCATGTATCCACTAAAAGTGTACTCTATACTCTCACTAAATGCGGTTGTCCTCCACCCGGAAGTGACAACAGAGACTGATGATTAGATTCATGAGGCAGTGTGTACATGCCAGTGTCACAAGGCTGGACAGTTCCTGCACTAACGCTCTATATATGCTTCATTAGTTCCACGCTGAATAGGGTCTAGGCAAGTGGAAGAGGCCGCGTCTGAAGAAGAGCCCCTCACTCAACCACCCACCCTCCGACCTACCCTCCCACCCTCCCCAGAAAAGAAACACCTCAAAACGAGGCAGCCATCCGCCACCTGGCACAGCAAGGATACCTTATTGTTGGCTATGATACATCATCAGCGGAGTTTGGTCGTTGAGCGCGCATACATGTATGCAGGTGGTGGGTGTGCTCGGGGGGGGGGGGAGGGGATGCTAGGGCTTGGGGTCGGGCGGGGGCGTGGGGGAGGGGTGAGGCGGCGTGGGAGGGGGAGGGCGGAGCGGCGGTAGCTGGTGTGGGATGAGGGGCAGTGGCGGGTGGTGGGGGATCAGTGGGGGGTGGGGGGGTGGGTGGGGGGGGTGGAGTGGGTGGTGGGGGTGGGGGTGGGGGGTGGGTGGGGGGGGGGGGTGGGGTGGGGGGGGGGTGGGGCGGGGGGTGGGGGGGGGGGGGGGGTGGGGGGGGTGGGGGGTGGGGTGGGGGTGGGGGGGTGGGGGTGGGTGGGGGGGGGGTGGGGTGGTGGGTGGGGGGGGGGTGGGTGGGGTGGGGGGGGTGGGGGGGTGGGGGGTGGGTGGTGGGGGGGGGGGGGTGGGGGGTGGGGGGTGGGGGTGGGGGGTGGGGGAGGGGGGGTGGGGGGGGGGGGTGGGGGGGGTGGGGTGGGGGGGAGGGGGGGGGGGGTGGGGGGGGTGGGGTGGGGGGGGGGTGGGGGGTGGGGGGGGGGGGGAGGGGGGTGGGGGGGGTGGGGGGGGGGGGGGGGGCGGGGTGGGGGGGTGGGGTGGGGGGTGGGGGGGGGTGGTGGGGGTGGGCGGGTGGGGGGGGTGGGGGGTGGGGGGGGTGGGGGGGGGGGTGGGGGTGGGAGGGTGGGGGGTGGGTGGGAGGGTGGGGGGGGGGGTGGGGGTGGGGAGGGGGGGGTGGGGGGGGGTGGGGGGGGTGAGGGGTGGGGGGGTGGGTGGAGGGGGTGGTGGGGGTGGGGTGGGGGGTGGGGGGTGTGGGGGTGGGGGGGGGGGGGGGGGGGGTGGGGTGGGGGGGGTGGGGGCGGGGGGGGGGAGGGGTGGGGGGGTGGGGGGGGGTGGGGGGGGGGGTGGGGGGTGGGGGGGGGGGGGGTGGGGGGTGGGGGGGGGGTGGGGGGGGGGTGGGTGGGGGGGGGGGGTGGTGGGAGGGGGGGGGTGGGGGGGGGGGGGTGGGGGGGGGTGGGGTGGGGGTGGGGTGGGGGGGTGGGGGTGTGGGGGGGGGGGGGGGTGGGGGTGTGGGGGGTGGGGAGGGGGTGGGGGGGTGGGGGTGGGGGGTGGGGGGTGTGGGGGGGGTGGGGGTGGTGGGGGTGGGGGTGGGGGGGTGGGGGGTGTGGGGGGGGTGGGGGGTGTGGGGGGTGGAGGGTGGTGGGGGGGGGGGTGTGAGGGGGGGGGGGGTGGGGGGGTGGGGGTGGGGGGTGGGTGGGGGGGGGGTGGGGGGGTGGGGGGTGGGGGGGTGGGTGTGGGGGGCGTGGGGGGTGTGGGGGGGTGGAGGGTGTGGGTGGGGGGGGGTGGGGGGGGTGGGGTGGGGGTGGGGGGGGGTGTAGAGGGGCTGGGGTGGTGCGTGGGGGGGGGTGGCTGGTGTGGTGAGGGTGGGGGGGGAGTATGGGGGGGGGTGGGTGGTGGGGGGGTGGTGTGGGGTGGGGGTGTGGGAGGTGTGAGTGACTTGGTGTGAGGGTGTAGGTGTGGGTGTGGGCGTGGCAATGTGTGTCAGTGTGGGTGTGACAATGTGCGTCAGTGTGGGTGTTGGTGTATGAGGGTGGGTGTGAGTGGGTGAGGGTGGGTGTGCGTGTGAGTGTGAAGATGTGAGTGACTTCGTGTGAGGGTGTAGGTGTGGGTGTGGGCGTTGCAATGTGCATCAGTGTGGGTGTGGATGTATGACGGCGGGTGTGAGTGTGTGAGGGTGGGTGTGAGTGTGAATGTGAAGGTGTGAGTGACTTGGTGTGAGGGTGTAGGTGGGGTGTGGACATGGCAATGTGTGTGAGTGTGGGTGTGGATGTGCGAGTGTGTGTGAGGGTGGGTATGGGTGTGAGTATAGTTAGGGTTGTGGGTGTGGGTATAGGTGTGGGTGTGTGGGTAGGTCTCCATGGTAATTGCCGCACTCTCCTCCGGCCAGGGGGGGGGGGCGGACACTGTGGGGAGACGGCGCCGACCACATTGGCTTGAAACAGCGATGAATGCGGCCATTTCCTGCTGCTGCTAAAGGAGGTCTAAGACCGGCCATCACTGCTTTACTAAGACCGGAAGTGTCCGTGTTGATGTAGTCGCCGTTCTGCTGAAGTAAACAGGCCGCGCCCTACAGCAACAACTGGGGAGCTGATTGTTGTTATTTATTTTTTAAATTGTATTTCAAATTATTTGTATCATGAGTATTATGTGTGTGTGGGGTGTGTGGGGGAGATGTGGGTGCGGGTGCGGGTGCGGGTGCAGGTGCGGGTGCGGGTGCGGGTGCGGGTGCGGGTGCTGGTGCGGGTGCAGGTGCGGGTGCGAGTGCTGGTGCGGGTGCCGGTGAGGGTGCGGGTGCAGGTGTGGGTGCGGGTGCGAGTGCGGGTGCTGGTGTGGGTGCTGGTGCTGGTGCGGGTGCGGGTGCTGGTGCGGGTGCGGGTGCCGGTGCGGGTGCAGGTGCGGGTGCGGGTGCGGGTGCGGGTGCGGGTGCTGGTGCTGATTATTATACACCTCCAGTGGCGCCTGATTAAACCCCCCATTACCACATACTACTGCCTACATGAATACCGGGCCCGGTCGGGGCGATGCGGCTCTTGGTCCCCTCCAGTCTCGCACTTGGCTCGACATCAATGCATTTTTGTGTGGGATTTTTTTCCCCTTCCAGCAGCTGACTGACCCTCCTCCCCGCTTCCCCTCTCCCCTCTCCCCCTCCTCCCATTTCCCCCTCTCCCTCCCCTCCCCGCCCCCTCCCAATACCTCTCTCCCCCTCCCCCCCCTCCTCCCCCCTTCATCTCTTACCTCCCCTCCCTTCCTCACCAACCACCACCCGCCATCCGTCTTCGTTTGGCTGATAACTAGAGCATTCCGCTTTCATGTCCACCACAACAAAGGGGGCACACCACAGCACCTCCTGGTACATGGCTAGACTCATGCAGTGTGAGGGCGCGTGCGCTGTGCGCTGAACATGTGCACGCAGGATGTGCGCCATGCGGACATTGATCACACACAGAACACAGGGTTGGAGAATCGTGTCGGATGCCTACGGGCCGTGTTGCTTGCAGTAAGCACTAATCAGTAAGCAGTATGCAGTAAACAGTAAGCAGTAAGATCTAAGCAGCAAACAGTCAACAGTTAGCAGTAAGTGGTATGCTGTAAAGGTAACCAATAATAATAAGCAATGAACAGTAAGCCATAATCAGTAGGATGCAAGATTTTAACGATAATCGTATAATGTAAGCAATAAACAGTATGCAGTGACCATC
Organism: Branchipolynoe longqiensis; assembly: GCA_030323885.1. Classification (NCBI taxonomy): domain Eukaryota; kingdom Metazoa; phylum Annelida; class Polychaeta; order Phyllodocida; family Polynoidae; genus Branchipolynoe; species Branchipolynoe longqiensis. The sequence continues at coordinate 75,463,771 of CM059187.1, forward strand.
GGGTAATAAGAAGTAAGCATAGCATCAAACAATAAGCTGTAATAAGTAATAAGTAAGCCATAAGTTATAAGCAGTAGACTGTAAGCTATAAGCCGTAAGCAGGAAGCAGCGCATTGTAAGCAGTTATCAGTATGCCATAAGCTGTAAGAAGTAAACAGTAAGTCCTAAAGGTAAACAGTAAGCAACATAATGTAAACTGTAATCAGTAAGCTGTATGTTTTTATCAGTAAACAGTAATCAGTAATCCTACACTTCTAACAAGTGTTCCAAAAGTTGCCACATTTTTACAGCAACTATCTGAATTCCATTAATGTATTGCGTTGGTCACTCTGCTGTAAGAAATAACCTGCAAGTATAGATGCATAGCCAAGCCCCAATTTCACGACGTCGTATTCACATATGTGCTTACACGCACGCGCATCTGTCTATTTTGGTCTATTTGCCGGAAAGATTCATTCGTAATTGTTTAATCATAGATAATTCAGGGAGGGATGATGTGGGAACAGCCTCACCTTCCTTCTCCCCTGACATGGAGACACACCTGTAAACAGCCCTGTCCCCACCACCCTTTCTCAACCTTTCTCACCTTCCACTCCACACCCCGTCATACTTCCGCCATGCCACCCCTGCCTCTATTTCCTCACTCTGTTGCAGTCTTCCCCACCACTCACACCTCCACTCCTCTCCAGCTTTCACCTCACCCAACCCACCTACCCTCCTTTTAACCTTAGAGCGTGCACCTGTGAACCCGCTCATAATCTCACCACCCCTGACCTGAGTCAGCTTCATTTCTACTACCCATCCCAGTACCTTTAATGTTCATTAGGTATACCCTTATTTCCTGATTAAACTTGGTAAGCCCCTGACTTCTCTCTCCTGAATCAGGAGTAATGTGCGCACCGGGAAGAAGGCGAGGTGGCGGTGAGAATTGATTACCCGCTGCCTGCTCTGACCGGGGTTTTCTACATGGGTGGTCACACTGGTTATAGGAAATAAGATGCAGAGACTACACTGTACCGAAGCAGTAACCTAAAGGGAACCCCGCATTCAGTACCACAGTAGGTACCTGTCTTCAACCCAGACCAGTGTTGTGCTGACAACAGAAACATATCAGGGTAATAGTGTATACAGTAGGTGCATGTCTTCAAGGGACACCTCTGCACCTAGACCAATATTGTCCTGACAAGAGGAACATATGAGGGCAATAGTGTATACAGTAGGTGCCTGTCTTCAACAGACACCTCTGCACCCAGACCAATATTGTCCTGACAACATAAACATATCAGGGTAATAGTGTATACAGTAGATGCCTGTCTTCAACCGACACCTCTGCACCCAGACCAATGTTGTCCTGACAACATAAACATATCAGGGTAATAGTGTATACAGTAGGTGCCTGTCTTCAACAGACACCTCTGCACCTAGACCAATGTTGTCCCAACAACAGAAACATATCAGGGTAATAGTGTATACAGTAGGTGCCTGTCTTCAACAGACACCTCTGCACCTAGACCAATGTTGTCCTAACAACAGAAACATATCAGGGTAATAGTGTATACAGTAGGTGACTGTCTTCAACAGACACTCTGCACCTGCAATGTTGCCCAACACAGAAATATCAGGGTAATAGTGTTACAGTAGTGCTGTCTTCAACAGACACCTCTGCACCTAGACCAATGTTGTCCTAACAACAGAAACATATCAGGGTAATAGTGTATACATTAGGTGCATGTCTTCAACAGGCACCTCTGCACCCAGACCAATGTTGTTTTCTGGTATTTTGCGCCCTAGTAGCATCTAAGCTCATATCAGGACAGGTATTGACTTTTGACAGTGTGAACTCACGGCGATTTTCTAGTGCTGCCCCACTGGGACACCAGGCTCCCAGCACCATGACCTAATTTCCCATTCAATCACACTCAATTATCCTGATATTGAGTTAACCATTTCTTGCCTTATCCTAGTATTGCCAAGTGCTAGGCTAGGTTGTGACATGTATACATTTTGTAAGACATTGGTTTGACTCGACTGGGAATCAAACTCCCAACCTTCCACACGGGTAGCCTGAGCTCTACCGATTCGACCACCGATGTCTTCCACGGACAATTCTGAATCCAGCCCAATGTTGTCCTGACAACAGAAGCATATCAGTGTAATAACATATACAGTAGGTACCTGTTTTCAACGGGCAACTTTTCAGGCAGACCAGGGTTGTCTGACAACAGAAACATGTGAGTGCCGTGGATACATGGACTGCGGTCATATTGATAATCATAACTTATCAGTGTGATGGTATATTCAGTACTTCCTGTCTTCAACGGACTACTCCACACTCTAGACCAGTGTTGTCCTTACAACAGGATCACATCCATGTGGTGTGTGATATATGTGTGTACTGCGATCACACCAATAATCGGAACATGTCAGTGTGGTGGTATAAACTGAGAGTATTTCCATGTCAAAAGGCGACTATGTTCTTGTAAGGCTACTTGAAATGTGTTTATTGAAGTTGTATAGTCCGATGGCATTTGAGTTTCTGCCATTTACTGAGATAAGTATATCGCTATAATGCACTTTAATTTAGTTTGAAGTGACTGTTTATTTTACGGGCCGGCTTCAACAGTAAGCAACATGCCATATTAAATTGGCTTAATCACCCATATTATACTGAAACGAATGCTTAGTGAGTGCACCCATATTGGAGATGGATATGTGGGATCAAACATAGGTAAATGTTTAGTTTTTTTCTTTATTAATGTGATACTTTCATCGGTCTATGTAGCTTTAATTCCCGCCCTACACCCGACACAGTTCTCGCCGATGGGGTACTCCTGTTCTACACCAACCCTATTTTGCAACAACCGCCGTTGCAGACGTATTACAGAGGTCATTGAATGGAAATACCACTCATGTACACTGTTTCTTGTTTTGTTCTTCGGGGGTAGATATTTGTTATATTGTTCCTCGTTTTTATTTGTTATTTAAAAAATCGTCTATTCAGCGAATCACATCTAGTATCAGAACCACAGTACTGTCAGCTGTCAATCTCTCACTCAGTCTCACAATCTGTCAGCTGTCAATCTCTCACTCAATCTCACAATCTGCCAGCTGTCAATCTCTCACTGGACGGGAGCAAACCAACTTGTGCCGGCTCAGTTGCAGGAAGTAGGCCTAGGAGGCCTTGTGATTGCGTGTGTGATACTTTGATTTTGGCGGTGTAGGCGGCGCTTTGTTTGTGACGTGGCCCAACAACTCGCGCACGGCGACCTGCAGGCTACCCGAGCAGCTCGCCCTGCCGGCCGCTCGAGCAGCTCACCGTGTCGGCCGCCCGAGCATCTCACCCTGCCCAGGCCACCCGAGCAGTTCACCTTGCCCAGGCCACCCGAGCAGCTCACCCTGCCCAGGCCACCCGAGCAGCTCACCCTTTTTTTCTTGAAGATTTATACTGCCTGCTATGGATAAGCCTGAATAGACTTGTTTTCACCATTAGACAGTTTGTCGACAGAAAGCCCGAGCCTACACTTTTACCGACCCAAGGGATTTTTAACCTCCCACACCACATAGACATGGTATGAGAGCAACTGGCCTTTGATGACGCTGTAAGTTATCCACAGCGGTGGAAATCCAAATTGGCAGAGGTGGGGGCATGGGGAATCAAACCACCAACCTTCAGATTAGGAATCTGACCTATAAAAAAGTCAGACACTCTAACCACTCGGCCACAGAGAACACCACCCTGCCCAGGCCACCCGAACAGCTCGCCGTGCCCAGGCCGCCCGAGCAGCTCGCCCTGCCGACCGTCCGAGCAGCTCGCCCTGCCGCCCGTCCGACCAACTCGCCCTGTCGAGCACCCGGTCGAGCACCTCGCAGTTCCGGCAGCCCGAGCAGCTCGCCCTGCCGAGCACCCCCCCCAAGAAGGTCGCCGTGCAGCCTAATTGCAGGGCCCCATGACCGGTATCACCCCGGCCCGGCAAAGTCAGCGCGACAAGCCAATAGTGATTTACGACACCAATCGTGATTCAGACGAGAGGAAAAGAGGAACACAAAAAAAGGAAGCTTCCATTAAAAGCAAACAAACATCACACACTAAAAGAAACCTGGAACCAACCGCAGATCGATAATCTCCCCGGTGCTTCTCAACTACACCTTCCTGCTTGCCATCCACTACATCCACACACACACCCACACCCACACCACACCCACACGCACACCTACACTCACACACACTCCCACACCGACACCCACACCCACACCTACACACCCACACGCACACCCACACCCACACCACACCCACACACACCTACATACACTCCCACACCGACACCCACACCCACACCACACCCACACGCACACCTACACTCCCACACACTCCCACACCCACACCCACACACACCTACACACCTACATCCACACCCACACGCACACCCACACCACACCCACACGCACACCTACACACACACTCCCACACCCACACCCACACCCACACCCCAACACACACACCTGCACACACACTCACACACACCCACACCACACACACACCTACACACACTCCCACACCCACACCCACACACACACCACACCCACACACACCTACACTCACACACACTCCCACACCCAGACCCACACACACATACACCTACACACCCACACCCACACCCACACCCACACCCACACCACACGCACACCTACACACACACTCCCACACCCACAGTCACACTCACACCCACATCCACACCCACACCCACAGCCAACTGCTTTCACAATCCACACTCACACCACACCCACCCCACACCCATACCACACGAAACATATACCCACACCTACAGCCACCTACACCACACCCACACCCCATGCACAGTCAAACTGACACCCACATCCACACCCACACATACAGTCATCTGCTTTCTCAATCCACACCCACACCCACGCCACACCGACACCACACCCATACCATACCACACCTACACCCACACCTACACCCACCTACACCACCCCCACACACACACCTACACACACTCACCCCCACCCCCACACCCACAGTCACACTCACACACATCCACACCCACAGTCAACTGCTTTCACAATCCACACCCACACCCACACCCACACCCACACCACACCCACACCACACCACACCCATACCACACCACACCTACACCCACACCTACACCCACACCTACACCCACACCTACACCCACACCTACTCCAGACACACCCCCACACCCCATGCACACTCAAACTCACACCCACATCCACACCCACACCCACAGTCATCTGCTTTCACAACCCACACCCACACCACACCCAAACCATACCACACTTACACCCACACCTACACCCACTTACACCGCACCCACACCCACATGCACACCTACACACACTCACTCCCACACCCACACCCACAGTCACACTCACACACACATCCACACCCACACCCACACCCACAGCCATCTGCTTTCACAATCCACACCCACACCCACACCACACCCACACCACACCCATATCACACCACACCTACACACACCTACACCCATGTACACCACCCCCACACCCACACCTACACAAAGAAACAACCCCACACCCAAACGCAAACACTCACCACTGCTATCCATTCGCTGAGACCCACTGACAACTCACAACGGTCTCCACTACTGCTGATTTGCTAGGCCTTAAGCCAGGATATCAGGATATCTAAGGCATCTCGTCTTCCTCGTCTTCCTCGTCTTCTTCGTCTTCCCCGTCTTTCCTGGTGGTCAACCAGACAGGGAAGCCGAATGAGTTAGAGCGTCCGTCTCCCGTGTTGGTAGACCATGGGATCATGGATTTGAAGCCTGGTCGAGTCAAACCAATTACTTAAAAATTGATTCTTGTCACTTCCTAGCCATGCACTCAGCATTATTAGGATAGGGCAAGGACTGGGTGCATCAGTGTCAGGATAATGTGACTGAGGGGGATATCAGGTCATGGTGCTGGTGGCCTGGTTTCGCAGTGGGGCAGCACTAAAAAGTTGCCATGAGTGCGCACTGTCACAAGTCGGTACCCATCCTGATATGACCTTAGATGTTGCTAGCACATAAAACAACAAACAAACAAATACCTGGTGGACACCCATCCATGTACCGTCGCATATTGAACGTTGTTCGATGTCAGTGATTGGAGGAGAACCAATGTTTCTGAATGTCATGTGAACTGTGATACTTAGCTTCTTTCGTATTAAGCAACAAACAAGCAATTTGTTGGTCGATCATGAAACCGCTGTCTGCCACCCCCCCTAAAATAACCTACAGTTTATTAGGTCTAAAGTAAAAATGTGGGTCACAGTGGAGGTCGTGATCCTATCTAGTGCATGCGCTCAAGCATCTCTGAGCTGTGCTTTGATTACTTAGGAGCAAACCAACCATGCCCAGGTCGCTCTGAGTGTAGGTGGTCAGGAACATAGCATTCGTACAGTAAACCGGTTGAGGTAGCACCCTTCCCCCAACCAGATTAGACCTACTGGATAACTACAGGTACATAAAATATAGCACCCAACCAGGCGCCAGTAAGGTCTTAGCGCAAACCTATTCAGCGCTGACCAGCACCAGGCTGCAGCAGTCACCAACTGCTGCCACTAGGTGGCTCTTCGGTAAACTTCCGGTTCCTCTGGGAATGCGACCTGCTTCCGGTCGATTCGTTGCTGAAGCCACGCCACTTCTGGTGGACGCGAACCTGAGCCTCACTTCGATGCGACTGCGTCCAAAGCACATCTGCGACGTGATTTACCACTAGAACCTGATTGTTTATTCGTTTGGCTGTTCGGGCTAACTGGTGTTATTACTATTAGCGGAGTAATTAAAGGTGGGTGTCTTCAACTTTGGTGGTGTTTTAAATTTTTTAAATTTATTTTTTGTTAAAATTAGATTTCGGACCCTGCCGGAACTAATTAAATGTCGCTTAGATGTCGTCTGCTGCCACGGAGGCAGGTGGTCTAATTAAATGAAAAGAGAGCCACAAAGTCTGCTTTCGCGCCATGTTGGAATTGAGTCCTAGAGATTCGTGAGTAAGTCACGTGCTGCAGTGGCTGCAGTGACGTGTATGTATACATCACTGGGAGCAAAGCTGGTTGGTTGGTTGTTGGAGTTTTACGTCCTGACAACATCTAAATTCATATCAGGACGGGTACTGGCTTGTGACTGCGCACTCATGGCGACTTTATTGTGCTGCCAGCACCATGACCTTATAACCCACTCAGTCACAGTCCTGACACCGCGCCAAACCAGTGCTTGCCATATCCTAATAATGCCGAGCACCTGGCTGGGATGTATCAATTGTGTAAGTCATTGGTTTGACTCCACCGGGAATTGAACTCCCGACCTTCCGCATGGGAGGCCTGCGCGCTACCGATTCGGTCACCGCGTCCGGTAAGGGAGCAAAGATGACTGCAAACCGGACAAATGAGTGGACATAGTGTCTGCAGTAGACCTCTCAGTCAAAGAGAGCCTCATAGAAGTGTACAAGTTGATTGCAACAAGTAGCTTATAGAGTTTAACGGTTAGGCGAGTACAGTTACAACCCGCTTAACGCTCTAGATATGTTCCTATATGCCCTGTCACACATCACCGGATTGGGGAAACGGAAAAAAAACGAACAAAGTCCGTTGATATCCGGCAAAGTCCGGTTTGTGTCTGTTGCATATCCGTTGAAGAAGTTGTGCTTTATTGGCATCAACTCCTGTTCACCTGCTAGTGACCTATCACCCTCACCCCTTACCTTCTGTCCACACAGAATCTCATTACCTCTTTAGCCTGTCTATGAATCAGTGCCTACAGCCTATTGAACCGGAGTCCCTTGGTTGTTGCACTCAACTCAATTTAGATATATGAATTTTGGTAGCATCAGGCAGAGTGTCTGGGGTCCTGCTCTAGAGTAGATTTGTCTCACTCAAGAGCCAGGAGTAGAGTCATCTCTCCAGTGTGTCTGGAGCAGTCTCCTGAGTAATTAATCAAAATGAGGCTAGTGTGGTCAGAGGGCCAAGGGAGTGCAGGTGACTGGGCATCCCACAGCCAACCAATCAGGCACCCCCCACAGCCTGGGAGGGTGACACCCCCAGTAGGGTTGGCTCTCACTCAACCCAGCTGCAGGTGGTGTCTATGTATGTATGCAGATTAGGCTGGTGCGCTTGCCCATCGGTACCCTGGTAACAGGTAGTTGCAGACAGTTACAAATAAATCCATATTAAAATGTCCTTTTCTCCAATTGCACTCTTTATGGATGCATAGAGGAAACATTTCAACAATCATGTACTGTCTCTTATATAGGAACATCTCTTAATAATCTCAGACATCATGTATGAACATATATTTCACATAGCTTATATCATATCATAATGTGAGTGGGGTATTATTGCTCTTAGATTACATTACCTTGTCCCCACTCCGTCGCCTAAGAATAATAATGCTCTCTGCCAATATATAATTCCGAACCGAAAATCCGTATATTTTTACACGTTGATATCCGTTGATATCCGTTGATATCCGGCCCGATCCGTTACAAGTTTTGAGCATGCACAACACTTGTAATGGATAGTACCGGACTGACCTATGCGGTTCTTATCCATTACCGTCCGTTCCCCGTCCGTTCCCCGTCCGTTCCCCGTCTGTTCCCCGTCCGTACCCCGTCCGTTCCCCGGCCGTTCCTCGTCCGTTCCCGCCCGTTCCTGTCCGTTCCTGTCTGTTCCCGTCCGTTCCCGTCCATTACATATCCGTTACCCGTCCGTTACCCGTCCGTTACATAATTGATACATTTCAAGTCCGAATAACACTGGACTAGAATATTCTATGTCCGGTTCTGTCCGTTGCTCAATCCGCCATAGTTTGACAGGCACTTAAAGTTAAACATGCAACGCTAAACGAAACAGCGCTATGCGGGGTCATTATGACATAGCATAAATAGAGTTTGTTTGTTGGGGCTTTATGTCCTAGCAACACCTATGTTCATATCATGATGGCCACTGACTCGTGACAGCCTGACTGATCGGTTGTGTTATCGTTAGATGGTGAGAGCAGCGGTAAGAACCCAGGTTTGAATCCCATATCGGGAGCGTAGAGACAGGTGGTTGCCGTGATAGTTTGTTTGTTTGTTGTTGTTTTATGTCCTAGCAACATCTAAGGACATATCAGGACGGGGACTGACTTGTGACAGTGTGCACTCATGGTGACTTTATAGTGCTGCCCCACTGGCAGACCAGGCCATGACCTGATATCCCACTCAGTCACATTATCCTGACACTGAGCCAACCAGTCCTTGTCCAATCCTAATAATGCCAACTGCTTGGCTAGGAAGCAACAAGTATAAATTATCAGGTTATCGGTTTGACTCGACCAGGGTTGCTGTGACAAAAGAGTGATATAGCGAATGAGCGCTAAAGCAGTAGCGCTAATCGGGGTATATAGTAAGGATTATATTAATGGCAGAAATATGGGTTCGAGGCCCGCTCTAAGACAGTATGCTTCCTTTGTTTCCATCGCCCTATGCTATGACACTGCTGCCTTGAACAGCATCCTGTTCATACTATTCAATATATGATTGGTAAGCCTGCCCAGTGTAAATGTATTTATTGTACTTGTGTAAGCACTACCTGACCTTATATTATAGATGTAAGCTATTTAGAAAAAGCTTGTCACTCCACGGACCTGACCCTGAAGGACCTACGGACAGCCCGGTGTGGGTTGATGGATCCCATTAGGGAATCCGGATCGGTTGTTGGTTAGAGCACCCATCCCGAATTGGCCCAAGAATAGCGGGGAAGCGTGAGAATCACCAGATGTACGAGACTTGAATGAGAATTAAACAAGATTTAACCGAGATTTGAAAGTAATTAAAAGTTGTTGCGTTGTCTCATTCTCTATGCCAACAACATCTAATGACGAATTCGTGTTGAATGACTGTAGATCAAATGAATCTACCGCTGGGCCAAGACTCTATGGTCGGCAACAGTAGTGGTTGGTTGGTTGTTGGGGTTTTACGTACTGGCAACATCTAAAGTCATATCAGGACGGGCACCAACTTGTGACAGTGCGCACTCATGCCAACTTTATAGTGCTACCCCACTGGGAAATTACACAGAACCAACCAGTCATTGCTCTATCATAATAATGCCTAGCGCCTGGCTAGGAAGCGACAAACATAAGTTTTTAAGCCATTGGTTTGACTCGACCAGGGTTCGAATGCGTGAGTTCGAATCCAGCGACCTACCAAGATGGGAGACGGACGCTCAACTCACTCGGCCATCCCGTCTGGTCACACATGCGTGGGCGTGTGAGTGTGCATGTACGTCTGCGTGTGCACACGTGTGTGTGCGTATTTTAGTGTGCATAATATTGATCATTGGCGCTGGAATCTATTCAGCTGTAAACAATCCCGGTTGGTTAAAGTCCAGACGTGGTGGCCAAATCGGTAATGGCCCTGTCACATCACGATGCTTCTCGCCGGCGCGCTGCCAATGCACAAAAAAGTTGAGAAACGGCAAACTTTTCGGCACGGTGAGAAAAAGTTTGACATCAGCGGAACGTGTTGGTAGCATGTGGCCGACGTTCTGGTAAAGTATATCGACGAGTGAGAAAACAAAAACAAAAGTTTTGGCGCACCGTCCTGATATGACCTTAGATGTAGCTAGGACGTAAAACAACAAAGCAACAATTTGGTGCAACGTGTGGGAATGACCGTCACGTGCACACGGCGTGCGCATAGGATTCGCATAACGTTATTCCAGCGCATCCAACCGATCTCGACGTGCGCCTAACGTCCCCATAACGTTCGCACCCACACGTTGGTGCAAGCACAAAACCTTCGACGTGCCATGACATGCGCCGCCGATCCTCGCCGACCATCGCCGTCCATCAATGTATACCAACGCTCGCCTAACGCGCACGTAAAGCTTCCTGACATGTCCCGACGTTCCGCGCAAAAATCACATACGTCGACGCACATTGGCGAGAAGCGTCGTAATGTGACAGGGCTATTAGAGTGCAGGCTTTCTGGGCATAAGTTCGGGAGGTCGAATCCTGGCTGAGTCAAGCCAGTGCTTACACAATTGATACTTTCCCCTACAAATCCTGGCGCCCGGCAAGCACTGGTTCTCTCAATAGCATGATAATACGACTTAGTGGGATATAACGTCATGGTGCTGGCAGCCCGGTCTTCCAGTTGAACAGCACTATCAACTTGCTATGAGTGTTTACTGTTACAAGTTGGTACTTGTCCTGATGTAGCCTTTGATGTTCTTAGGACATAAAACACCAACAACAACGTAAAATCCCTTAAGCTCATTCATCAGTGTTTGAACAACAGGTCTTCCAAGTTCAGGTTAAAAGTTGTAATAAGTATTTACCTAATTTTGTTGGGAGAGTTTGCCTTGTATTGTATGCGTTGTGCTTTATTTGCTGTTGACCATTGCATGAAGCTTGTTTGGTGTGCATACTGTAGACCTGTGGTATAGTGGAGTTGCATGCTTAGTTAAGATTTACGTTCCTAGAGGGAAGGAAAGCAGGTGTTTACGGAGTATGAATGGTTGAGTGCGTGAACCGTCGGTGGGTTGGTAGAAGCCAGTTGGACCGAGGAGGGACAGGGCGCAGGGAGGGGGGGTGTAGAGGGGTGGTGGGGTGGGGGAGGGGGAGTGGTAGGTGAAGGGGGGGGGTAGGTGGGGGGCGGGGGAAGGGGAAGGTGGAGGGGTGGTAGGGGCAGGGAGGGGGGGGGTGGAGGTGTGGTCGGGTGGGGGAGGTGGAGGAGTGGTGGGAGTCGGGGAGGGGAAGGGGAGGGGGTAGGTGAACGGGTGGTGTAGGTGGGGGTGGGGGGAGGGGGAAGGTGGAGGGGTGGTGGGGGTGGGGGGAAGGGGAGGGGGGAGGTGAACGGGTGGTGTAGGTGGGGGCGGGGGAGGGGGAAAGTGGAGGGGTGGTGGGGTGGAGAAGGGGGAAGGTGGAGGGGTGGTGGGGTGGAGGAGGGGAGGGGTAGGTGAAGGGGTGGTGTCAGGTGGGGGCGGGGGAAGGGGAGGTGGAGGGTGGTAGGGGTGTGGGAGGGAGAAGGGGAGGTGGTAGGTGAATGGGTGGTGTAGGTGGGCGGAGGGAGAGGGAAGGTAGAGGGTTGGTAGGGGTGGGAGAGGGGGAGGGATGGGTGAAGGGGTGGTGTAGTTGGGGGCGGGGGCGGGGGAAGGTGGAGGGGTAGGGGTGGGAGAGGGGGAGAGATGGCTGAAGGGGTGGTGTAGTTGGGGGCGGTGGAAGGGGGAAGGTGGAGGGGGTAGGGGTGGGGGAGGGGGATGTGTGCGTTGGCGGGGGGGGGGGGTGTAGAGGAAGGGAAACAAACACTATCATTTATCTCCATGTTTTGGCAGTGTCTGTATTATACTATTATGAAGCAATCTTGTTCAGTTTTCCGGACTAGAACGAATGGAAGAAGCTCATGAATACTAATATTACACTGGTGGAGGGATACCATAAGAGCACCTGAAAAGAAAATATCACGAGAAAATAACAAATCCTGTCACACTGCACCCGGGCGGACGCGCATGCGGACTGCATCATCGGCATTCAGCAGAGAAACAACAAAACACACACATACAAATATAACCAAGAAAAGAGCAGGACTGGCTATCAAATATAGTATGGTTATTACGTCAGAGATTCTCTGAAACTGAGCGCTAAAGTGTGACATGGAATCCCACCTCCTCTACCTCCGCCCTCCCCAATCTCTCTCTCGCTCTCCATAGAGAGAGAGAAAGAGAGAGATAGAAAGACAGAGAGAAGGAGAGAGAGAGAGAGGGAGAGAAAGAGAGAGAGACATTCAGAGTTAAATTAGAACAAATATGATGAGTTTGAAAGAAAAATGCTGCCAATCATGTGACAGAAATGACTCCACGCACAAAAGGGGCCTGCAGGGATTCGGCAAACTCTCATCGGCTTATTAGTGAACTTCGCTCGTCAGTGAATCCCGCGCCGATCAGGCGCAAAGTGCCCGCCACCTCTCGCGTCTATTTCGTGAGTCTAATGTAGTAATGACAAGGACTTTCCACGACTGCAGCGCAAGAAGCGACACTCCGACTGGCTACCCCGCTGTGAGGCATGACACAGCACCTCGGAAGACGGAAGTGCGTGTTTTTTGTTATTATTTAAAAAAAAACACAATTTAGCCTCTGTGTGCTTAGTTTAGCTTGGATGATTAGGATTTTTCCTCCTAGCAACATCTAAGGTCATACATATCAGGACAGTTATCGACCACACCGGTCTGGTTTGGTAGTTGATTGGGGTTTTAACTGCTGGCAGCATGTAATGTTTGATCAGGACGAGCACCGACTTATGGCTTGGTTTGGTTGATTGGGGGGTTTGCGTCTTAACAACATCTAAGGACAGTTGCTGATGTATGTTCTGGTTTGCTGGTTGATTTAGGTTTGCTGGTTAACACCTATCAGCATCTAATGTTACCTGTTAGATCAGGGCGGATAATAGCTTGGTTGGTTAGGGTTGTACGTCCTAGCAACATCGAAGGTCATATCAGGACGGATGTAAATTCATGGTTTGGTTCGTTTGATTAGGGTGTTACCTCCGCAACATTTATGGTCATATCAGGTCAAGCATCGAACTGTGGTCTAGGTTGTCTTAGCTGATTTAAGGCCCTGTCACATTACAACGTTTCTCACGAACGCGTTTCGACGCGTGCCGACGTGTTGTCTTTTTGGGCGAAACGTCGGGACGCGTCGGGACGCATTACCGGCACATTACGAACGTGTTAACGGCGCGTCGGTACACATCGGTAAACGTTGAGTGCCAGCAACGTTTGGACCCACACGTTGGCATGCGTCGGGCCGCGTCGAGGTTTTGTGCATGCACAAAACTTTCAACGCGCGCCGACCCACGCCAATGTGTTGGATCGCGCGTTATGGGCGCGTTTGCAGGACGTCGACACATGTTACCAGCGCGTTGCCGGCCCGCTCGAACCACGTTGATCAACGTTGATCACCGCTGGGGATTTTTCGCCAATGCGTCGGTAACGTTTCACACACGTGTAGTGGTCGACCTATTGGCGTAGCGCCAGCATTTCGTGACACGTTGGACGTGTTGATGGCGCATGTGGACGTGTTGATGGCGGGTGTGGACGTCTTGCTGGTACGTGTTGACGTGTTGTTGGCGCGTTTGGACGTGTTGATGGTGGGTGTGGACGTGTTGATCGCGGGTGTGGATGGGTTGCTGGCGCTTCTTGGCGTGTTGCTGGCGCATTTTGACCCTTTGTTTGGGTTTTTCCCGGCCGCCACGTCGAGACCTGTTGATGGCGTGCTAATAACACGCTATTAGTACTCTACTAACACGCTGCGGCCCGTCAAACTACCGCCCAAAATGCAGAACAGTTGGACGTTTCTCGACGCGTTGATAATATTTTGCGCATTGGCGGCACGCTGGAAGAAACGTCATAATGTGACAGGGCCTTGAGATTGTACTTGATAGTAACATCTAAGATCATATCAGGACTGGTAACCGATTAGTGGCTTGGTTTGGTTGATAGGTAGTTTACGTCCTACCAACCTTTAATGTAGCATTAATGGTCGATTGTGTTATAGTCAGACGGTCCCCTGTGTGCATTGGCGATGGCAGCGCAAAGCATCCGGGTTCGATTTACATTGAAAGATGGAGTGTATTTTAGTACAACAAGCCATGCTCAACAATAACGATGTGATTGATGTGATTAACATGTTGAGTGATATATCTGTATAATGGAATAACAGTGTAGGTTCATTTATTAGCTCGTGTATTCATATACTATGCAGTTAGTAATATTATTAATATTATTCAATCTTTAGTTTCATTATTAATGGCCCAATTTTCGCCTTGTGTGTTTCAGTTTCGCAAGGCTTGTTTCGCTGTCTATATATTTGGATAGTGCAATGAATTACCGATACGGTGAAGGCATGGCAACGAATCAGTAATGCATGTATCTGAGGTAATGCATGTATCTCACGGCAGATACCCAAACCCGATAAGCCAATCTAATGAAACAGGCCACTGTTAGTGCTTATAGATACTGTAGTAGTCTGCACTGACCTCTCAGGCAAGGAGCTGCATATATAGGTACGCGTGAGTAGGGTGGTTGTGAAAAAGAGGGAGTCTAAGTAGTGTAATGGTTAGAGCACTGGGCCGAAATGCAAGAGATGTGGGTTCGATTCCCGCTCTAGGCGCAATATTTCCCATTCTCATCACCCCCACGACACTTGTACTGCATCGCTTATGGGGATACTAAGGTTGGTGTCCATTTAGTCAGGTCCCTGGCCATGCTGTGGTGTGGCTATAGCACACTGCCACGCTGCACATTGATGCGTGTACATTTCAGTTAGAATAAATAGCTGATAGCACAATCTTTGGGTATGCAGGTATTGCAGGTATAGCAATACCTCAGGGAGTTTAACGCCCTTTCCCTGCAGAGTTGTAAACCACTGCCTTGTGGTACAGGTTCTTGACAGAACCGAAGGCTAAGGGAGCAAACCCTAAACAGAAAACCATGTCACTGTGGCAGCATTAAGGGCGGTTGATGTATGGAACTCCCAACATCTCCCGACCAGCCACTGCAGGGACAAATAGTTTTGCACCTGTCTTGACATGTTCTTGCCGGTGTGAAACATCTATTTGCTCCCTGAGAGAGTGCCGTTGGTAACTTGCAAAAGCCAGCAGCACTTCAACACTTTTGCAGGCAGCTTTCATGAAATGTAAAATAAGGAAATACTCAAACGGACGGGGCTGCCCTCTATGGAAGATCTTCTGATCAAAAAGAATCTCCGGTGGACTGGACACCTCATGAGGATGCCATCAGACAGGTTACCAAAGCAGATCCTCTATTCTCAACTGTCTTCTGGTTACAGAAAGAGAGGGTGCCCTCGTCTCCAATTCAAGGATAGCATCAAGAGAAACCTGAAGCTGAGAGGCATTAATACCGACTCATGGATGCAACTCTCACAGCAGAGAGCTAAATGGAGAGCGGCAGTCAAGTAATGAAAGCAGTCTTTGTCGCATTGCGACCGACAGCATGATGATGATGATGATGAGCACAATCTTTCTGAAACCCAATTCAAAAACCAAAGTGGAGAACATATTCTACTAAGTTTGTTTCATCAGCAACTATGTCTTCAAGATAGGTTCAAAGTATGGGGCTTATATCTGTGCAAAATAGGGCTAGGAGGGACAGTTACCCCACTCCCGGGTGTGTAAAAGACACCGGGTCACAGCTCCAGTCTCTCTAGTGACCAGGAGGTGAGCAATGCTGTTTACACATATTGTAAGTGTTTTAAAATAGTTCAGTTTACTGGGAGGCATTGTTCACAATTTTCTACTTGTGTTTAATTTGGTGCTGAAGGCTAAACACCACCACCTGCATCTAGCAGTGGTAAACCCCATCACATCGGCTCGTCCAACTGCCTTTTGATTGGCTGCCAGCTTTCCCGCCTTTCCTGTAATTGTTACTAGGCCTGCTAGACGCTGTCTCACTCGCTGGCAAACTGGCGTCCACATACACTTAACACCCATCATCACCAACCCCTTAATCGCCAGGCGGTTGGGGTACCACATATGACTTTGCAAACAGTTTCTCTCCAGTGTTCACTGTTCTCCATTGCCCTCTGAGACTTGCTAATCTCCAGGCGTGTTCATCCCCTCATGTGTTGTCTTCCAACCTCTTCCTTTGTCTGCCTTGTCTTCTTTTCCCTTTCTCTGTGGCAGAGTGGTTAGAATATCTGACTTTTTTCTAGGTCGGACTCCTAATCTGAAGGTCAGTAGTTCGATTCCCTGTGCCCCCACCTCTGCCAATTTGGATTTGCACCGTTGTGTCTAACTTACAGCATCATCAAAGGCCAGTTGCTCTCATACCATGTCTATGTGGTGTGGGAGGTTAAAAATCCCTTGGGTCGGTAAAAGTGTAGGCTCTGGCTTTCTATCGACAAACTGTCTAATGGTGAAAACAAGTCTATTCAGACTTATCCATAATAGGCAGTATAAATCTTCAAGGAGGAAGGACTCTGCCTTACAAGATGGTTTCAGCCAGACCTGATGAGTGGAAAATATGGTCACATCATTGCAGTGTGCATCTTTTCCCACCCACATTAGCAACTAACCTCACCGGTCTTTTTGAAACTCACAAAATCCATTCTAACCGACCGACTTCGCCGTGGCTGACCAAACATTTCAGAGGTTTCACTGTTTATAACAGATTCTGCCCCCAGCCCCGCTGAAGTCTGTGCAGCAATTCTTACTGCGAGCATCGTACCTTTGTGCTACGTGAATGCGCGCTGAGGTGCTCAGGAGAAGCTCCTCTGATTGGCCTTCCGTGTTGTTTAAATACACACTGCGCGAATTACACCGGGATACAGTCGCACCCCGTTTTCACTGGCCTCTGTATTCAACAAACCACTGCAATGTGCAAACATTTCTTTTCAATATATGCAAACTGTTTTGGGTCATTTTATTGTCTCTGCAATGACGCGACACCTGCTATGTTGGGGCAAATTTGGCTTGGATGCGGAATTGTCCTTGGAGGACGGGTGCTACTATATCGGGGAAGATGGACAACCATCCACAGTAACTCACAACCACTCACAGCCACCACCAGCCATCCACAGCCACCCACAGCCACACGCAGCCACCCACAACCACCCACAGCCATCCACAGCCACCCACAGCCACACGCAGCCACACACAGCCACACACAGCCAGCCACAGCCACCCACATCCACCCACAGCCACCCACATCCACACATAGCCACCCACAGCCACCCACAGCCACCCACAACCAACCACAGCCACCCACAGCCACGCACAGCCGCCCCCATCCACCCACAGTCACCCACAGTCATCCACAGCCACACGCAGCCACACGCAGCCACCCACAGCCACCCACAGACACACCAAGCCCCACACAACCACACACAGCGACACACAGCCAGCCACATCCACCCACAGCCACCCACATCCACCCACAGCCACCCACAGCCACCCACAGCCACCCACAGCCACCCACAGCCACCCACAGCCACCCACAGCCACCCACAGCCACCAAAGCCACCCAAAGCCACCCACAGCCAATGATACAAGCAGGGAAGGGAAAATAACAAGGTTGACGGAGGAGGGGGGGGGGGGGGTAACGCCCCCCATCACCTGGAGTGATAGCTTTTCTCCAGTCTCCATCCTCCTCACCCTCCGCATGCCCCCAACCTCCTCTCAAATCAGGCATGCGCCAAGGAGGTGACAATGATGGGTAAGCTGATGCGGCAGGTATAATCTTTAAAGTGGAAGGACATTCAAGGTGGATGAGAAGAGGAGTGAGAGACGGAGGAAGGGAGGTGGATGTGGAGGAGGAGAGGAGTGCCGACTATTTTGCCCTGGGGGAACCCTTGGAATTATCCCATTAACATTTGTTACACTCAGCCCCTACTCCACTCCTGGCCGTTGCCTCTGCTACTCATTAGCGCAATAAAAGACGATTTTACAAGCTACCCTTCTCTACTTGCCAAAGGCTGGCTCACCTTATAAGATATTGTGTGGGGAGGTAGTAAAGGCCGATGTATAGTAAGCGGTAATGCTGCTTAGTAGTCTTACGAGATGGGCCGGCCGAATGAGTTGAGCGTCTTTCTCCCGTTTTGGTAGGTTGTTTGAACACTGGTAGAGTCAGACCAATGACTTAAAAATTGATACATGTTGCTTCCTAGCCAGGCACTCAGCATTAATAGGATAGGGCAAGGACTGGTTGGCTCAGTGTCAGGGTAATGTAACTGAATGGGATATCCGGTCATGGTGCTGGCAGCCTGCTCTCCCAGTGGAGCAGCACTATAAAGTTGCCATGCATGCACACTCACAATTCGGTGTCCCTCCTGCTATGACCTTAGATGTTGCGAGGATGTAAAACTCCAACAACCAACAAACCAATATCTTTACACAGATATGCTATTTCCGGCTTAGCTGCGGCATCCTGCTCCAGGGAAGAAGTACACGTGACATGCAGGTGGCGTCTTGAATAAATTACCAATATTAATGTAGGTTTGCTTGAAAGCACAGACTTCAGTAGTAACAAATTCTATTGGATTTATTTAGCATCCATTTCCATGCAGCAACCAATGCTTCATAACTGTACCAGTATCAAAGCTAGATATCCGTAGGATCGAATCTAGGTCCGTGTCTTTGGTTTTGAAAATCGTTTGATTTCATCGGACTCTGCAGCTATAAATTGAGGTAGTACTCCCTTTGTACGCAGTAATAAATATCTAATAAGTGCCCTTAGATGTTGCCAGGACGTAAAATTCCAAAAACCAACCAATTTAATAATTTTGTTTGTTTGTTGTTTTACATCCTAGCAACATCTAAGGTCATATCAGGACAGGTACTGACTTTTGACAGTGCGCACTCATGGCCACTTTATAGTGCTGCCCCACTGTAAGATCAGGCCACCAGCACCATGACCTGATGTCCCACTCAGTCAAATTATCCTGACACTGAGCCAACCAGTCCTTGCCCTATCCTAATAATGCCGAGCCCCTGGCTAGGAAGCGACAAGTATAAATTTTTAAGTCATTGGTTTAACTCGACCAGCGTTCGAACCCACGTTCCCGGTACCTAAATCGGATAATACTGTTCTACAACAATTCGAAGTACACTTCAAATGGATACTGCAACTCTTATCTGGATAATTCAAAATACCACCCCCATAATATTTTAAAAGCCTGATTGCTACCTGTTATTGTCGATATTGTTCATACCACCTCATCCTCTCATCCATAAATAGTTCATATGCATCATACCTGTTAAGGTCAGAAAGACCAGCGCCTCGGTGCAGCAAAAAAAATAAAAGCGGGAAAAAAAGCAGAAAAGAAAAGGAAAAAAAAAGATGTTATTCAACTGGAATAAATTCTGGAACAAAAAAAAGAAGGACTATTTCTGTGGTAACTTGAGTCAACACATGGGGGCTGTGGGATGGGGTGGGGTGTCAACCGCTATCTGACAATAGAATGCAGCTTTTGTGTGTTATTGCATACAATCACCGGATGTGGTACTATCCTCATCACTAACGGGGACTTACAAGAAGGGTAAACAGCGACGAAAGGAGGAGACCGAACCAGCTCTTACATACATACATAAAACAAAACATACTGTCACTACCCAGCCTGCCACTGTGCATTATTTGGTTAGGGCAAGGAGTGGTGGAATGAGGAAGAACAAGTGTCCGTGATTGTGAGTTCTTCTGCTTAGAGAGCTGCTGTCCGATGAAGGCAACACATTTTCAAAACCAAAACACCTTCTCCGGATTCACCTCCACATTTCCAACACAGATATTGGTGCACTTATAAAGCATTTATTTCTGCATAGAAGGGAATCTCCACGCCGATTAATAGAACATGTTACTGCTGAATTCTATGGTGTCTGAATTTTGAACGCCCACTGTTCGATCATATTGTCTTTTTTTTCAAATCAAATATCTCAAAAGTTAGCCATTTATAATAAAAAGTTACTTCAACTGTGCAATCTTTTTTGTGTATCTATTGTTTATTTAAAAGCTGCATAATTCGTGGAAATCATCACATTTTCTAAACAAAAACACTGACCTAGACCCGATAAGGTACAGTAGATAATAAGCATCATTATCTTTAATTAATATTTATCTAATACAATTAGCAGAAACCCACAATCATCGGACTATGCAACTTTAATAAAGAAGTATCTGAACACAATACAAATATATATTCAACAGTTAAAGTCATCTTAGCAAACAAAGAACGGTTACAGCATAAATAAGATTCAACTTCTTTCAGTATAGCTGCAGGAGATAATTGCTGGAGAGGGCAGTAACGGATAATATGTGGCACAGAACAGGTGTGTAGGCCCTGAAAAGTCACCCTTTCTTGGGCTCGTGCTCGGCCGCTTGTTAACAAGGCTGCGGAGACTGGCTTATCGAGGAAATATGGATCTGTGTTATTTTCTTTTGGCGGACGGAGCTCAGATAATGGTTTCTGCTGATTAGTATCTCCGCTGTGCGTGGCTGTGGGTGGCTGTGGGGGGGGTGTGGCTGTGAGTGGATGTGGGTGGTTGTGGGTGGCTGTGGGTGGATGTGTGTGGATGTGTGTGGCTGTGTGTGGCTGTGTATGGCTGTGTATGGCTGTGTATGGCTGTGTGTGGCTGTGTGCGGCTGTGGATGGCTGTGAGTGGCTGTGAGTGGCTGTGAGTTACTGTGGATGGTTGTCGGTGGCAGTGAGTGGCTGTGGATGGTTCTGGGTGGTTTTGGGTGGTTCTGGTTGGATGTCGGTGGCTCTGGGTGGCTGGGGATGGCTGTGAGTGGCTGGTAGTGACTGTCGATGGCTGTGAGTGACTGTGGGAGGCTGTGTATGGCTGTGTGTGGCTATGAGTGGATATGTGTGCCCGTGTGTGACTGTCTGTGGTTGTGTGTCACTGTGTGTGGCTGTGTGTGGCTGTGTGTGGCTGTGTGTGGCTGTGTGTGTATGTGGCTGGCTGTGGCTGGCTCTGTGTCGGTGGGTAGTTGAGGGTGGCGGTGGGTGGCTGTGGGTGACTGGATGGATGTGAGTGCTGTGAGTGACTGTGGGAGGCTGTGTGTTGCTGTGAGTGGTTATGTGTGGTTATGTCTGGCTGTGGGTGGCTGTGTGTGGCTGTGTGTGGTTGTGGGTGGCTGAGGGTGGCTGAGGGTGGCGGTGGGTAGTTGAGGGTGGCGGTGGGTGGCTGTGGGTGGCTGTGGGTGGCGGTAGGTAGTTGAGGGTGGCGGTGAGTCGCTGTGGTTGGATGTGGGTGACGGTGGGTGCCTGTGGCGGGTGTGGAGATGTGTGTGTGTGTGTTGAGAGTGTGTAGGGGGTTGGTGGGGTGGAGGTGGGAAAAGGGGGAGGATTTATTTTGTACCAACACTGCAGAGAAACTTCGGCGAACCTGGCAGCTTCGAGACTATTCGGAAAAATGATGTTTCACTAACATAATCATCACTAACATCTTCTATTAATTAATAAATAGCAATCTTTTTGGTGGATATTTTATGCAGTCTTTTATGTGTATCTGTGTTCTTTTTAAAAGCTGCATATTTAGAGGAAAGCATCAAATGTTCTAACCAAAAACCCTGACCTAGATTTGATCAGGCCACCCAACTTAGATAATATTGCATTTGTTAAACATTTATTTCCGCACAGAAAGGAAGAGTATGCCGATCTAATAGAATCAATCATTATTTAACCTAACAATGTCTAGCATTTCGAACCACAACTGATTCAAAACAATAACTTACCAAATTGATATTCATCACTCTGTAGGTTGGTGCTTGACAATTAGTAGGATATGACAATGACTGCCTTGATAATTACCAGGATAACGTGACCCAGTGAGAAATTAAGCTATGGTACTGTTAGACATGGTTTCCAGTAGGGCAGCACTATCAAGTTTCAATATGTGCACATGTCATCGGATCATAAGTTTGAACCCTGGTTGAGTCAAAGGGATGACTTAAAAAAAGGATACATGTCACTAATTATCCTTGGACTCTAGTTGCCATAAGTGCACAACAGACAGTCGATATCCTGCTATGACATTATATGTTGCCAAGAAGTAAAATGAACAAATGGCCACCCAAAGTTACCCTTTTAAAAATAAGAATTACATGGAAATAATGTAAAGTATTTCATATGGACAACCCGAATATATTTATCTGAAAGAATAAGGTAGACAATTTAAAATAGCAAATAGCAAATTAACCCATGGTAACCCTTCTTGAAGACAATCCAGCGTTCATTTGGAAGAAGTCCAGAATGTTGAGATGTTTCCACTGGTCCTTTACCAGCATGTATATTTATGTGACTCGGTTTTTTTCCTTTATTATTTTATTTGCTTTATTTTGATCCAGAAGGTTCATTATTGGAAACGACTGGAGTGGTGAAAGTCGTTAGCTGTAGAGACAGCAGTAAATCTGACAAATCCCCAGCTATTCTTAGAATAATGTCCAATTTAACGTCCAGTCAAGGCATATTGCACGCAGCATATTACTTACATTCCCCACAAAACACACTGCAATTGATTTGTTTGTTTGTTGTCGCTATACGTCCTAGCAACATCTAAGGTCATATCAATATGGTCCCATTGCAATTGATAGCATACAGGAAAGAACCGCAGGAAGTGATGATAGAAGAAGGCATGGATGGTGTATGTCTTATATATATATCTTATATAATTTATATACAAGATATAACATATAATATATATATATTATATATATATTATATGAAGAGTTCAGGCGCAAAACCATGTAAATGCCAATCCGAAAATGGAGATAAACATTTATATTCCTATGTTTGTGTCCATTGCACCATACCCAATATGATCATATGAAAAATAGAATTAGTGAGAATTAAATTTATTTTCATTATTTATATTAATTAAACTACACTTTTGGATTATATATATCTACATATATATAATAAGGCCGGAAGCTTCCATCTGCTCCTCAGCCCTATCTTCCCCCTCAGTCATCTACTAGAGGATCCTTTCTTAACCTGTCGTGGGGTGATGACAATGAAAATATTGCGCATAGAGCAGAACTAAAATTTAAATTAAATTGAAAAGAAATATTTTTAAAAAACAATTCTTTTATTTAAAAAAAAACTAATTGAAAAAAGCAAACTAATAATTTTTTGTTTAAAGAGAAAGAAAAGTCGGGAGTCGTGGGCAGAGCAGCTATTGCCAATATTCATGTATTAACTTAAAGAATGCTCTTATGCACACCCACGAATGAAAACACACTCACTCAACATTGAAACAGCCTCTTCTCTAAGCTGTGTTTACACGAGGAGGGTGCATTGCGAGTGTAGATGCGGTCCAGCGTGGTCGGTACACATCATTATAAGTAATGGTGACGCCATGTTTGTGGAGGGGAGATGGGCGCGGGGTTGTGGAGTGTAATAAGGCGGTGGTTGGGTGCTGCAGACCCAATCAGACGTAACCACCCGCCGGCAAGCCACTCACAGAGGCAGCTCAGGCGGTGTAAAAGTTGCCCGCCTATATATGTATGTATATATATATATATATATATATATATATGTGTGTACTATACACTTTATTATGTGGATATAAATAACGGCAGCCACCTTTATCATATTTCTCTCTGTCCATCTTAACCTCCATATTGCGCCTAGATTCCGGGCTAGTGCGCTTACCATTATACTGCGTATATACTTGTATATACGGGTGTAGGGTGCAGCTGGGCTGGGAGCCGTTGTGGGCTCCCGGTAGAGTTAGGTGCGATCCGCCAGGCTAATGCTGTCGTCGGGTCGGGCGGGAGAGTTGAGATGCCCTATTCGGCGCCACCGTCAATTTCCGTGGCAGGTTCTAGTTCAATCCGCCAGGGGTGTTGTGGTTCCCTTCTGCCCTGGCCTTGCCTTGGCTCATCATTGCCCGCCCGACCAGCACCATACCCACTTATTGGTGCCCGCTTGTCTTCTTTTTTTCTTTTTTTTTCTTCTTCTTCTTCTTCTTCTTCTTCTTCTTCTTCTTCGTTTATTTACTGTTATTCTAATTGATCGGTAGGGCGGGATTGCCCAGCCAGTTGCCTATGCATTTTATCGGTAATTGATACGTTCACGAATGAGATATATTGCATAGATATAATTGAAGGTGGATCATAGATATATATATATATACTGTTGATGTAAGAAATGATGATATCGGCCTGTCTACCGTTGTTGCGTGTCCTTACACCACCTAGGCTCCCTGATATCATCATCCTGTCCATGCTCACCTGTCTATGTGGCTCCTTGCCTGAGAGGTCAGTACATATTACTACATTCACCCCCTCCCGAATTGTAACTCTTTTAAATGGTTTACATCCATAAGTCGCGTTAATGCTTACACTTACAGACATACAGGAAAGGCACTTATATATATAAATATACATCTATACACAGAGTAGGTTCAACAACCATACATCACATGCTTTGTTTAGTATCAAAGTCATGTCGACCAGTGTCATGGGGGTGATGAAATGGGAAATAGTGTCCCTAGATTTTGGGTTAGTGTGCTAACCATTACACCACCTAGCCTCCCTGATGTCATCACCCAATCGTCGCCCACCTGTCTGCGCTCCTTCTCTGGTCAAAGCACCCACGCGCCTGTATCCAACCATATATACTCACACTTATTTCTTTAAATTGTGCATTGCAATGAAAATTGATCCATCATTTAGTGAAGTATCCACTAACTACATAATTCTTAACTGAAATATACATTAGTTGCTGAAATCAATTGTGAAAAAAACTAAGTATTGCATACAAGAAGTATTATTGGAAAAGCAACAGAATACTTATCACCTAGAATATACAAGGGCGTCGGATGAGAATTGAACAATTCCCAAGTGAAAATTACCTGAGTTACTATAGATAGACATAGACATGTTTTATTAATAAATTCGATACATAAACTAGGCTGTTGGCAATAATAGAAATTGTAAGAACAGTGTATCCATTAACGGATATTGATTTATTAAAACCCTGGAGCTGATGTACAGATAGTCTATAGACTGCTCTTTGAAGAAGCCAACTGTTGGTGTGGCAATAGAACAATTTTAAAGTAAAAAATACAGGATGTACTGGAGTGAACATTGAACGCCAGTCAAGTGAAATACACAAGTGTTATTATCAGAATGATAATTGAGCAATTATTAAGTGAAATATACAGGAATTGTACAATTAAGTGAAGTATACACAACGTATTGATGGAATGTCGATTGAACGATTATTAGTGAAATATACGAGAGTATTGGGATGAGAATTGAACAATTCTGAAGGGAAATATATGAATGATTTAAAAACTTTGACTCGGCCGGGATTCAAACCGATGACCTCCGGCACGGGAAGCCAGCCATCGCTCTTACCAGTTTGGCCATCGTGTCTGCTGAATTGTGGAGGCAGGGCAAGGATTTGTTGGAGGCACATTGCACATTACACTTTTATAGCATGGTAGACTGCCGTAGGTGGCGCTACAATCGACTTAACTGGGTGCGACGGGGAAGCTATGCTATAGTCATGAATGCACACTAGGGGAGGATAATATTCGTTTATTTATATCCGCATACTGACTTATACACCATATATATATATATGTATAAATTCCCGGTACACAAAAGAACATAGGAGAGAGAGTAAGTGTGAAGTTATTTTCCTCCAGAGTGTGACGTGAGGGGGCGCCCGCCCGGCAATACCCGACAGCTGGGAGGGGGGGGGTGCTCCACAAATGCGCACGAGGAAATATAGGATGTACATGTTACCCTTGCATTTATACTCGCATATTCGGTACCAGACTAACCGGTAACAACAAAATAAAATGTCTCCAGGGAAACAACGAGTTAGAACAGGTAGACAACTACCGATATCTGGGAGTGGACCTGGACAGGCACTTAAACTATGGCCTTTGCATAACAAACACTATCAAAAAAGCAAACCATAAAATATGGCTACTGGCAAAACTAAGGTACTACATGACTGAAAGCATGGCAATCAAAATATATAAAGGAATGATCCTTCCCTACTTCGACTACGGTGATGTAGTATACATGGGGGGAAGTACCAAACTACTCAACAAACTACAAGTGATGCAAAATAAAGCCCTTAAAATATGCCTCCAAGTACACAAAAGACATCCCACGATAGAACTACACAAAAAATGCAAAGCAACACTATTAACAAGCAGAAGAGAAACACACCTGAAAATACTAGCACACCACTACACCACGAAACCGGATTACACAGTAGCCCCCCACAGGGACACTAGACACATGGCGGCCCCAATACTTCTAACGGAAAGAAGCAACATGAAAATACATGAGAGAAGTGTACTAACCATGGCAGCACATGCCTGGAATAAACAAAATGTAAAATTACGGGCAATCCGTAACCCTGACCACTACAAAAAATTCTTAAAGAAATCAATTACTTACTGACACAACAAAACCGCACCTGCCCCTGAGCGCCGTCAATGCTTGCTGTGTACTGGCACAGAAAGCAAAAGACAGGCCAGGAAAAGTGGTAGGCACTAAACAGGAAAAAATAGGAAAATTAGCCCTCCTAAGTATTAAGGAAATCAGGAAAGCTATCACCACATGTCGCAGTGCACCTGGGTATGTGTAATGGCACAAACCAACACAGAAGTGGACAGGCCACGGTCATGCAACTGATCCACCTTGAAATATAAAATGGCTAGGCAAACAACACAGCCATCCCACCTGGCCACAGTCCTAAAGGGTCCGAGTATGTTCTAGCACACGAGTGCACTATCTAAGCACAGGGTTTAGGTGAAAGGATGCTGTAACAATCTTTTTTTTAAAAATCTGAATGGAATGGAATCCTCTCCCGCAAGCCTGCATGTCACCCAAGTAGATGTACATAGTAGGCTAAGGTATCATTACTCAGACTAGACAAAAAAAACCTGGAAAATTACAAAAAAACTAACATAGGCTATTACTAACAACCAAAATTGCAGAAGGCTGACCCGAGCAGACACAGGTAAACACTCCTGGGCAAAGGAACAGATCAAGACAGCGCCACAGCTGTCCAGCGTTGAAAACAAGCACCCTGACAGGAGCTTATACGTTATGGGCAGAGTAAATACCTCGTCAATAAAAAAATAAAAATAAAAAATGCATTGTCGATGTTGCTCGCAACATGGGTAATTGAACAAGCTGGAGTCGGATTCTTATTCAAATGCCCAGTGGCGCCGCATATACTCAAACTTTAACATTAAATATGTACATTGACGTCTTCCAAGCCTAGCGGGTCTTTTGGAACTACGCCGAGTAACCACGCAGAAATGGCAGATGTGCATATGTAAATTAAATTTGACGTCGATAGACGAAATCTGTTACAAAGTTACGGGAATTTGGCGCGCTCTTGACTTTTCGGCCCGGCTAGCTGCTATATAAAGTGAGCAAAACCCAAACTCAGCCACTACAACTTGGCGGCGGACGGCGACGGACATTCTACTCTGCCATCCCGCCCACCCCACAATAAAAGACTAGAACTATAGGGCTTAAGCATCTCGGGGCCTTCTCTCATTATACTCACGCATGTACGATTACCATTCTAGTGCATTAAAAAGTCCAAATATATACCATTCATCCGAGTCTGCGTAGTTAAATTATACATCCCATATTTTATTGACAGACATACAATTGCACGCTGCCTACTGGAAACTTGGGGTAGTATGGATGCATTGATCTGATCACATTAATGATCTATTTGTGATTGACTTAACACACCATAACCAGTACAGTATTTACATTGTATGGTATGCGGGTAATGCGGTCCCTATCTGCTAAAATACCTCAGAGAGTTTGACGCCCCTGCCTTGCAAAGTTATAAACCACTGCCTTGTGGTACAGGTTCTTGATAGAACCAAAGGCTAAGGGAGCAAACTCTAACAGAAAACCATGCTTCCATGGCAGCATTAAGGGCGGTGATGAAGGGAACTCCCAACATCTCCCGGCCAGCTACTGCAGGGACAAATAGTTTGTGCCTGTCTTGACATGTTCTTGCCTGTGTGAGACCTCTATTTGCTCCCCGAGAGAGTGCTGCTAGTAACTTGCAAAAGCCAGCAGCACTTCAACACTTTGCAAGCAGCTTTTATTAAATGCACAACCACATGAAATAGCGGTGGTTAAGAAATAAAAGCAGTCTTTGTCGCATTGCAACTGACAGAATGATGATGATGATGATTTACATTG
This sequence comes from Branchipolynoe longqiensis, assembly GCA_030323885.1. Lineage (NCBI taxonomy): Eukaryota > Metazoa > Annelida > Polychaeta > Phyllodocida > Polynoidae > Branchipolynoe > Branchipolynoe longqiensis. The sequence goes on from CM059187.1 coordinate 75,492,517, forward strand.
CTAGCCCCATTACCACAAAGTTAGCCGTTAGCCCCGTTAGCCCCGTTACCACAAACCAGGTAAAATAAAAGTTATTTCAAACTAAAGTAACGTAGATAATACTGATCAACCTAATATATGTATCTCACAAAATGATAGAAACTCAAAACAATCGGACTATGCAACTTTAACATGTGCTTAATTCGTAGTTAATAGATATTATAGGTCGAAGGCAAGATCTACCCTGCAATCATGCTATCCACCCTACTATACAGAGCCGAGGCCTGGACATTGTACAAGCGACAGGTGAAAAAGCCTCATGCCTTCATGATGCGACATCTGCATTCAATTATGAGGCTAACCTGAAAGGACAAACTGACAAAGTGACAAATAAGGAAATACTCGAACGGATGGGGCTGCCCTGTATGGAAGATCTTCTGATCAAAAAGAATCTCTGGTGGACTGGACACCTCATGAGAATGTCAACAGACAGGCTACCAAAGCAGATCCTCTACTCTCAACTGTCTTCTGGTTACAGAAAGAGAGGGCGCCCTCGTCTCCGGTTCAAGGATACCATCAAGAGAAACCTGAAGCTGAGAGACATTAAGACCGACTCATGGACATCCCTCTCACAGCAGAGAGCTAAATGGAGAGCGGCAGTCTAGTAATGAAAGCAGTCTTTGTCGCATCACGACCAACAGCATGATGATGATAATGAGATATTATAATAGCGGCATTTATTGGTTTTATTCGGATTTCATCAAGGAGTCGGTGTGAAATATAATATCATATTTTAAAGCCACACTGGGAATTGGATCTTTATACCAGGTGTTGTGCTTGATGATATAGCACGAGCAATCCTCCCTTTGCACTCATCACAATTTAGTTTCCTTTGCTCCAGTTCACAAAGCAAATATATCAATAGCTGTGATATACTGTAGCCTAACATCGTGGCAACACCTGCACCTAAAGATAGATTTGTTAGAAGTGCCATACAATGTGTATTACCACACAATTAATACAAAGGCACGAAGACCAGCTCATCGGTTCTGAAAAAAAAGAATTATTCAACTGGAATAAAGATTTCGAAAAATTGTGGGGAAAAAATGGATATAGATTCCAACCGTTACACTATGAAGGCGACATGATGCAATCCATATACCCACACCTACCTACCTGTGTATGCAGCATTTCACCTGGATAGATGTGTGCTACCTACTCATTATATTCGTCTAACTGCAATCATAAGTCTCATAATTATGACTATACTAGGAATATCCTGGTATCAGACTTTCATTACATGCACAGGTCAGGTTCAACGCCATGCATTGCATAGATTCCTGGTCATGGCACCAATGTCATTGGAGGTTTGGCAAACACATAGGAATATCGCATCTAGAGCGGGCGGTCGAACCCTCACTCCTGCCATTCCGGGGCGAGCCTCTTAACCATTACTCTACGTTATCCATCTGATGTAATCCACCACCCGTCACCTACCCGAGTATGTGGCATTTCAACTGTGAATTTGGTTGGTTGCAGTTTTACGTCCTAGAAACATCTAGGTTTATATCAGGATGGGTTCCGACTTTTGAGAGTGCGAACTCATGGCAACTTTATATCCTGATATGACCTTAGATGTTGCTAGGACGTAAAACAACAACAAACAAACTTTATATTACTGCCCCACTGGGAGATCAGGCCGCCAGCACCATGGCCCAATATCCCACACAGTCACATTATCCTGATATTGCGCTGACCAATCCTTGACCTATCCTATTAAGGCTGAGTGCCTGGCTCGGTAGCAACAAGTATCAATTGTATAAGTCATCGGTTTGACTCGACTGGGATTCGAACTCCCGACGTTCCACACGGGAAGCCTGTGCTCTATCGATTCAGTCACCGCGTCCGGTTTCACCTGTGGATATGCGTATTAATTATGCAAATTAGTCAAATAAATAGATAATGCAATAAGGCAAGTATGAAAATACCAGTACTCCGCTGAAAGGTAATTAGTTTTAGGTTATTTACTAATTGCCATTCCTCCATTATTTCCAACCAACCACCCGCAAATGACAGTGATGGTCGATATGTAGTAATCAAAAACAAAATATGCTAAGTAGCGGTGTGGGTCCTGCTGCTTCACTGGCAACAGCGGGACCAACATATTACTAAATAAAACCTACACCAGCAGCGAGACTGATATTGGCGACAAGTGCAGCCATTACTACCAGCAGACTATCAATACTAACATGCGAACTGCAATTAACAAACTCACATAGCTAACGGCAATAGGGTACCACTGGAATATTCACTTCCTACTGACACTAATCCACTCCTCGTCTAACTCCAGTTGAATCCTATGACCTACATTTAAACTGGTTATGACTTTAATTACAACCAGAAATAACTGTAAATACTCACATTGATCTGACTAATATTGATATAGTTGCATATTGCTATGGAATTTGTGGATTACAGAATTTCATTGGGTTATCTGCTGCAAATTGTGTATTCAACAGTAATTGTGTACCTTACTCTATATACCTTTTTTGTGTAAATGATCTTGAATTGAAAAATGGCTGGAAGATGAATGGTTCGGAACTGACAAAAGACTTATTCAGCAGAATAAATATATTTACCACAAAAGAAGAAGATAACTTCCACACACGTAATTCACGAAAGGCGGAGACTCTATAATGGTTTTTATTCAGAGCATGTGAGAAGGGCTTAAAGCCAAATGAGCATTATGTAACAAGCAATCAATCAGGTCATCAGGTTATCAAAGTTCAAAGTTCAAATGTCAAGGTTAGGTGGGCAGGGCTCAAACCCTCAACCATACCCGTTTAATTGTTTTCTCAGCAGTGTGGGTGGGTGGGGGAAGGAAGGGTATAGGTCCGTTCGTGTCAGCTGGTTGGACAGTTGTGTCATTTGAACCTGGCGGGGTTCAGTCATGTGACCGTCTCAGTGGGAAATTTAACTCCTGGGTGTCAGAGGTGTTGCGGCCTTGGAGGTAGAGAGAGGGTGGCCGCTTAGTTCTTGAAGGATCTGCCAGTTGGTGTGGGGGAGCCAGGCTCGTGTGTTGTTGCTTCTAACATTTCCTGATAGGTGGCGCCACCATAGTTCATTTCATGTCGGCCTCAACCCCCTGTGAATTACACATGTTACGAATAACATGTACAATTCATAATAAATGCCGCCCATTTAATATCGCTGCAGGCATACTGCGCCAGTATTATCTTATTGTAGTGGTACTTGTAGGTAAATATCAGTTATCCATGGCCGAATGAGTTAGAGCGTCCGTCTCCCGTGCTGGTAGATCGTGGGGTCGTGGGTTCGAGTTCCGGTCGAGTCAAACCAATGACTTTAAAATTGATACTTGTCGCTTCCTAGCCAGGCGCTCGGCATTATTAGGATAGGGCAAGGACTGGTGTGCTCAGTGTCAGGATAATGTGACTGAGTGGGATACCAGGTCATGGTGCCGGCGGCCTGGTTTCCCAGTGGGACAGCACTATAAAGTTGCCATGAGTGCGCACTGTCACAAGTCAGTACCCGTCCTGATATGACCTTAGATGTTGCTGGGACGTAAAACAACAACAAACAATTATGCTATGTGCTGCAAATTTGTGTATTCAACTACTATTATTATCTAACTTAAATAATTATACTGACAGACTCTCCATACCAATTCTTGTGTAAATAACCCTAACTCGAACAATTGCCTGGTGACTAATAATGCCGGGGCGCTGATAAAAAAACATAATTATTCAGCAGAATAAACATATTTACAAAACACAAAAAAGCAGGACTAGTTGTATTAGTCATAATAGGAAATAACTAGACAACTAGACTGTTTGCAAGGTTAAACACATAACATAATTTTAATTCTGTAGTGAGGTTTGTTTGTTTGTTGTTGTTTTACGTCCTAGCAACATCTCTGTAATGAGGTGTGTAACTTTTTATAATGCTTATTGCATTTCTTTAATTTGGTATTTCTAAGGAGGGCTTCATTTTATAAGTGGGTGAATTTATTCAGTAAGGCTTTAGGCCCTACATAAACCTATGTGCTAATGTTGGTTGTTGGAGTTTTACGTCCTGGCAGCATCTAAGGTCGTGTTAATGGATAATGCCAGTTTAATAGATAAGGCGCGTATGTGAGCTTGCAGTGATCAAGTGGAGGTGCACCTGATTACACAATGCACCAGGTGGGAGCAGTGGGAGGATTAAGCCAGCCATGGTTAAGGGAGACTAGGACACTTGTAAATAGCACATCGGCATGGACCACCAGCAGTGCCGGTTCTAACACCGGCCTAGGCAGACCCATTGTCACGTGAGGTGCTGGCCGGACTTGTAAGAAGATATATGACGCCTCGCGCATTGGAGTGGAGTGAAGCATGCTGGGTACCCCCCCACCCACCCCCTCCGTACACACCCACACACTCCAGAGTGGGGGGGGGGGCACTACAGAGATACACACACATATTTATATATATATGTATTCATATACGTAAATATTTAATACATACAGTGGTGTAGTGGTTAAAAAAAAGCGAGTGAACGCAGGTTTGGATTTATTTGAAATAATAACGGGTAGCCGAATTAGTTAGAGCGTCCGTGTCCTGTGCTGGTAGATTGTGGGATTGTGGCTTCGAACCCTGGTCTAGTTAAACCAATGAAATACACAAGTGTTCCTTGTCGCTTCCTAGACACTGGCTAGCTCAGTGTCAGGATAATCTGACTGAATGTGATATTGGCGGCGGCTTGATTTTCCAGTCGGGCAGCATTATAAAGTTGCCATGAGTGTGCACTGTCACAAGTCGGTACCCATCCTGATGTGACCTTAGATGTTGCCAGGATGTACAACTCCAAGAACTAACCTATGTTTTTGAATGTGCTGGCTTTCATTTGCGAGGGGTGGGTGCGGCAGTAGAGAAGAAGGCGGTTCAGCTACTGATGTGCAACAACAACAATGACACTAGATCAGGTCTGACAATTGTGACGGTCCCTGAAATGTGATGGCCGCGCCGAGATAACCTCAGTAACCTGATAGCTATATCAGATTGGTAGTTGTTGCCTTGTTCTGCATATAAATGTGCATATTTGCATCCTATTAGGGACATTGCTCAGCTCATGGTTACATAGAAAACAACCCCGCACCTACCCACTCGCCTCATCTCCTGACACACACAACCTAGCATGCACAACCCAGCATGCACAAACCAGCATGCACAACCCAGCATGCACAACCCATCATGCACAACCCAACATGCACAACCCATCATGCACAACCCAGCATGCACAACCCAGCTTGTACAACCCAGCATGCACAACCCAGTATGGCCAACCCAGCATACACAACCCAGGATTACAACCCAGCATTACAACCCAGCATGCACAACCCAACATGCACAACCCAGTGTGCACAACCCAGCATGCACAACCTGGCATGCACAACCCCTCATGCACAACCCAGCATGCACAACCCAGCATGCCCAACCCAGCATGCACAACCCAGCATGTACAACCCAGCATGCACAACCCAGCATGCACAACCCAGCATGCACAACCCAGCATGCACAACCCAGCATTACAACCCAGCATGCACAACCCAGCATGCACAACCCAGCATGTACAAGCCAGCATGCACAACCCAGCATGCACAACCCATCATGCACAACCCAGCATGCACAACCCAGCATGCACAACCCAGCATGCACAACTCAGCATGCACAACCCAGCATGTACAACCCAGCATGCACAACCCAACATGCACAACCCAGCATGCACAACCCAGCATGCACAACCCAGCATGCACAACCCAGCTTGTACAACCCAGCATGCACAACCCAGCATGCACAACCCAGCATGCACAACCCAGCATTACAACCCAGCATTACAACCCAGCATGCACAACTCAACATGCACACCCCCACATGTACAACCCAGCATACATAACCCAGCATGCACAACTCAACATGCACAACCCAGCATGCACACCCGAGCATGTACAACCCAGCATGCACAACCCAGCATACATACACCAGCATGCACAACCGAGCATGCACAACCCAGCATGCACAACCCAACATGCACAACCCAACATGCGCAACCCAGCATGCACAACCTAGCATGCATACACCAGCATGCACAACCCAGCATGCACAACCCAGCATGCACAACCCAGCATGTACACCCCATCATGCACAACCCAGCATGCACAACCCAGCATGCACACCCCAGCATACATACCCCAGCATGCACAACCCAGCATGCACAACCCAGCATGCACAGCCCAGCATGCACAACCCAGCATGCACAACCCAGCATGCACAATGAACATGCACAACCCATCATGCACAAACCAACATGCACAAACCAACATGCACAAACCAACATGCACACCCCATCACACACAACCCAGCATGCACAACCCAGCATGCATACACCAGCATGCACAACCCAGCATGCACAACCCAGCATGCATACACCAGCATGCACAACCCAGCATGCACAACCCAGCATGCACAACCCCGCATGCACAACCCAGCCAGGTTCCTGTTAGTGTTAGACAACACTGGGTTACATGCTTAACGGAAGTAGTATTAAACCACACTGGAATGCATGTTTAACAGAAGTAGCATTAAACAACATCGAAATGCATGTGCGGAGCTGCACCGAGAACAGCGCCTCTCTGGTGGGCAGTGCTGAACCACACTTTTAACAGCGCCACTGGTAGGCAGTGCAGTGCTGGGCCACACCTTAATCGACCGCTCTCGTGGGCAATGATAGGCTGCACCTATAACAGCGCCTCTGGTAGGAAGTGCTGGGCTGCACCTTTAAAAGTGCCTCTGGCGGCCAGTGCTGGGCCGCACCTTACACAGCGCCTCTGACAGGCAGTGCTGGGCTGCACCTTAAACAGCGCCTCTGGTGGGAAGTGCTGGGCTGCACCTTTAACAGCGTCTCTGGCGGGCAGTGATGGGCTGCACCTTTAACAGCACCTCTGGTGGGCAGTGCTGGGCCGCACCTATAACAGCGCCCCTGGCCGGCAGTGCTGGGCTGCACCTATAACAACACCTCTGGTGGGCAGTGCTGGGCTGCACCTTTAACAGTGCCTCTGGCAAGCAGTGCTGGGCCACACATTAAACAGCGCTTCTGGCGGGCAGTGCTAGGCTGCACCTATAACAGCACCTCTGGTAGGCAGTGCTGGGCTGCGCCTTTAAGAGCGCCACTGAGGGGCAGTTCTGAGCCGCACCTTTAACAGCACCTCCGGGGGGGGGGGGGGGGCAGTGCTGGGCCACACCTTTAACAGCGCCTCTGACGGGCAGTGCTGGTCTGCACCTTTAAGAACACCTCTGAGGGCCAGTGCTGGGACGCACCTTTAACAGCGCCTCTGGCGGGCAGTGCTGGGCTGCACCTTTAACAGTGCTCTGACAGGCAGTGCTGGGCTGCACCTTTAACAGTGCCTCTGGCGGGCAGTGCTGGCCTGCACCTTTAAGAGCGCCTCTGAGGGGCAGTGCTGGGCAGCACCTTTAACAGCGCCTCTGGTGGGCAGTGCTGGCCTGCACCTTTAAGAGCGCCTCTGGGGGGTAGTGCTGGGCAGCACCTTTAACAGCACGTCTGGGCAGTGCTGGGCAACACCTTTAACAGCACCTCTGGGGCAGTGCTGGGCAGCACCTTAAACAGCGCCTCTGGGGGGCAGTGCTGGGCAGCACATTTAACAGCACCTCTGGGGGGCAGTGCTGAGCAGCACCTTTAACAGCGCCTCTGGGGGGCAGTGCTGGGCAGCACCTTTAACAGCGCCTCTGGCGGGCAGAACTGAACCACACTTTTGACAACGCCTCTAGGGGGTAGTGCTGGGCCACACCTATAACAGCGCCTCTGGTGGGCAGAACTGAACCACACTTTTAACAGCACCTCTGGTGGGCAGTGCTGGGCCGCACCTTTAACAGCGCCTCTGGCGGGCAGTGCTGGGCCGGACCTTAAACAGCGCCTCTGGCGGGCAGTGCTGGGCCGCTCCTTTAACAGCGCCTCTGGTAGGCAGTGCTGGGCTGCGCCTTTAAGAGCGCCTCTGAGGGACAGTTCTGAGCCGCACCTTTAACAGCACCTCCGGGGGGGCAGTGCTGGGCCACACCTTTAACAGCGCCTCTGGCGGGCAGTGCTGGGCTGCACCTTTAAGAACGCCTCTGAGGGCCAGTGCTGGGACGCACCTTTAACAGCGCCTCTGGCGGGCAGTGCTGGGCTGCACTTTTAACAGCGCCTCTGGTGGGCAGTGCTGGGCTGCACATTTAACAGCGCCTCTGGTGGGCAGTGCTGGACCGCACCTTTAACAGCGCCTCTGGCGGGCAGGGGTGGGCCGCATCTTTAACAGACACCTCGGGGTTGGCGTAATGCATTCACCGTTCTGGTTACAACGTGAGTCTTTTTGTAGCGGGAGAATTCACTCAGCCACTGAATGAAGGCCTTCGGGCTGCCCCAGGCAATCTCCTTCATATCTGGCCTTATGTGTCATCATAACGTTCGAACACGACGGGACTGCCACCGTGTGCGTGTGTTGAATTAGGGTGCGCGTCAGTTTGTGAGGGGGTGGTGAGTGGTAGGTGGGTGTGAGGGTGGGCGCATGGGTGGTGTGTGGGTTGTTGGTTGTTAGACGGAGTGGCAGGGCTGGAGTGTGGTGGGTGAAGTGGGTTTTTTTTTTGTGGGGTTTTTTGTTCAAATTTTTATTCCAGTTGAATAACATCTTTTTCAGCACCGAGGCGCTGTTCTTCCGGCCTTAACAATTATAGTCCATATGAACTATTTATGGATGAGATGATGGATGCGATGGTATGAACAATATAGAAAGTAGTAGGTTAAAATGAGGCATTACAAATATAGTGGGGATCTTATTTTGTACATGTAGACTGGAGAATAGCCATTTACCTTTAGACTATATCAGTGATTTGATGATCATACCTGTGAGGAGACATTAATATAATGGGCATGACTTGCTGATACAGGCAGTCGTGGATTTTGGATTATGCAAATAATGGTTGCACGACTCATTTAAATTGTCTTGGGTCAAGTATAGCTTTGTCAGTAGTATATGTTGTATTGGTTTAGTCAGATGTTTATAGGCTGGTGGGTATATTTTGGTAGTTGTTATTTCTTTTACTCTTTTTGCCAGGGGGCATTTCAGAGAGGGAGCGGGAAGGGAGTGGTTTGGGACAATGTATTTATTTCGGTTCTCAATGTTTGTAGTCTATCCAGGTAGGTTTATTAATGTATGTCTATGTTGAGTACTCAACCTTTAATCTAGATTTATATTGCAGATAGGTTGTTGCATTCCTGGTTTTGGCAGAGAGTTTGTTTCAGAGTTGGCTTCCCTGATAAATAGGTGCTCTTTTGAGTTCATTAGTCCTTGGATAGGGAATTTTCAAGAGGTTGCCATCTGCTGCCCTAGTATTGTGAATACTTGTGTTGGTATATATTGTGTCTTGGGCTCTATTGTACATGAGTCCTAAGAGATGCCTTTTGTGCCTTGTGTCTAGTTTGTCCATTCCAGCTTTAGCATGTAGTTCTTCTGTGTGTAGATTTTGGCCTTTGTAAACTGTCCTGAGTGCCCTATTTTGTATTGTTCGAAGCTTTGCTTGTTGCTGTTTTGTGAGTAGTTCATATATTAGGTCATTATAATCAATTATTGGGAGGATCATTGTTTTGTACATAAGAAGAGCTGTTTTTTCACTTATAAAACCCTGATTTTTCTGTAGGTGTTCAGTTTCCTTGCCAGTGACTGATTTAATCTACTTAGTTGTTTATTCCCATTTAGAGTTCCATCCAGTTCAGTTCCCAAATATTTGTAGGTCTCAACCTCCCTTAGTGTTTCATTCCAATCTTTAATTGGATTTCTGGGGCTTTGTCCTTCTTCTTGTAGGTTGGAATTAGGGTAGGTAGTGCGAGGTGTGTGTGGGTGGGGAGAGGATGTAAGGGGATCATGGTGGGGTGAGAATGAAGTGTGTTGAGGGTTGGAATTAAGGTAGGTGGTGAGTGGTGGTGGTTGGGGGTGTGTGGGTTGTGGGATACTGAGGTGGGGTTGGCTGGTTGGAGGGTGTGGTGAAGCATGGGAGGTTGGAAGTGAAGTGGGTTGTTGGGTCGTTGGGTCGTCGGGTCGTCGGGTCGTCGGGTCGTCGGGTCGTCGGGTCGTCGGGTCGTCGGGTCGTCCGGTCGTCGGGTCGTCCGGTCGTCCGGTTGTCCGGTTGTCTCGGGTTATCTCGGGTCGTCGGGTCGTCGCGTCGTCGGGTCGTCGGGTCGTCGCGTCGTCGGGTCGTCGCGTCGTCGCGTCGTCGCGTCGTGTCGTTGTCGTGTTGTTGGGTTATTGGGTTGTTGGGTTGTCGGGTTGTCGGGTTGACGGGTCATCGGGTCGGCGGGTCGTCGGTCGTCGGGTCGTCGGGTCGTCGGGTCGTCGGGTCGTCGGGTCGTCGGGTCGTCGGGTCGTCGGGTCGTCGGGTCGCTGGGTTGTTGGGTTGTTGGGTTGTTGGGTTGTTGGGTTGTTGGGTTGTTGCAGTGGAGGTAGATTGTGGGAGGGATTTGGTGGTGCCTGGGTGGCTGGGGTTGAAGTGGGTTGTGGGTTATTGGACAAAGGGTGGGGGGAGGGTGGGCGTGGCGGTGTGTTGTGGGAGAGGGGTGTGGGTGGTGGGTTGCTGGAGTATATGTCACTGATGTTGCGGGGAATTGTTATAGATTGGTGAGGGGGGCTGTTTTAACTGACTCGACTTGATGGATTGGCGGGGGAGGGGCTGCTGGTGGTGGTAGGACTATGAGTTGTTTGGGGGAAGGGGAATCGGGGGGGGGGTGATTTGAAAGCCAGGGCGTTGTGTAAATGTAATTAACACATACTAACTCAACAGCTCAATTAAAATAGAAAATCTTTGGAATTACTACGTAAATAAATCCTCCCCATCTCCAGCACACACACACCCACCCTCCCCAACAGACACCCATAAAACCCAATATGCTCACAATTACACCTGAAATAATCACAGGGTGTAACTTACAGGGTCAACCATGTGGGTTACTCATGCGCATGCTTGAATAGAGTGGTTATCACCGGCTTGAGTCAGTGCAGTTACACTCATTGTGTGGGGACCAGACGCGATGGTCGAATGAGTTGAGAGTCCGTCTTCCACTTTGGTATATCGTGGGATTCGAACCGAACGGTTCGATTCCTGGTGGAGTCAAACCGATGACTTAAACATTGATACCTCTCACTTCCTAGCCATGCGCTCGACATTATTAGGATAATGCAAAGACTGGTTGGTTCAGTGCCTGGATAATGTGACTGAGTGGGATGTCAGGTCATGGTGCTGCCAGGCTGGTCTGCCAGTGGGGCAACACTATGAAGTCACTATGAGCGCACACTGTCACAAGTCGGTACCCGTCCTGATATGAACTTAGATGTTGCCAGGACGCAAAACTCCAATAACTGTGTAATCATAGAAGAGCTGGTCGCTTCTGTGCGGTGGATTGGTCATAAGAAAAGCTAGACTTGGCAACTTACAATGGCCAAAACTCCTGCGCCATGAAGTGTGCATCTGGAAATCGATTTGTGTGTACAATCCCTTCACCATGCCCGATGTGTTCCACCCATAGCACTGTTCAGATGCATACAGACATCCATAATTCACTGAAGCAAGAAGGGTGGTAATTTTTAAGTTGTTGGCACTTTTTTTTTTAAGTTGCGTATCCGATGGTTTTGAGCTTCTGTTATTTTCTGAAATAAATATCTTAGGTTGATCATCGTTATCTGCCTTAGTTGAGATTGAAGTGACTTTCATATTAAATGGGTAACTTTTGAGATATTTGAAGTGCAAACATGCAACATTAATTTAGGCAAGTTTGGCAAAACTCTGACACCATCAGCTGACCATAGGCTTCTGCAGTAGCAGATTCTATTAAAATGACTCATCATTCCCTTCTATGTGTCGGCAAATATTTAATAAGTGCACCAATATCTAACTTAGAGATGCAATATCAAATCTAGATAATTGTTTTGGATCTGAAAATTTGATGTTTTCATCCGGCTATACAGCTTTAATATATATTTTTGTTAATGCAGTTAACAATGGTAATCTCTTCCATCCTCATTGCTGTTATTCAGGTAGTCTACTCGTCTGGTCCCAGCGGCATGTCAGGCAGCTTGAATTTAATAGCCCTGTCACACTACGACCTTTCTCTCCAACGCGCGTTGACGTGTGTAATTTTTTGCCGAGACGTCGGGAAGCATTACGCGCGCGTTAGGCACGCGTCGGTACACGTCGGTACACTTTGATGGACGTCGACGGTCGGCGAGAAACGGCGGCGCGCGTAGTTGGTCGTTCAATGTTTTAAGCATGTCAAAAAACTGCGACGACCCACAATGCGCGTCAACGCGCGGGTTCCAATATTATGGCGACGTCAGAAGGACGTTGACAGTGCTGGAATAACGTTATGCGAATGCTAAGCAGTCGCCGCGCGCACGTGAGGGTCGTCTCCACACATTGCGCCAAATGGTTGCTTTGTTGTTTTATGTCCTACCAACATCTAAGGTCATATGAGCACGTCGCACCAAACTTTTTTTTTTTTCCTCACTCGTCGACTCACGTTGGCCGCCAATGAATAACGCGCTGCGCTGACGCCAATCTTTTTCCCCAAACCGCCGAAAAGTTGGACGTGTCTCGACACGTAGAAGATATTTTGCGCACTGACGGCGCGCCGGCAAGAAGCTTCGTAGTGTGACAGGGCCATTAATGTGGGTGTTGTAATGTGGGTGTTGGTGGTAGTGGTGGGGGGTTTCTATTAGTCTATTTGAATACGCTGATTAGCAGCTTGGAGTTGCATCTGATCGCAAGAGGGGTGTCCGTGACTTGCAGACTAGCTTAATGATGTGATATGGGGGCTTCAGGGGGGGGGGGGCTGTCGAGGTGAGAGGATTGAGTACGCAGTTATTCATGCCTGCCCTACACCTTTTGACAATAGCGACTATGCATCTTTTGCCCGTCAACCGGGCGCGGTGGCCAAATTGGTAGAGCGCGGGCCTCGCGTGCGGGAGATCAGGAGTTCAGTGCCCAGTCGAGTCAAACCAATGACTTATAAAATAGATACTTTTCGCTACCTAGTCTGGCGCTCAACATTAATAGGATAGGGCAAGGACTGGTTAGTTCATTGTCAGGATAATGTGTCTGAGTTGGGTATCGGGTCATGGTGCCACTGGCTTGATTTCCCAGTCAGGCAGCACTATAATGTTACCATCAGTGACCTCTGTTACAAGTCGGTACTCGCCCTGATATGACCTTAGATGTTGCCAGGACTTAAAACTCCAACAAGCAACAGTCATCTTGTGCTCCCCACTTCAGATCTCTTGTAGGGGGGGGGTGTTACAAATAAATTAATCCACATTTCTACCATTCCAGGGCAAAGGTCCTAACCACTACGCTACATAGGCTCCATTATGCAATCACCATCTCCATTCTTACATGCCTATGTGGCTACTTGCCTCTGAGATCAGTGCAGATTTCTCGCCCCCTCCTGCCCTCTGGAATCGTAGATCTTTCAAGTGGTTCATCCCCCACAAGTCATTTAATACTCACCATCACACACATACTGGTAATGCATTTACATATTATACACATACTGGGCAGGTTCGCCTAAAGTACAGAGCATAGCTTGTACCGGATTCTGGTCACTGAACCAGTGTTGCTGTGGTGTTACGAACAAAGGGAATGGCATGCATAGAGCGTTACTCGAACCCATATTTCTGCCATTTTCGGAAAAGCATCCTGAGTCATCGGCCTATCTAGGCTCCTTGATGCAATCCACCTGCTTACCTCTATTTATTTATGTCTTCTTGTCTGTGAGCTTAGTGTAGTCACACACACTCTTGGCATTCAAGATATGTTGCCAACTTCAGGCACTTGATAAAGAGGTCATGCTCTACTGATTAATGCTATACTGTGCCCACCATCATAATCATAATCTAGGCTATCTGACATCTTATCTCAGAAAATGACAGAAGTTGAAAATAATCGGACCATGCATCTTTAAGCATTTGCGAATTAGGTTCAGTGTCTGAACATGATGACTGCAGCGATCCTTCTCAGGGGAGCCATCTGCAGTTTGGGCTATTTTCCGTTCAAATCGGTGGTTCACAACTGGTTCATCAAAAGCTCTGATATGGCCTGTCCTGTCTGTGGGAAAGTCCATATAAAAGACCATTCTCTGCTTATAGGAAAGATTAGCCTCTGTGACGGCAGCAGGTTTCCTCCAAAGAAATATGTCAGAATGACCATATGTCTGACGTGTCCAATAGCCGGTGATATGAAAACCAATGTGCTCTAGAGGCATCGTTAAATAAAACACGCTGTCCTGTCTGTGGGATAATGCATATAAAAGACCCCTTGCTGCTTATCAGAAAGAGTAGCCTATGTGGCGGCAGTGGGTTTCCTCGAAAGAAATATGTCAGAATGACCATATGTTTGATGTCCAATAGCTGATGATAAAAATCAATGGGCTCGTTGAATAAAACAAGCTTTACTTGATGATGGAGCGCCGTAACCATACAGTATTTGCCTTACCAACATGTCAACTAGCCTAAAACTTGCTGTGCACAACAATCACATCGACATCAGTGTGGTTCTGGTGGGCATTTACTTGTGTTCTTCTACTCGATGTTGTTCGCGAAGTGAATCCGACGTTGGAATAGTTAATTCCTATTGTTTACACATATTGATGTTGCGATAAACAGCTGATAAACTCGTCGATGGTTTCAAGACTGATCGCCACTTTGTGGTGCGGTAAAGCAGGATATTGATTATGGTCTCATTGTTGGAGCTGTCAGCTGATTTCACTAAAAGCATTCTAATTCACAACACTATCGAGGTGTAAATAAGATGGTTTATCGAACAGCATCCGTGGTGGACAGGCGACAAATCTAGTAATGAACACAGGGCTTACCTCGCTCCAGTCATCATGTTGGGACACTGAAGCTATTTCGCAAAATGCTTAAAGTTGCATAGTCCGATGTTTTTGAGATTCTCTCATTTTCTGGGATAAATACATTTGGTTGATCATTATAATATACCTTACTTCAGCTTGAAATATCTTCGATCCAAAACAATTAGTTAGGAGGTATTTGAAGTGCAAACATACGCTTTTAATTTGTTGGTATGCTTGTCAAAATTCTAAACCCGTATATTTCAGTACCTCAGGGGTATATTTCAGTACCTCAGGGGTTACTAAGCAACTAACATAGTAATAAGAATAGAACAAAAATACAATGCCAAGAGGGCCCAAAAAAACTAACATAGGCTACTAAACGTACCAAACACTATCTGCTACTGAAATGCAAACAATCAAATAATTTATCAGCAGCTACTGTTTGGTAAAACAACACCAACACTACAGCTGGCCAGCATTGAAAACAAGCCTGGGTACCCAGGCTTACATGCTATGGACAGAATAAATACAGCCTCAATAAAAATTTTTTTTAAAGTATTAGATTGCCTTATTATCCCCTTCTGAACTGCAAGAAATAAGTAATAAATACACCATTATCTAAGTTAGATATGCAAAATCTGAATCTAGATTAGTGTTTTGAAATGTGATGCTTTTGTACTAGTCTCCATTGACGTCAGGGAAGGAGCCACATAGACAGGTGGGAGCCTAGGTGATGTAGTGGTTGGCACACTAGCCTGGAAAGCAGTTGAGCTTACAACCTTTTTGAGACCTCTTGCGACCAACAAAAATGGGTATTTGCAAGTGGTCGCAAAAGAGTCCTCAGTGATCACCGACTGCCTGGTGACTATATTTGTAGAAAGGAGATTGCTTTAAATTGACAGATCAAAGACGAGTCAAATTGTGTCGGCTTGACCTGATTGCCTTTGATCTTGACAAAGGCATCATATTTAATGAATAAACATATCAAAGACACACCAAATTGTGTCGACTTGACCTCATTACGCATGAGTGACATTCATTTCCCTGCTGACTTCACCATCCTTAAAGTTTCTGACATGCCATGGCATGCATATAGTTCCAGAAAGGGACGATGGTGGCGCCACCGTCTGCTCCGAGTGGGTGAGTGAAGCATGCCCGTCGGGCACTGAAGGCTGCGTTCTGCATTCACACGCGAGGTATCCGTGGAGATATCCAGCCTCTACATTAAAGTTGCATAGTATGATGGTTTTGAGTTTCTCTCATTTTCTGAGATAAATACATTAGATTGATCACTATAGCCTACCTTACTTTAGTTTGAAGTAAGCTTTATTGAAATGGCTAACTTTGGAGATATTTGAAGTACAACCATGCACAGTTAATGTGGGCAATCAGACCAAAACTCTGACACCATAGACTTCTGTAGTAACAGGTTCTCTTAAAGTCCATCAATGGGGTGCCACATGTTGACTAAGTCCACCCGTATCTAAGCTAGATACGTAGAATCAGATCTAGATAATTGCTTTTGTTGTGTCTGACGTTATATTAGCTGTAAACATTTAAAATATGCTGGAAGCTTTTCTCTTTAAATTAAAGTGATGTGGTAGAAGAAATCTATCAACTTCTCGCCATGAATATGGCCCTTACTGCAGCCAATCTCCACTAATCAACCTCTTCATGGCTGTATTGATATCCCCCTCCCCCCCATTAATTAATTAATTAAGTAAGTAAGTAGATGAGTTTCCATGAGCAATATATAACTTATATTTTGTAATGTATATATCCTATTTTTAATACAGTCTACATATATGTATACATGTTAATACTGCCTATATGGATAGCTTACCTATAACTTGTTTTGAATATTGCCTATATATGTGTAACCTATTTGAATACGCTCCATGTATGTGTACATTTTAAAACACCATGTCTCTAGTTAGGTTAATACTGCCTATATGATTAGATTATTTGTAACTTGTTTGTAACATTGCCTTTACATAATTTACTTATCAAACTGCTTATGTACGAATAGAATATTTGTAATACTGGCTCTATATATGTGACTTTCTTTTAACACAGTCTATGTATATATGCATTCACTAATAATGCCTATATGACTAAGTTAGCTGAAATTTGGTTTTATTTCTGCATAGGTACATATATATATATATATATATATATATATATATATATGTATATATATATATATATATATATATATATATGTAACCTCTTTTTAAAAGCTACCTGTTTATATATGACATAATTCTTAATACGGCCTATATATATCTCTATTATAGATACATAGATTCTATATATAACAGATTTTAAAGCTCTCTGTACATATAAATATTACATATTTTTATACTGCATTTACAGTGGTTAGACACATATATCAGTTTTATCACGTTTAAATAATACTACCTGTAAGTGGACATCAGCTATACCATCTGAATCAGTACATTTACCGGTTGCCAGTTATTCTAGCAGTGTACCGCTCGATAACGCATTTATCCTGTTGGTCCCTCCTGGTACCGACTGCCTGTCAGGATGTGGCTTTTATCAAGACGAGATCACACAACCACACTGCCCCTCCCCCATCACCTTCCCACATATACTGCTGTGACACTTGCAGAGAAAACTGGGCCTGTAAATAGCTTGAATGCGATTTTATTTATTTGCTAAATTGGAGAATTTATTTACTGATTTGCTCTATAGTTACGTGAACATATATATATTTTTTTAATAATATGTAAGCATTGCTGAGAAAACTTTGAACCCCAGGGCGCTCCCTGGTTTATTCCACCAAGGTCAGATTAGGAATTGGCCTGTCACTGCCCAGTCTGATAGCGCATAGTAACTACCCTTAGGGGGTCGCCGCTACCAACGGTATGGAACAGTCCACCCAAGGGACGGCTACTGCTAGTGTTTCAGTAAGAGGTAACATACACGAGGACTCTCTTGATATATATATATATATATATATATATATATATATATATAGTACGTATAATTTATTATGCATGTATAAATAGGCGGAGTAGTTTATTATTATTATTTATTCCATCATGTTACTTCGATATATTACTATTGTCCAATCGTTGACTTGCCCGGATTTGCCCCGGTTGCCTACTACTAGCGCCACCACCGGGCGCTTTTCTCACCAATCCGCCCGGGCAAGTCACTACCGCACTGGATTTCAAACTTTTACCGGTATGCCTGTTATCTCGCTTGCCCAGACGCTCAATAAAAGTGTCCGACCCAACACGCGTCTCTATCCTTCCTTCCTTACGTAGCCACACTTTATATATATATATATATATATGTATGTTATATCTGGCTGGGATTAAAATTCCCTGCCCACATAAATTACTTTGTTTTCTGAAAATAGACTGTCAGAATTGAGTAGCTCTGACCCGAGTAGCTCGGTGTGGCGGTTTAAAATATCAGTGTGTTTAGATTCTACGCTCGGGTTCTGCGCATGCATCAAAATCTAACAGCATTTCAGCATATTCGATTAATCAACTCGGGTGACCCTAGCAACTTTTTGACGCACAAATGTGACGTCATCGCTCCTCGCCAACCCCAGCCAAGAGGTGGGTTCAACTTTTTGCACAAGGGAGGTGTTTGGGTCAACTCCACTTGCGGTGTTCTATTTGAATTTCTAGCAACTCGGGTGACCCGAATCGCCCGGGTCGTGTTAATCGAATATGTGCATGCGCATGCGCATGCGCATAACTCAATGATGCATGCGCAGAACCCTGAGCATAGACTCTAAACACACTGAGATTTTAAACCACCACACCAGGTCGATAGGCAATATACCTCGCCAGTGGCGCCACATGTCGCCTGGTGGTAGAAATGGGTATTATACAAAGCACCTTGAGGAAGTAACAAGGGAGAGGGTGTCCTGCACCCCCTTCACACTACACCCGTATATATGATATGTACATATGTTCCATATATGTTTGATTTTTATTGCACCATTAAACTGTTGAATATGCTCGGGTGGATTTGATCAACACCTCCCTCAGGGGTGATCTCCCTGCATGTTACCCAAATGAATCACTACACACTGAGAATAGATAACAAATAAATGCATCTACATAATTTAACAGCTAAATAGCTAAAACCTACAAGATAGAAAGTGACACACTCTGCATGTAGTTATGCCATCAGATTTAATTCAACATGTATAAGATAATGAAGATAGTGGATAGTTTAGGGGTTTCATAGTCTGTAACAACATAGAGTTCCATGAAATAAGTGGGTTGTTGTGGTTAGATGAAATGATTGAAATCCTGCTACCTAACCTGGCACTTGGCAAGGAGCAGTGCAATAAGTAGATAAAAAATTCACCCGATACTTGTAGTACACGGGTGAAGACCAGCCTTATATAAAAACGGCCGAAAAATTGGGCTAATGAAATGAGTTGTTATGAGAGTCTAATTTCACAATCTAAGAAGCAACATTTATTCTTTGTATATGTCTTCATGTTTACCCGCTACTTTTGAGTTGGAAAATATAATAAAACATATACTTTAATGCAATTTAAAAGGGAAATCGACGGCAGTCTCTGGCTGCCATCTTGTCTTTTTGCATTCTCTCCCATTTCACCAAATCTGTGCCAATATATGTAGCCATTTGATCATGGAACCACAGTTTCTACTTCATGTTCCATACTAAAGCTGTTTTCACGCGTATTTAGACTACGTTGTCGTTCACCCGTGTACTACAAGTACCGGGTGAATCTTTTATCTATGCAATAAGAGGACATTAGCAGCCATTCCCGCCCCATCAAACTAGGTCAGGCGCTATTTTTAATGGCACTAGTACCACCTAACTGGTACCACTCTCAATTTAGCGGGTCTACTTTCGTTTGGTCGGTGAGCCGTCATTTAACACCAAACACAACTCACACCAATTAGTCGCCATGTCATTGTCTTTAAAAGTGTATATTTGAACACTGTGTTAAGAAAGGGTAAATCTCCTTACTGTGTTTGTGTTTTGCGTCCTAGTAACACTAACATATAGTGTCATATCATGGTGGATACCGACTTGAGACAGTGTCCACGATTGGAATGTCCCGTTTAAAAAACTAATGTACTAACAACAAACCCACAACAATTGAATCTCCATGTTAGCTTTAAATGTTAGTAAGACTGGTATATATATATATATATATATTACTCCGAATTTGGTCTGCAGTATTCTCTACAATGTTTTTAGCAGGAATAAAGTACTGAGAAACCGGTGGTAGTACTGGAAGTAGGTTCCAGGCCGAGCCAGGAGTAAGGTTCGCCGGGACGGGCGGTTAGACGAAATAGAAATAATTATCTTTAAATTATTTCTATTCCCCTCATAGATTATACACTATAGTGCCATAACCCTGCATAGAAAACTACCTAAAATACTACTCACAAACAATACCTAAATACACAACACTGAAGACAAAATCTGGACTAGATACACCACAAGCACTTAATTAGTTGAATAAAATAACAATATTTTAGTATCTTAATCAATTCAATTCAACAATTAAAGACGGGATGGCCGAATGAGTTCAACGTCCATCTCTCATTGTGGTAGGTCATGAGATTCGAACCCGTGGTCGAGTCAAAGCAATCACTTACAAATTGATACCGATCACTACCTAACATGGCACTCGGCACTTCTTGGATAGAGCAAGGAGAAGTGGAATAAGGAAGGCCAATTGTCCGTGAATGGAATTTCCCCTACTTAAGCCGTGTTCACACGGGCAATGTCAATCGATTCGTAGAAAGCGACTTGCCTAGTTCGCCTCACATTTCTCGTGTGAACGCACGTCTGAGGTGGATTAGGGCTGAATCGATTCACGTGATCCGGATAATGTAAACCACCTCGCGAGGTAGTTTACATGAGGCGATTTCTGTGAGGCTATTTATTTTGCCCGTGTGGACGCAACCGACTTATGTGAGGCGGATTAAGGACGTCACACTATATAATATAATTTGGTCTATGAAACCGCTAGCTGTGCACAGGTATTTTTTTAATCATTTATTTTTAGGGTTTCACTGCCCAGCAGAAGTTTTGACTGTTCCAAACCAATACGATTCAATCCATACATATCTAGGTTGAACCCACACTCTCTCGGCCGACGTCGATGAACCCAAACTGGCGCTGGTTAGTCTGGACTTGCTCATGCACAGATATCCACTTCCGCCTTAAACCGATTCAAAGCACCGCCCGTGTGAACGTGAAACACTTTCAAACTAAATCGAATCATATGATTCGATTTGTCTAATTTGCTTCACATTTTGCCTGTGTGAACACGGCTTTAGTCGACTAATGTACCAACAATAAATAGTGTAAATGATTGAAGATTGAAGAAGTGGTGGTCTGAAGACCAGTGCATCGGTGCTGAAGAAAGATTGTATTCACATGAAAATAGATGTTTACCCACCCAAAAAACAAACAAGCTCTAACGTGGATTTTATAATTGATGATAGTGTCAGATGTCAAGTGTCAGGTATCACATTATTATCTCGCAAGGCGGCACTATCATCAACAGTTCACATACCAATTTCGGAAATATAGAAGGGGGATCCACACGTCCTCCAAGTAAACCCTGATGGAAGCCCTAGTTGTTGCTTCTTGTTTTGTTGCTGATACACATTTCTTTTGCATCTCATATGTTCGAACGCAGGAACTTGTGGTTTCGTTTTGGTGAACAAGCTACTTTTTCTTGAGTTTGTTTGTTTGTTTTGAGTCAGTGCCCTCTGGTGTTGAATTCAATGCACATGGTTGGGGTTCGGCATTTAAACTTCATTTCTCATGGGCACAGAAGACGATGAGGCTGGTTGGGGAAACATGGCTTTTATTCGGTCGCGGCCCCCGGGCCGCAATGGGCATGTACATTGTGGATTGACGACGGGCCGTGGCCGACATAAGGTCATGCAGTGATAACATAATAGCATGAGATGAGAGATGCGACATATGGACAAGTTAAGATATAAGATAAGATATGATGAACAGTAATAAGATATGATGAACAGTAATAAGTAAGGTAAGGTAGAAAGGGGTTGGAGTAGTGGTCAGTTGGAGGCGGTGCTGCAGACTGACTTGCTTGTGGTATGTAGGGCCGGGCTCCGGTCGCCGGAGTGGTTTGATTGGCTAAGTTGGGTTGTGTTGTGATTGGTGGAGGGAGAGTGAGGTGTTGGGGTTCCCTTCCCCCCGCCCCATGCCCCCCCCCCCACCCGCCCCCTGCGGGAGGGGGGGGGGGGGGTGGCAGCCTCACCTCTCCACCGTGCCCAGCAATGAGTCCGAATGAGCGACCCCCGCTCATTCCCGACATTTACTGATGATGTGCTTATTAAGCATTTGTTGCCACATAGAAGGGAACACTGAGTGAATTTAATAGAACCGGTTACTGCACACGCCTCTGGTGTCAGAGTATTGACATGCTTGCCAAATCAAATTGTCCATGTTCGCACTTCAATTTTCAAATAGATCAAAGGTTAGCCATTTAATATCAAATTTATTTCAAGCTAAAGTAAGGTAGATTATAATAATTAATTTAATATATTGATCTCAGAAAAATGACCATCGGACTATGAAACTTTAATGTCACTCCACAGGCTGACTTTTCACATACTGATGATTACTGCCGCAGGGAAAACGGAAACTGCAGGGGCAGTTGCGCTAGATTTTGGACAAGTGCTCCAGCAGCAAGCGGCATTAGTATTTAGTCAGCGCAAACAACAGGAAGATGCTGGTAATGTGCACGATATAGGTATATATGTCTTCAATCATGCGTACACGAGATGCTACATACAGGTCAAAAATCAAAATTGTCACAATTCTAGTTTAAATACATTGGTTGGGTTCCTTAGAATCTCTTTCAACTGAAAATTCACTTTACAGAGCAAAGACCTTCTTAATTTAATTTGAATAGCCAATCTTTTGCTCAAACCTTTGTGTCCTAATATTTCTAAAATACCATATAAAACACAAATCTTGTCCCTTTTCAATCAGAATCGATAGTGATATTATTTTAACCGTGGATTTAAGTGTTATATTGATAAAAACATTCTATCTGTTTTTTAAACTGACATTAAAAGAGAAATATGGAAAAAGGACCCCATTATGAGCAGAAGACTTGTAACAAAATGGTTCATTCTAACTGTTGAATTTGCTTTGGTTTACTTCTCACACATGTTTACATGGATATCATCAGAACAATCGCGAGTGAACTAGTGCTAGTAAAATCACACTTCTTGTGAAGCTGGTGCCGGGTGTTCCCATGATTGAAGCCGTGCACATAGGTAAGCCAATGGGTCCCCAGTGGGACTCTGCATAGATATAGCTGCGAGCACACACACCCAACACACACCCAGCAACAACAAAAGAAGCAAAAAGTTACATGTTGATCTCTGCCTCAGGCAGCTGTCATTCATAGCCCTGCCTCTTTCTGGCGCACGGGGAAACCTCTCCTGACATTTCGCCAGCTGAAATTGGCAGAACTGTCCAGTGAGACCAGACTGTGGTGTTTCGGGAACTGTAAAACATGGAGATCTCCATTGAAATTCTTGCTTTTTGGGGGGTTGACATCCTAGCAATATCTAAGGGAATAACGCGAATCGTATCGAGTTTGTGACAGTATGCACTAATGGCGACATTATAGTTCTTGCAGCCGTGGGAGACTGGACCACGGGCACCATGACCCCATATCCCACTCAGTCACAATATGCTGATACTTAGCAAACCCGTCCTTGTCCTATCGTTGTTGGGGTTTTATGTTCTAGCAACATCTAGGGTCATATAAGAACATAATTCGAACTAACCAATTGTCATGAAACATTCTGATTCTTGGCTTTAAAAAAACCCACATTAATCGGTAAATAGGAATGGTGGTGGTCTTTCATCCCTGCTTTATAGCGAACAACAGAATAGGCTTGGTTGCGACAAGTGTCAATTTTCTAAGTCATTGGTTTGAATTGGTTGGGGTTCCAACTTACGGCATCCCACATGGGAAACCAGAGAGCGCTCTTGCCGATTCAGCCATCCCGTATAACAAAACAGAACAAGGTGATCCCAGCAAACCTAAGTCATATGGACACACCAAGTGCATATTGGCAAAACCCGCCTTTAAAGCTCATACTAGTCATAGTCCGATGAACGCATACAATTTTCCAAACCAAAGCATTTACCTAGACAGGGGCGTAGCTAGACCTTTAACGATGTGTACTCCTAATTTTGGCAGGGGGTTTAGGGGGCCGCTTAAGCTTAAGCTGGCGGATTTTACACATTTTAGACTTGAGTTTTCGACACTCCGGACTACTACATGCCTCCTCTCTCTCTCTCTCTCTCTCTCTTTATTATATTTTGATCTTTTGTGTGTGGACAAAACGATGTGGACGTTTTGGCGTACGCGTGTACGCCTAGCTATGCCCCTGCTAGATTTGATTATGACATATTGATGCACTATTTTTTATTAAACATTTGTTACTGCATAGAAGGGAATACTAAATCCTTTTAAAGGGATGCTAAGTCAATTTATTTCAAATTGCAACTGCTAAACCCTATGGTGTCAGAATGTTGACACGCTTGCCAGAATTAATTTTGTTGGCATCTTTCAAGTTCAAATTTGTACAAAGCTAGCTATTTAAAATCAAATTTATTTCAAACTAGATTATAACGATCAATCTAAAATATTTATCACAGAAAGTGACAGACACTCGAAACCATCGGACTATACATGGAACTTTAATCAACGTCAATAAAGTCAACAATAGTGATCGCACTTAATGATCGGCAAAATTCTAGTGAATGGTTCCCGCTGCCCGGGTTCCGCGACCCCTGGCGGGACGCCGGTTAATCCAGCGGAGAGTGGCTCAGGTAGAAGCGGGTGGCGCCTAAGGATTGACCCCTAGAAATGGGCGGGGGGTGGGCGGGGGTGGGCGAGGGGTGGGCGCGGGGTGGGCGGGGGGTAGTGCGACCTATTCTACAAGGGTCAAGTCGATGTACACTGTGTCCAGACCACGCCTTTATTGACCGCCCATGGTGGTTCGCCACTCACGACTCACTAATGTATCGCCGACTGGTGCCGTTTACTGTAGTCAGCGAATTGCTTCTTTTGTGTTAATAAAATAACCATTTCACTTTATGCCTCGTTAGTGTGTGCTCAGCCACCACTAACGCTGCATGGTCCGATGAAAACATCAAATTTCCCAAATCAAAACACTTAACCTAGATTGGATTTTACATATCTAACTTGGATACCTGTGCATTTATTAAGCATATGTTGCCACATAGAAGGGAATATTGAGGCAAGTTAATAGAACCTGCTACGGCAGAAGCCTACAGTGTTGAGAGTGTTGGCATTCTTTCCCAAATTAATTTTGCATCATTGCATTTAAAATATCTCAAAGGTTAGCCATTTAAAATAAAAGTTACTTCAACCTTAAATAAAGTAGATTATAACAATCAAACCTAATATATTTATTTCACGAACTGACCGCGACACAAAACCATCGGACTATGCAACTTTAAGAACCACAAATACAACACGTGTAGTCCGCGCTACCTCTGTGTCAGTCTCTGCTTCCTGTTGAAGAACTGAACCTGCCACCATGTGTGCTTATGCTAGGTATACACCTACCATTTTTCCGCACCCACCTACCGTATACGATCAAAAACTCCCCAAAAGTCGTGAGGTGTGCACTCCCCTAGCACACCTACCGATTGCGATTCACGACTTAAAACTCACTTTTAGGGCTAAAACTGCTTCCTTACGATTGCGATTCGCGATTCGAAAAATGAATCGGCCCGTTTTCAATTTTAAGCGGGTCGGGTCGAGTCGCGAGTTTTAGTGCGCGAATCGTAAACGGTAGGTGTGTACTTGGCATTATAATGCACAACCGGAAGTGGGGGTAGAAGTCCCGCCTGGCACCATGTTTCACTTTGAGTCTTATACCTGGAATTCACTTTCAACCCGTACATATGTGGTTCCTGATGATACAGTTAGCTTGTTGTGGCATGCATGTCTACGGAAAATAGCACCTAATGCAGACTGAAATTGTGGCCCCCTCCAAACATCTGACATCCATCTTTTAGCATTACCGTAATAAGTGACACCCCCCCCCCCCCCCTCAAGTGACGCCCGAGGCACGTGTCATACTTCTCATACGACCATATCACTACATGTGGTGTTTAATTGCATTGTAGCAGAATTGTGCTGACATCTATTGTACATTAAATATGTATGACATTGTGTTCAACACTATCCACAAACATAGCTCATCCTTATTGAATATCCGCAGTTCTATATTTCATGAAGACCAGCGTTTCGACAATGATAAAATAATCTTATTCAATGAATAAGTTATATAAATCTTATGCAATGAATCAATTATATTGATCCCCTCCAAATTAAAATTTAATTCCACTTCCTGTGTATATGTGTTGCAATGTGCAGTTATGTAATGTGCTTCACTCCCACAATTACCGTGACTAGGGGTCTGAATAATGGCTGGGTGGACACCAGCTTTCTCATCCCGGAGGTTATATATTTTACTATGGTGTTGGTTATTAAACAACACACACCAGAGTGGATGGCAGCATCCAGACAGGGTGTCTAAATGAGTTGATTGGCAAGCATGGAATTAGAACTAATCGGGTTCAAATCTGGCTGAGTCAAACAAATGACTTAAACATTTACTCTTGTTGCTACCTTGTACAAAGAATACCAATTGCCCACGATTGAAATGTGTCTGCTGTCTGTTCACTACTGGAAAAAATAGCTTACGGGCATTCAATGCCACTCACAGTTACTCACAGTTACTCATTGTGACTCACTGTGACTCACTGTGACTCACTGTGACTCACTGTGACTCACTGTGACTCACTGGTATTCACTGAGACTCACTGTCACTCACTGTCACTCACTGTCACTCACTGTCAAGCACTGTCAAGCACTGTCAAGCACTGTCAAGCACTGTCAAGCACTGTCAAGCACTGTCAAGCACTGTCAAGCACTGTCAAGCACTGTCAAGCACTGTCAAGCACTCAATCACTATCACTCATTGTCACTCATTTTCACTCACTGGCACTCACTGTCACTCGGTCATTCATCTTCACAAGCTGTCACTCACTGCTAATCACTGTCATTCACTCACACTCACTGTCACTGAATGTCACTCACTTCCATTCACTGTCAGTCACTATCACTCAGTCAGTCATTCTCCCTCGCTCTCACTTACAGTTATGGTCACACAAAGGTCAACAGGTGCTGTCAGCAGATGATGTTAGGCGATGATGTCGTGTGGGAAGTGCACATAATTGTGTCAAGTGTTCATACTTTCTCAGTCCCACAGTCGACTCTGAGCCCCCCCACCCCTCCCCCTCCTCGCTGCCATGTACAATACCCAATGTGGTAAAGTGTTCACAATTTCTCAGTCCCAGTCTCTGGCTGCCCTCTCTCCACACCCCCAGCCCTCCACCCCACCCCACATTGCTGAGCCTCCCCCTGGTGGTAGGTTTATCACCGTTGTTAGAACTATGCGCTCCACACTGTCTCCTACAGGACCTGCCACTACAAACTTATAAGGCCCTGTCACATTACGACATATCTCGCAAGCGTCGCCAAAGCGTAAAATCACTTTTTTACGTCGAGATGCATCAAACCTTTCGGCGCAGGGGGAAAAGTTGGACAAATATCTTTATTACATAGCAAGAACATCTTTAAACATATATACAGAAAAACAGAAGAACATAATAACATAGTAAACATAAGAAAATAATTAGCACATATTTATACATATTTACACACGACAATCACATTCACTTCACATTCTCATCGTTGGGCCCCGATGATGACATCGGAGCTGAGGAGGGAAACAGGTTTAGATTAGACACCCCAACACACCGGAGATCCCCGACAGCCCCGACACATCACAAATACGCTTTGCATACATGATGCATACGTTTTGCATATGTTAGGCACACGCTACGCACACGTTGACACGCTAGGCGTACGTTGCCCATACGTCGCTGTTCATTACTCATACGCTGAAACTGTCACCTCCAACCGTCACTACGCATCCCAGCACGCCGAGTATACATCGCTGTATGCCATGTATGCATCGCTATACGCCATGCATACGCTAGCCATACGCCAGCCATGTGCTCTGTATGCGTTTCATACGTTGTGCAGGCCGCCCGCAGCACGAAAGGTTTGGCGAATGCCGACCTATTTAAATTTTATTTTTATTTCAAAACGTTACGCATGTGCTAGCGCCATACGTCGGAGTGTGACAGGGCCTTTATGTTTCAGGCAGATCGTAACTAAATATAGAAGAGTCTAGTTATTGCCACTGGATGTCTCACAGGCTATGTACGCCTGTACGGCTCTGATATTAGCAGTATCGTCTTTCAATTGTAGTATGTCAGAGGTACTCGATACATACTTCAGTTATGATTGCTAGTGGTAATTAACTAGGCAACATATTGGACGCAGTGGCCGAATCGGTGAGAGCACTGGCTGGCTTCCCATGCGGGAGGTTGTGCGTTTAATTCCGGGCTGGCCAATTCAAACAAATGACTTACCAAATTTATGTTTGTCATTACCTAATCTGGTGCTGTGCTGTAATAGGAAAGGGCAACGACTGGTTGAGCTCAGTACTGTGATAATGTGACTGAGTTGGATATTAGGTTATGGTGCTGATGGCCTGGTTTCCCAATGGGGCAGCACTATAACGTCGTCATAAGAGTACGCTGTCATGAATCGGTTGTTAGGATGTTGCTAGGATATACAATCACAACAAACAACAAACTATGCATCATGTAAATAATATGCACGAGTTCAAGCTTGTTTTGGAGAGAGACCAGACGGGATGGCCGAATGAGTTGAGCGTACGTCTCCTGCTTTGGGAGATAGGGGGGATCCGAACCCATGGGTTTGCGGGTTCGAACCCTGGTCGAATCAAACCAATGACTTAAAAATTGATACTTGTCACTTCCTAGCCAGGCGCTTGGCATTATTAGGATAGGGCAAGGACTGATTGGATCAGTGTCAGGATAATGTGACTGAGTGGGATATCAGGTCGTGGTGGTGGTGGTGGCCTGGTTTCCCAGTGGGGCAGCACTATAAAGTCACTTTGACTGTGCACTGTCACAAGTCGGTACCCGTCCTGTTATGACCGTAGATGTTGCTAGGACGTAAAACAACAACAAACAAACATGTTTTGGAGAAGGTATACAAGATTAATCGCAGCCATGATTTTAGCTCTAGGTTATAAAGTTACGGAAACCGATGAAAGCATAATATTTGTGTATTTTTAACATGCCTGATGTTAATCCTAGGTATCTAGCCTAGATAGTGATGCACTCATTAAGCATTTATTCATGAATATAAGGAATATATGAGTCGATTTAATAGAACCTGTCACTGCTACAATCCCTGTGATAATGTCTATCGTTTCGGTGTAGACATCATATTTAATTTGTATGTTTTTATTTCAGATATATCTAAAGTGGGTGACACTTAATTGAGTTACTCTGACGTGAGGTAGAATAGATAATAATGATCAACCCGATCTATGTATTTGATCAATCTGGCAGACACATGAAGCTATGGGGGTTATATAACTTTAACTTGTAGCATGTGGCAGCGCCACTTCTCAATTTGAGGAAGTCTCTACGATGTATTGGTTTCAAAGAGAGGTTAATTCACTCGGAGGGCAAAACTTTAATCATTCCATCAGTGGGACGCCCTTCGCAGGCCAATATGCCTTTCAGAATTCTCATGCAATCAATCAAAAACTGCTATAAAAGGGTTTTGCTAAATATAGCATCCAGTGCGCGTGTTTTCCGTTACCTAGCTCCATCCAGAGTCATTCATTTATTTCTTTGGAGTTTTATATCCTGGCAACATCTAAGGCCATATCCGGATGGGTACCAACTTGTGACAGTACGCACTCATGGTAATTTCATAGCGCTGCCCCACCGGGAGCCCAGGCCACCAGCTCCATGACCATATTCCTCACCTAGTCACATTATCCTGACCCTGAGGTAGCCAGTCCCTGCCTTATCCTGGTAATGCAGAGTATCAAGCTAGTTACCATATATGTATTTATTTTGTAGGTCATTTCTTTGACTCGAACAGGATTCGAACTCTCGATCTTCCGAACCGGAAGCCTGAGCTCTTACCGATTCGCTCACCGTATCTGGACCATCCAGAGTAAAAAGACATGAGATATTGCATGATTACTTGAGGAGAATATTCTGGCTGAACCTCAAAAGAGATTTAGCGTTTGGTAAATCTTAGGTAAAAATTGTAGTTTGAGTGAAGGATGAGAACAGTTCCTAGTCTTACATGTGAGTACCTCGGACATATATATGTATATATATGTATATATATATGTGTGTGTGTGAAGTATAATATATTATGCGATTATAAATGTATGGAAGGTAATCTATCATTTATACCTCTCTAACCAAATTTCCAAACTGTACCGGTGGCGCCACCATCGGCCCACCTCTCCCTCCGCTACTCCGGCAGATCTTGTTAGATGTAGTGAAGGAATGTGTCTGTGGTTACGCGCTTGTAATATAGACAGACACTTGCCTACACACAAAGGCGCTGTGTTCGCGCACATTCCGCGCATGCTCAGAAGTAGTGCATGCATTCTTGGCCATTTCCATGTTTTCTTACCCACACAGCAATTGGCAGTGATTCAGAATGTCCATCAGTTAGCCATAAGATTAAAGGTGGCATTCCTTACACGCGTAATACGTAATGCGTAATGCGTTATGCGTTATGCGAATGCCATCATTCCTTACACGCGTTATGCGTTATGCGTTATGCAGTGAAGTATATAAAAAGTATATGTGGCTATATATCATTCATTCTGTCAATGTCTTTGCTGTAGAAACATGGCAGCTCAGTCAAAGTTGCTGGAGACTATACTGCAGTTGGGTGGGAATGAGTGTGTCTGTATCACCCTGACTGAACCCCTGGTCCCCCCCCTTCCCCCCCCCCCCCAATACAGACACACAGTGGTCAGTGTGGGGTGCACTGGGGAGCAGCAGAGGGGGCCCTGATGCTTGCAAACAGGGGTGGGTGGGGGTTACCATGGTTACTAATTAAGATAGTGTGTGAGTGACCAAGGTTAGCACAGGAATTATCAGTCGCCTCCTCCAGCCTTATATTTATATCAATGGACAAATGCGACTGATGCTTTTCTATTCGCACCACCTTGTCCCGGCTGTCCGTAATTATCAGTCGCCTCCTCCATCCTTATATCAACGGACAAATGCGACTGATGCTTTTCTATTCGCACCAGCTTGACACATTACGCATTATGCACCGATCGCTACATGGACCGATTGGGATAATGCATTCGCATTCGCATTCGCATTCGCATTCGCATTCGCATTACACGTGTAAGGAATGTAGCTCATAGGTTTCAAGGCGTTTCGATTTTTTGTCGCATTCGCATTCGCATTCGCATTACGCATTACGCGTGTAAAGGCCCTGTCACACTACGACATGACTACGTCAGCGTAGGCAGAACGTGAAAATAATTATATTACGTCGACGTTATGGGCGTAATATGCAAATTGTGGACGTGAGCGTGACGTGAAAGTAACGTTGGTGTACGTCGTGACCTTAGCTGTAACGTGACAACGTTAGGGGGGAGGGGTAATTGGCGACGTGACCGGGCGTTAGTATAACGTGAGCGTAACGTCGCCGTAACGGGTGCGACGTGGACGTAACGTGACCGTAACGCCACCGTAACGTGACCGTAACGTGACCGTAACGTTACCGTAACCGTGACCGTAACGTGACCGTAACGTGACCGTAACGTGACCATAACGTGACCGTAACATGACCGTAACGTGCAAAACGCTGCCCACACGTTGCTCCCACCCGGGCCGTCGGTCTGACATGACATAACGTGACTCTAACGTCATTTACGCTGCTATAACAATCGCGGAACGTCAACCTAACGTCATTGTGACGTCATCCCGACGTAACGGCTTCACGTCCAGATACGTCGAAAGTTTTGAACAGGTTCAAAACCTTGACGCGCGCCGACGTAACACAACGTAACATGACGTAGCTCGACGTCACTCTAACGTCATTATGACGTCATCATAACGTAACCCAACGTACGGCAACGTAATGACGAAAAATCATCACGTTAGGCTCACGTTGGCTCGTTACGTCATAGTGTGACAGGGGTATAAGGAATGCAACCTTTAGAAGCTCACAATCACATTGCTGGTATGGCGGGCATGCTGAGGCCAAAGATAAGAACCCGGACGACAGGTGGCTATCATCTAAATAGCTCAGCGCCAATTAGTTCTCCGTCCTGCTATGACCTTAGATGTTGCTAGGACGTAAAACAACAACAAACAACAAACAACAAACAACATCATAATTAGATCCCAGGAAGTAATGAATCAGGTCATACTATAACGCGCGACCCCTGGATGTGAGTAGGGGCACTAATCGTTTTTTTATATCGGAAGGCCGGGAAGGACAACCCCATAAACCGGAAGTCCTTCCCATGAAGCGGGATTTCTAATGCTTTCTTCCCTCCAAACCCCAGCAATGAATGGGGAATCCGCATCAGTGATCTGTGACATGGTTGTCGGAAACCAGCTCTGTTTCTCGGTCCCAGATGTCTTTTGCTCTTACGTTCTGACGAAATTTCGTCTGCTATGAACGAAATGTTGTCTGCTCTGACGAAATGTCGTTCGCTCTGATGAAATGTCATCTGTCTTGACGAAATGTCGTCTGTTCTGATGAAATGTCGTCTGGTCTGTCGTTCAGACGAAATGTCTGCTATGAACGAAATGCCGTCTGCTCTGACAAAATGTCGTCTGTTCTGATCAAATTCCCAGAACTATTCCACTTTGACTGAAAGATAACACCTGCTTCCAGTATGATAATCACAAGTCATGTGTCTTCAGCGTACAATTTCCAGACGATATTTAGTAACATAGCCACTATTGTAAGTTTCCTTCCCAAACAATGAAGAAGGGGACATTGTCCACGAACAGCCTTTAGATTTTGAAATCTAACTCATAAAAGAATCAAGAGTTGGCAGAAAATTAAATTGAAAAAAAGTGAATGCTTCACTGAAAGTTTCATTATTTAATTCCGATTCCTTATTTAGTTTGATTAAAATCGGATAATCATGGTGCATTACACGGTAATTTGTTTTGAATTCTACCGGGTGGTTTTATAATCTGTCGATTTCAGCACCAGGGCAAGATCATTGACTAATGACGTCATAAATAAGCATAGAGGCAATGGAGTGCCTTTGTTTTCTCCATGCTATCCAGCTCCTGGAAGATGGTCACTTAACCGGCCTGCTTTATATGGCGTGAACCTGAGACGTTATTCACCATCCCCAATTATCGCTGCCTCAGAATGATTCACATCAAAAGTGTCCTAGGATTTTTTCTTTTTATTAGGTTAGGCTGATATTCCTAGCCACCGAATATATATATATGCATACTAATATATATAGATGGATGGAGTATGTAAATAAAATCAACACCATTTTAGAGTTGAATTAAAAATTGTTTTGTTAATAAATAAAATGACGGGAATTTCCTTGGTACTCATCTGGAAATGGTTGTTACCTCTATGTCTGGACTGTTCAAGATCTATACAAATGAGGCTGTTATGTGATCACTTTAACTTTAAGATGGTGACGTGTTATTGGTAGGCGTTGACTGGATGGTGATATAATATGTCAATTTCAGCACCAGGGCAAGATCATTGACTAATGATGTCATATATAGGCCTAGAGGCAATGGTGTGCCTTCGTTCACTCCAAGCTGAAGCTCCTGGGAAATGGTCACTTAACTGGCCTGCTTTATATGGTGTGAACCCGAGACATTATTCACAATCCCCAATTAATACTGCCTCAGGATGATTCACTTCGCAATATGTACGGCACCAGCAACCTTAATATATGTGCATACAGTAAAACCTCTTTAACCGACCACCTCCATAGATCAACCACTCCCCTATATAGATCACTTTATTTGGGTCCCATTGTAATGATATTCTAATTCGCTAAACCGACCACCTCCCTAAATGGACCACTTAAAGTCGGTCCCAAGGTCGGTCGATTTAGAATTGTTTACTGTATATATATGTATATATATATATATGGATCCTAATATAACTATGTGAATGGAGTATGTGAATAAAATCAACGAAATTTTACATTTGAATTTGAAAAATAAGTGTTAATAAATAAAATGGCGGTAATCGTCAGGGTATTATTCATCTGGAAATGGTTGTGTCCTCTATGTCTAGACTGGTCTCTGTTCAACATTTTATGCGCGCGGCTGCTGTCACGTGATCACTCTAACTTTAAGACGGCGACGCGCTATTGGCGAGGGCTGTTCGATGAGCTGGTATCGGCGATGCTGCCAGCAGCGCCCGAAGAAGTGATAGCATGGCAGTCGCCTGCAGCCTTATCTATAGCCTGCGACGACAATTACTATCCCACCCAGTCACGCTGGGGCAATTTGTGCATCTCTACCGCCAGGGGGCAGCCGCACCAATAGTTCTTTGATTAATTCCGCTAATAGTAAGTAATACCTTGCCAATCGCCTTATGCGAATATATAGGCCTATGTAAGTAACATGCACCACACAGTTCTTATATCGTTGTTGCATGTTGGGCGGCACAACGCGAAACCATAGCAACAGAAACAGCACGGTCAATGTGGAGATAGGTAGGTCATTTGAAGAGCTGTGCTAATGTTTCTTTACGACTGTGTGCTCATTAGTTCTCTGACTCCACCAGCTCCCAACAGTGCAATTACCCGTCCTTCTATTGTCGCAGGAATGTGGGTTAAATGGTTCGTAAGCCAGACTCAAGTGCCGGTCTACTAACGAATCGCCGATTAGAAATAATACGTCGAAGAATATAACCGAGACATCTGAATCGATTGCTCCCAGTTGAAATAGATAATGCCGAGTGCTAGCCACTTGGCATATAATATATATATACATATGTAGGTACATATATATATAATTATATATATGTATATATGTATATATACAGAGAGAGAAAAAGAGAGAGAGAGAGAGAGAGAGAGAGAGAATAGAAAGTGGGTGTTGATTCTGCGTTATCTTAAATGGAGAATATTATTTTATTTTTATTTTGGCGAAATTGAGATTTGGGAGTGAATTGCCGGATAATGGGTAACCGGGGAAGTAAGTCCGGGTAGAGGCGTCTAGAGGCGGCCAAGCGAACAGTGGCGCCACCACCGAGATTTGAGCAGGTTTTATCGCGTATTAGAAGTGGAGGAGGTGTCCCCGTCCCGCCTCGCCTTACTCCGCCCCGCCCGCCCCGCCCGCCCCGCCCGCCCCGCCCCGTCCCGCCTCGCCTGACTCCGCCACGACCCGCCGCTACCCCCCACCTACCCACCCACTTACATCTACCCTCTCACACGCACTCACCTACCCACCCACTCACTCACAGCTACCTCTCTCACACCCACCCACCTACTCACCCACTCGCACCTACCCGCTACACACACACACACCTACCAACCCACTTACACCTGCCCTCTCACACCCACCCACCTACACCTAGCCCCTCACACCCACTCACCTACCAACCCACTCACACATACCTCCTTCACAGACATCTACCCACCCACTTACACCTACACCATCACACAACACTTTCCCCACACTTTGATAAGTTCTGTCACTGAAAAGGAACCAGCACCGCCCCGCTCTGCCCCGCCCCGCCCTGCCCCTCCCTCACAGTCTCGCTCAGCATCGCCCAACTCATCCCACCTCGCACCACCCCGCCCAACCCCACCCTATACCTCCCGACCCCACCCTGTTCCCACCGCCCCGCCCCGCCTCGCCTCACTCCGCCCCGCCCTTCCCCGCCCCGCCCTTCCCCGCCTCGCTCCGGCCCGCCCCGCCCTTCCCCGCTTCGGCCCGCCCTACCCTGCCTGCCCTGCCCTGCCCTGCCCTGCCTTGCCCCCCCCCCCCCCCCCCTCGCCCGCCCCGTCCCCGCTTCGCCCCGCCTCGCCTCGCCTCACCCCACCCCGCCCCGCCCGCTCTTCCCCCCGCCCTGCCCTGTCCTGCCCTGCCCCGTTTCGCCCCGCCTCGCCCTGCCCCGCCCTTCCCCGCTTCGCCCCGCCCTGTCCTGTCCTGCCCTGCCCCGCTTCGTCCGACCCCGCCTCGCCCAGCTTCGCCTCACTCCGCCCCGCCCTTTCCCGTCTCGTCCCGCCCCTCCCCGCCCTTCCCCGCTTCGCCCCGCCCCGCCCTTCCCCGCTTCGGCCCGCCCTGCCCTGTCCTGCCCTGCCCCGCTTCGTCCGACCCTGCCTCGCCCCGCCTCGCCTCACTCCGCCCCACCCTGTCCCGTCTCGCCACGCCCCGCCCTTCCCCGCTTCGCCCTATCCTGTCCTGCCCTGCACCGCTTCGCCCCGCCTCGCCCCCCTCGTCCTGCCTGACCCCGCCTCGCCCCACCCCACCCTTCCATGCTTCGCCTGGCCCCCGCCCTGCCCTGACCTGCCCTTCCCTGTTTCGCCCAACCCCGCCCGCCTCGTCCTACGCCACCTCGTCTTGCCCCGCCTCGCCTCACTCCGCCCCGCCCCACCCCGCCCCGCCCGCCCCATCCGCCCCGCCCCGCCCCGCCCCGCCCCGCCCCGCCCCGCCCCGCCCCGCCCCGCCCCGCCCCGCCCCGCCCCGCCCGCCCGCCCCGCCCCGCCCCGCCCCGCCCCGCCCCGCCTCGCCTCGCCTCACTCGCCCCGGGCGTTCTTTTCATCTTCTCATGATAATGCCTCAACCAAACACAGCCAGAGAAATTACCTCATCGAGAAACACTATCCTTGTCGGCCACCCCTCCTTGCCACCCACCCATCCCCACTCCCACCCACCCTACCACCCACCCACACCCGCAACTCTAACGGCGACTAGTACTGCGACTCTCGCAATAAAATCGTCGAGAACCGATAATAATTTCTAATAATGATCTATTAAGGACCAGGTTCGTAAGGGACGAACCGCCACGTTACGCCCCCCTCCCCTCACACGCACACCTCCCGGTAAAAATACCCTATTTGCATTAATCAGAACGTAGCCCGACACGCACAGAAACGAACACTAGATTCGTGTATTCAATGTGGAGTGGTGGTGGGGTGAGGGGAGGGGGGTTGCGTTTGGTTGTGGGTGTTGGTGTGAGTGTGGGTGTGCATATGTGTGTGTGTGTGGGTGTGAGTGTGCATGTGGTTGGGTGTGGGTGTAGGCATGAGTGTGGGTGTGGGTGTGGGTGTGGGTGTGAGTGTGAGTGTGGGTGTGGGTGTGGGGAGTATTGGGTTAGGGGTATTGGGTGTGTGGTGTGAGTGGTTGGATATGGGGTGTGGGTTGTGGGTTGTGGGTGTGGGTGTGCTTTGTGGGTTATGGGGTGTGGGGTGTGGGTTGTTGGATGTGGGGTGTGGGTTGTGGGTTGTGGGTTGTGGGGTGTGGGTGTGCTTTGTGGGTTATGGGGTGTGGGGTGTGGGTTGTTGGATGTGGGGTGTGGGTTATGGGGTGTGGGTTGTGGGTTGTGGGGTGTGGGTTGTGGGTTGTGGGTGTGGGTGTGCTTTGTGGGTTATG
This sequence comes from Branchipolynoe longqiensis, assembly GCA_030323885.1. Lineage (NCBI taxonomy): Eukaryota > Metazoa > Annelida > Polychaeta > Phyllodocida > Polynoidae > Branchipolynoe > Branchipolynoe longqiensis. The sequence continues at coordinate 75,530,068 of CM059187.1, forward strand.
GGGTGTGGGGTGTGGGTTGTTGGATGTGGGGTGTGGGTTATGGGGTGTGGGTTGTGGGTTGTGGGGTGTGGGTTGTGGGGTGTGGGTTGTGGGTTGTGGGTGTGGGTGTGCTTTGTGGGTTATGGGGTGTGGGGTGTGGGTTGTTGGATGTGGGGTGTGGGTTATGGGGTGTGGGTTGTGGGTTGTGGGGTGTGGGTTGTGGGGTGTGGGTTGTGGGTTGTGGGTGTGGGTGTGCTTTGTGGGTTATGGGGTGTGGGGTGTGGGTTGTTGGATGTGGGGTGTGGGTTATGGGGTCTGGGTTGTGGGTTGTGGGGTGTGGGTTGTGGGGTGTGGGTTGTGGGTTGTGGGTGTGGGTGTGCTTTGTGGGTTATGGGGTGTGGGTTGTTGGATGTGGGGTGTGGGTTATGGGGTGTGGGTTGTGGGTTGTGGGTGTGGGTGTGCTTTGTGGGTTATGGGGTGTGGGGTGTGGGTTGTTGGATGTGGGGTGTGGGTTATGGGGTGTGGGTTGTGGGTTGTGGGGTGTGGGTTGTGGGGTGTGGGTTGTGGGTGTGGGTGTGCTTTGTGGGTTATGGGGTGTGGGGTGTGGGTTGTTGGATGTGGGGTGTGGGTTATGGGGTGTGGGTTGTGGGTTGTGGGGTGTGGGTTGTGGGGTGTGGGTTGTGGGTTGTGGGTGTGGGTGTGCTTTGTGGGTTATGGGGTGTGGGTTGTGGGTTGTGGGGTGTGGGTATTGGGTTGTGGGGTGTGGGTTGTTGGGTGGCGGTTTTAGGATGTGGGGTATGGAGTGTGGGTTGTGGGTGTGAGGTGTGGGTGTGCGTTATCGGGTGTGGGGTGTGGGTTGTTGGGTCTGGGTGTAGGGTGTTTGGGTTTAGCAGTGTGGACAGAGGGATGTGTGGTGGTGTGGACAATGTGAGGCTTTCGGGTGGGATGTGGCGTATGGAGTGTGGAGTGTGGGTTGTGGGTGTGAGGTGTGGGGTGTGCGTTATCGGGTGTGGGGTGTGGGGTGTTGGGTCTGGGTGTAGGGTGTTTGGGTTTAACGGTGTGGACAGAGGGATGTGTGGCGGTGTGGACAATGTGAGGCTTTCGGGTGGGATGTAGGGCTTTGGGTGTGGATGCCAGGTACCGGAAGTCACGTGGGGACGCCGATGTCGCTGCCATCCTTTGACGGCGCAGTTTCCGGTCGACTCCCCTGTGACACAATTTGTAACCAATCCCGCTTGCAGTTGGGTTCTAAACGAGAGAATACAATAAGGAATGCTTCAAATCTATGCACTAACCTTTAAGGTTGCATATCCATAGACTGTTCCCTTGTGGTGTCTTCACTTGTTCAAAACAACACAAAATCAATTTATTCCGATGAAAATTGGGTGTGGACATGTGGTTAGGTGTGATTGAGGACTGAGTGATGAATTGACGTAAATGGGTGTATATGGCCGTGGTTGTGCGTGGGGGATGAGTGTGCGTAGGGGTGTGTGGGTGTGGATGTTCCGGGTGAGTGGTGGCTGATTGAGGGTTGGGTGTGGGTGGGTGTGGGTGGGGGCTGAGTGGGTGGTGGGTGTGGATATGTGTGCCTAGATGGAACTGGGTGTGACTGTGAGTAGATGTGGGGGTGGGGGAGGGGGGGAGAAGGAGCTGATTGAGGGCTGCTGGCTACATAGTACATGTCAGTGCGCGTGGCTGTGGGTGGCTGTGAGCGTGTATGTGTGTGGCCGTGTTTGTGTGTGTATAACCGTGTTTGTCTGTGTGTGGTTGTGTGTGGCTGTGTGTGGCTGTGTGTGGCTGTGTGTGGCTGTATGTGGATGTGTGTGGTTGTGTGGCTGTATGTGGCTGTGTGTCTGTGTGTGGCTGTGTGTGGTTGTGTGAGGCTGCGTGTGGATGTGTGTGGTTGTGTGTGGCTGTGTGTGGTTGTGTATGGTTGTGTGTGGCTGTGTGTGGCTGTGTGTGGCTGTGTGTGGCTGCATGTGGATGTGTGTGGTTGTGTGTGGATGTGTGTGGTTGTGTGTGGTTGTGTGTGGCTTTGTATGTGTGGCTGTGTGTGGCTGCGCGTGGTTGTGTGTGGTTGTGTGTGGTTGTGTCTGCCTGTGTGTGGTTGTGTGTGGCTGCGTGTGGCTGTGTGTGGCTGTGTGTGGCTGTGTGTGGTTGTGTGTGGCTGTGTGTGGCTGCATGTGGCTGTGTGTGGCTATGTGTGGCTGTGTGTGGCTGTCTGTGGTTGTATGTGATTGAGTGTGGCTGTGTGTGGCCGTGTGTAGCCGTGTATGGCTATGTGTGGCTGTGGCAGTGTACGTGTGTGGCCGTGTATGTGTGTATAACCGTGTTTGTCTGTGTGGCTGTGTGTGGCTATGTGTGGTTGTGTGTGGCTGTGTGTGGTTGTGTGTGGTTGTGTGTGGCGGTGTGTGGGTGTGTGAGGCTGTGTGTGGCCGTGTGTGGCCGTGTATGACTGTGTGTGGCTGTGTGTATGGCTGTGTGTGGCCGTGTATGTGTGTGTATAGCTGGGTTGTCTGTGTGTGGCTGTGTGTGGCTGTGTGTGGTCGTGAATGTGTGTGTATAACCGTGTTTGTCTGTGTGTGGTCGTGCCTGGCTGCTCTGGTCTCCTTATTCCCGGCTGCGTGACCCCCTCCCCTCACCCCCATCTCACTATCTACTGGTCCCCGCCTCATGCCGCCTTATCTGCTTTCTGTTCCAGTCGTCAGCGGGGACGGTCAGCTGTGCCGGGGACCCGTTCGCCTGGCCGCGCCCTCCGGCTACATGGCCAGTGTCGTCACGCAGGAAATGCAGGTGCGTGCGCACATAGCATTACTAAATGCTTCCGGTGTCGTCTGCGCTCGTCTTCCTCTCCTTCAATCTCCGCCCGCTACCCAGCATTCCACCACCATCACTCCCTCCGCCCATCTAACACCCCCACAGCCCCCACCACCGCCATCTCTCCCTCCGCCCATCTAACACCCCTGCAGCCCCCACCACCACCATCACTCCCTTCGCCCATCTAACACCCCCACAGCCCCCACCACCGCCATCACTCCCTCCACCCATCTAACACCCTCACAGGCCCCACCACCGCCATCACTCCCTCCACCCATATAGCACCCACACAGCCCCCACCACCACCATCACTCCGTCCGCCAATCTAATACCTCCACAGCCCCCACCACCGCCATCTCTCCCTCCACCCATCTAACACCCCAAAGCCCCCACCACCGCCATCACTCCCTCCACCCATCTAACACCCCCACAGCCCCCACCACCGCCATCACTCCCTCCACCCATCTAACATCCCAACAGCCCCCACCACCGCCATCACTCCCTCCGCCAATCTAACACCCCCACAGCCCCCACCACCGTCATCTCTCCCTCCACCCATCTAACACCCCAAAGCCCCCACCACCGCCATCACTCCCTCCACCCATCTAACGCCCCCACATCCCCCACCATCGCCATCACTCCCTCCACCAATCTAACACCCCACCAGCCCCCACCACCGCCATCACTCCCTCGGCCCATCTAACACCCCACATCCACCACCACCTCCATCACTCCCTCCGCCCATCTAACACCCGCAGAGCCCCCCACCACCGCTACGACTCCCTCCACCCATCTAACACCCCCACCGCCCCCACCAAGATCATCTGCCCTGAATGTGTATCCCTGCAGGATTCCACAGTCTACAATTGCTGCGCTATCGTCTCTCGACCGCCTCTCACTGAGATCTTCGGTTTGCCTTCATTGCCTGCTCCCGGCCCGACACACAGCCCTACTCAGCATCGCGACCTGCTCCCCGTCCTTCCACTGCCCTTCGCCCTCCGTGGCCTAGTTCCTTCTTCATCCCATTAGCTGTCCCCACTTCTTCGTTCCAACCCTCACTTCTAGGCAACCCTCCCCATGACTCCTCTCCTTCCTCCTCCTCCCAGTATCGAACCCCACTTCTTCAAGCCAACTCTCACCTCTAGCCAACTCTCACCCTCCTCATACTAACTTTTAGCACCCCCTGTCACTAACTAATACCCCTCCCCACAACTCTTAGCACCCCCTGTCACTAACTAATACCCCTCCCCACAATTCTTATCACCCCCTGTCACTAACTAATAACCCTCCCCACAACTATTATCACCCCCTGTCACTAACTACTAACCCATCCCACAATTCTTATCACCCCCTGTCACTAACTACTAACCCTCCCCACAACTCTTAGCACCCCCTGTCACTAACTACTAACCCTCCCCACAACTCTTATCACCCCCTGTCACTAACTACTAACCCTCCCCACAACTCTTAGCACCCCCTGTCACTAACTAGTTCTTATCACCCCTGTCACTAACAAGTAACCCTTCCCACAACTGTTATCACCCTCCTCTCATACTAACTCCTAACCCTCCCCACACCTCCTAGCACCCCCTCTCGCACCAACACATAACCTTCCACACAACTCTTATCACCCCCTCGCACTAATTACTAATCGTCCCCACAACTCTTAGCACCTCCTCTCACTAACTACTAACCCTCCCCACAACTCTCGTCAACCCATGTCACTAACTACTAACCCTCCCCACAACTCTTAGCACCCCCTGTCACTAACTACAAACCCTCCCCACAACTATTAGCACCCCCTGTCACTAACTACTAACCTTCCCCACAACTCTCATCAACCCATGTCACTAACTACTAACCCTCCCCACAACTCTTAGCACCCCTGTCACTAACTACTAACCTCCCACACTCTTAGCACCCCTGTCACTAACTACTAACCTTCCCCACAACTCTCATCAACCCATGTCACTAACTACTAACCCTCCCCACAACTCTTAGCACCCCCTGTCACTAACTACTAACCCTCCCCACAACTCTTAGCACCCCCTCTCACTAACTACTAACCTTCCCCACAACTCTTAGCACCCCCTGTCACTAACTACTAACCCTCCCCACAACTCTCATCAACCCATGTCACTAACTACTAACCCTCCCCACAACTCTTAGCACCCCCTGTCACTAACTACTAACCCTCCCCACAACTCTTAGCACCCGCTAACATTAACTAGTAACCCTCCCTACACCTCTTCCCACCCTCCTCTCACACCAACTAATGGACCTCCCCACAATTCATAGCATCCTCCACACAACTCTTTCCAACCCCCGTCACACTAATTAGTAACCATCCCAACAACTGTTACCACCCACCTCGCACTAACAAGTAACCCTGTCCACAACTTCTAGTGTCCTTCCCAGTCCCAAGCACCAGCCCAGCCTCCTTGTACGATTGATTCACCATAACAGGACTGTCCTCCAGCATGTAACGCTTGTATTTAACCCTTTCCAGTCTGGACAGCAGCACCTCCACAGTTCACAAACCTACATGTCTTGAAAGCACAACCATGGCAGTATATTGTGAATAACCCCTCTACTCCTCCACGACCACCACCACCATCAGCACTACCGAACACGCACCTGCACTATTAATCTGCTACAATAATCAGACCTGCAAGCTGAACATGCCATTCCAAATCCTCCAGTTAGAACAAAACATACATAAAAGAAACTGTGGAATCAAATCGAATTGTAGACTAGTGTAATGAGGTGCTTTACCCTTCTCCCTAATACCCATAATCCTCTATAACCACGCCTTACCTCGCACCCGCTGGTATCAGCCTCCGTTTAGCAATTACCCCGTTCCCAACATTTCGCCGAGACTTTGCAGCCTTCCTCACATTCTCCTCTCCCTCCTAACGTATAGGGAAGCCAGGCAATCCTCCCATCACAATTCAACTGACATTACTGGTATCACCATCTATTTTTTTTTACCCACCCACCCTCCCTTACTCTCTCTCTCTCCTCTTTTCATTTGTTATTACTGGAATACTGGTGGTTTTTTCCCCCCTTCTTTCACATTAAAGACAGGCAATGCAAATAATAATTACCACGCTGCCTCGGCCGCACATGTGTGGCCTGGCAACCGCCTGCCCGCTTTCCACTTCTCACAGTGGCGTTTGGGTGTTTGATCTATTTTGATCCAATTTCTCATGCCAAGGACATTGATTGTCCCCCGCCCCTTGCCAGCAATTCCTTCCGACTCTGCATGATACACACAAGCTTTAGCAGCGAATAGATCAACTCATCATCATCATGCTGTCGGTCGCGATGCGACAAAGACTGCTTTCATTACTTGACTGCCGCTCTCCATTTAGCTCTCTGCTGTGAGAGTGATGTCCATGAGTCAGTCTTAATGTATCTAAGCTTCAGGTTTCTCTTGATGGTATGTACATTACATGAAAGCTGCCTGCAAAAGTGTTGAAGTGCTGCTGGCTTTTGCAAGTTACCAGCGGTACTCTCTCGGGGAGCAAATAGAGGTTTCACACCGGCAAGAACATGTCCAGACAGGTGCAAAACTATTTGTCCCTGCAGTGGCTGGTCGGGAGATGTTGGGAGTTCCCTACATCAACGCCCTTGATGCTGCCACAGTGACATGGTTTTATGTTCAGGGTTTGCTCCCTTAGCCTTCGGTTCTGTCAAGAACCTGTACCACAAGGCAGTGGTTTACAACTCTGCAGGGCAGGGGCGTCACACTCCCTGAGGTATTGCAATACCTGCATACCCTAGATCAACTAAGTGTCGTAAAATTCGCAATGTATATATTCCTAATGTGCCAATATTATTACCAATGGAGTTGTTGGTTCAATAAGTTGATTGTTGGTTGGTTGGTTGTTGGAGTCTTAACTTCTGGCAACATCAAGCGTCATATAAGGACAGGTACCGACTTGTGACAGTGCACACTCATGGTGATTTTACAGTGCTGCCAGCAACACCTCATACTGATATCCCACTCAGCCACACTATCCTGACACTGAGCTACCAAGTCATTGCCCTATCCCAATAATGCCGTGTGCCAGGCTAGGAAGTGACAAGTATCAATTTTGTAAGCCATTGGTTTGACTCGACCGGGAATTGAACTCACGATCTCCCGCACGGGAGGCATGTGCTATACCGATCCCACCACCGCGTCCATTGGTTCCACAAGTCGCCACTCGCCGGAACTGGCGCTTTCATTCACTCCGGCCCTCTTCCCCCCCCCCCCCACCCCCACACATTACTGCTGCTTCTTACTAGTACTAATACTAGTCATCACCAGTTGTCAGATTGTAGCCTGCAGCCCACAAAACTCATACTATATCTTTTTGTTTGTTGTTGTGTTACGTCCTAGCAACATCTAAGGTAATATCAGGATGGGTACCGACTTGTGACAGTGCGCACTCTTGGAGACTTTATAGTGCTGCCTTACTGGGAGACCAGGCCGCTAGGACCATAACCCCCTCAGTCACATTATCCTGACACTGAGCCAACCAGTCCTTGCCCTATCCCAATAATGCCGGGCGCCGGGCTAGGAAGCGACAAGTATACATTTTTAAGTCATTGGTTTGACTTGACCAGGGTTCGAACGCACGACCCCATGGTCTAACAACACAGGAGACGGACGCTCTAACTCATTCGGCCATCCCGTCTGGTTCATACTATATCTTCTTAGTTATATCACGCCTGGGAATACCAGGATGCATTAATGTTGTGTTTATTTGCTTTAGCGAGCTGAAATGAACTAGATTTAATTGCTCTTCGCACACATCACGCGATATGAATGAGAAAACAGAATTACATATCCAGCAATAACCTTATTTAATTAAAGCTGCATAGTCCGATTTGCATAGACACATCAAGTATATTAGGTTGATCATTACAAGCTACCGTAGTTTACTTTCGAAGTGATTTATATTATTAATGAAAACGGTGGAGATATTTGTAGTGAAAACATTCGAAGTCCCTTTTTGCATGCATACAAAAATGTTGAACACCATAAGCTTCAGCAGTAATGGAGTCTACTAAAGTTGCACAGTTCGATGGGTTTGAGCTTATGTCATTTACTGAGATAAATATATCAGGTTGATTGCTATAGTCTACATTGCTTTATTTTGAAGTACTTCTGATTTAATATGAGTAACGTGGGAGATATTTGAAGTACAACAAGGGAAGATTAATTTTGGCATTACCTCATATAGTTAAAAGTACAATGCCTGGCTCCAGTGTAAAATGGTTACTTATATCGGCACTGAGTTGGTGAAATGGGAGAGATTGCAAAAAGATAAGATGGCGGCCATAGAACGCCATCGATTTTACTTTTGAATCTTATTAAACCAGATGTTTTATTATATTTTTCAACTCAAAGGTAGCGGAGAAATATGAAGACATATACAAAGAATAAATGTTGCTTCTAAGATTGTGAAATTAGACTCATTTCATTAACCCGATTTTTCGACCGTTTTTATATAAGGCTGGTCTTCACCCGTGTACTGCGAGTACCGGGTGAATCCTTTAACTAGACCCCATAGGCTTCAGCAGTAATGGATTCTATTAAGTTGCCTTAGTATTGCCTTATATGCAGCAACACATGCTTAATAAGTGCATCAGTATCTAAGTTAGATGTAGGTTCAAATCTAGATTAAGTGTTTTTGTTTTGAAAATGTGAATCTTTCATCAGATTGTGCGACTTTAACTTTAAGTTCCTTTCTATGAAACACCAAATGGTTAATGAGTGCACCAGTATTTCAGTTAGATATATAGGACGAAAGGTATGTAAGTCAGGTGTTTTCGAAAATGTGAAGCTTTCATCGGACTATTCAGCTTTCGGAGTGTTTAACTTACAACGATAAATGATACACGTCTCATGAGGATATGATGGCGAGTCTCCAGGGAGAGATACTAACTGCTATCGGATTTGTTTTCAGGCCGGAAGTAGTGTTTGTTTACAGGCCGTGTGTGTTTTTGTTTACATACCGGAAGTAATGTGTGCGAACATACGGAAAGTAGTGCTTGTTTACAAACCGGAAGTAGTGTTTGCTTACAGGCCGGAAGTACTGTTTTCTTACAGACCGGAATTAGTGTTCGTTTACAGGCAGCAAATAGTGTTTGTTTGCATGACGGAAGAAGTGTTTCTTTAAGGACCGAAAGTAATGTTGTTTACAAACCGGAAGTAGTGTTTGTTTACAAACCACAAGTAGCATTTGCTTACAGGCCGGAAGTAGTGTTTGTTTACAGGCAGTAAGTAGTGTTTGTTCACATGCCGTATGTAGGCCTAGTGTTTGTCAACATGCCGGAAGTAGTGCTTGTTTACAGACCAGAAGTAGTATTTGTCTACAGGCCGGAAGTAGTGTTTGTTTTCAGAACGGAAGTAGTTTGTGAATCCTTCCGATCGCTATGTCAGATGCTTACATAATGACTTGATGGACTGCCACACATGTGAATTTACCATCTTTATTATTAAAATTTACGTCCTGTGTTTATTCCTCCTTCGAATTAGCTATAAATCCACTTCCGGTATGTAAGGTACAATGCTGCAGTGTCTCACCCCACCTTAGACGCCTGCCATTTGGTTTGCTCAACACCATAGCTTGTATCCATTGCTTACTGCTCAAGTCTTAGTATAAAGAATTCAGCTTCGATTGCCTGTTTCAACACCGTCTCCTCCTTTCCCCTTGCCTAAGAGGTGTCACGTCTACAGCACTGGAGAAACCTTCCAATTTTCTTAGCAGCATCATCGGATTCATGTTAAAACCTAACAGGATGTCGGTCGCTCTCTTAATTCGCAATAAACGCACGCAACGCAGAGCAATTAACTGTCGACGAAAACGCCCATTAAAATTTATATTGCATGTTGGTTCATCGATGGTTGACATAGAAACAAAGTAACCATCAATAAAGCCAAGTTTAACAAAATAATTTATTTGTTAAAGTGTTTTTAAAAACTCCGTGTAAAATGCCTGGATACAACTAATGTGAAGAGCCTCTGAGTGAAGCGCAAACGAACAGTTTAAATAAGGATTCACAGTAGGAGGCGCTTCCTCCGCAAAATGACAGGTGGAGCTGGCATGATAACTGGAGGAACGGCAACTGTCGGCACGCAACTGGGGAAAGCCTCTGCCTGTGGCCCGTCCTGATATGACCTTAGATGTTGCCAGGATGTAAAACTCCAACAACCAACCAATCTGCCTGTAGTGTTGTCTTACCAGGCGCAGTGGCCGAATCGGTAGAGCGCGGGCCTCGCGTGAGAAAGATCGGGAGTTCCCGGTTCCCGGTTCGCGGTCGAGTAAATCCAATGACTTATACAATTGGTACTTGTTGCTTCTTAGCCAGACGCTCTGCATTATTGCTAAATATTAGGATAGGGAAAGGACTGGTTAGCTCCGTGTCAGGATAATGTGACTGAGTGGATATCAGATCATGGTGCTGGTGGCCTGGTCTCCCAGTGGGGCAGTGCTATAAAGTCGCCATGCGTGCACACCTGGCACAAGTCAGTACCCGTTTTGATATGACCTTAGATGTTGCCAGGACATAGAACTCCAACAACCACCCAACTTGCTAAACTGATAAGGAATCGCTGTCGAGCCTCATTAGCCATCGATCAGCCGCGTGAATATCGCCGCTATGTGTGGTGTAAGGGTTTATGCGCATAATTATATAAGATGGTTACAATGTTGGTGATATTCTGATTAAATTTTGGTCTGTCCCTGAATGATCTAGTGGCAAGTCTAGATGTTCATGATGACTGACACAAATAGCAGGTAGTGACTCTGACACAGGACTTAGATTATCTTCTTTTTTATGGACGATGGGATCCTGTACAGACTATGCACACTGTCATTGCTATATGTATATGTATATATATGTAAGTGCATTGTCTGTATGAATGCAATTGTAAGCATTAAACGACTTGTGGATGTAAAGCATTTAACAAACTTACCATTCGAAAGTAATGACATTATTTTGCACTGTGTTCAAGGAGCTATTCTCAACTGTCTTCTGGCTACAGAAAGAGAGGGCGCCCCCGTCTCCGGTTCAAAGATACCATCAAGAGAAACCTGAAGCTGAGAGACATTAAGACCGACTCATGGACGCAACTCTCACAGCAGAGAGCTAAATGGAGAGCGGCAGTCAAGTAATGAAAGCAGTCTTTGTCGCATCGCGACCGACAGCATGATGATGATGATGTTCAAGGAGCAGCACAGCAGGCAAGGCGCTACCTACATCAGCTATCATCAGGCTAGACAAATGTTCAGGCCAAAAATAAATGAGATAGCAAATACAAAAACACAACCGCTGATATTAATTAGCCTACTCAGATAGCCATTCTTTGCCACAGATTGATTGGCTGAGCGCCGGTTCCGGGCAGGTTTTTGCACACTAATTATCTTAATCGTCATTCATTCTGGCTAATGAGGTTATTAATACAAGAGTCATTGAACTAGAAATACCTATGAGCTCTTTCCAATTGCTGTTATTCGATAGGGTAAGCCTCTAAAGCACACCTCACACTAGTCGATAATTTGGGTGGTATCGTGTTGATCAGATACCGGAATCTCATCGGCAGTTGTGGTTTTCTCCGGTTGAGCCATCGGTATTGAATGGAATGAATGCCCTCACTGAGGGCGTCATTCTGAGGTGCAGTGCAATATACGAGTAGTGTATATGGCAGGGCCTATATATATACAGTAAAACCTCTCTAAATCGACCGACCATGGGACCGGCTTCAAATGGTCCATTTAGGGAGGTGATCAGTTTAAGCAATTTAAAAAGAATCATTTTAATGGTATTGTATGGGCGATCGTTTGGGACCCAAATACAGCAATCGATATAGGGGGCTGGTCGATCTGTGGAGTGGTCGGTTAGAGAGGTTTTACTGTGTATATATATATATATATATATATATATATATATATATATATATATGCACGGTATATGATATGTGAGATATAATCTATTATCTGAATATGAATGGGTGGCGTGCCAAGTTTTGATTGATTAAAATATGTAATTAGATTTATACTGGGAGCCGGGAGCACCGATTGGTCCGTGCTGCGGGCTTGCTGTGTTAGCACTGGTGGCGCCTCCACCTGGCCACTCCCTGGCATTGCCAATGCACCAGATCAACTACAATACCCAGATTTGTTGCTGTGAATGGACGTGTATGCTGACTGTTTATTTTCTTCAAGATTTATACTTCCTATCATGGATAACTCTGAATAGACTTGTTTTCACCATTAGACAGTTGGTCAATGGAAATCCCAATGCTACACTTGTACCGACCCAAGGGATTTTTAACCTACCACACCACATAGACATAATATGAGAGCAACTGGCCTTTGATGACGCTGTAAGTTATGCACAGCGGTGGAAATCCAAATTGGCAGAGGTGATGGCTGGATTTCATTCACTAATCCCATTCCGTTCATGTTTTCTTGGTCATCCAGCATATTGCCTCTAATTATCCAGCAACCCGCACCATTATGCAAATAAGCATCAGCGAATTAGCATTGAAAAAAGCTCACAACAATCCCAGCCGTGCCTTCGCGGAATATGATTTGGGTGGTGTCTCTTTGGGTGCACCTCTTGTTACGTTTTGACTGAGTGAAAAGGGAATATAAATGTAAATATAAATCCATTTGGAAGTCTGTCAGACGTGCTAGGCTGTTCTAAATACAAATCGTTAAATAAAACTGTCTGAATAAGAATATGATCGAATGCAAGTTGTGCCTGGAAGTTGACAATAATTACTTATTCCGATTAATGAAGTATTTACCGATACAAATATTTGTAATATCTACAAATTAAATAGCAAGTTAACAAAGTATAGATTGCGTAACAAAGAGGCGAAACATATATTAAAATAAATATACAATAATAAATAAATAAATAAGCAGACTGCAATAATTATATATGTTGCATTTTTGTCATTATTTATATGCATAATATGCAAGTGAGTTCATACCAGACGGGATGGCCAAATGAGTTAGAGCGTCTGTCTCCTGTGTTGGTAGATCGTGGGATCGTGGGTTCGAATCCTGGTCGAGTCAAACCAATGACTTAAAAATTGATACTTGTTGCTTCCTAGCCAAATGCTCAGCAAAACTAGGATAGGGCAAGGAGCAATGAGGAAGACCAGTCGTCTGCGACTGAAATTTCCCCTGCTTAAACAACTAATGTACCAACAAATCATTTTTTTAAATTTCATTTTATTAGCGTGGAGGTACTGGTCTTCCAGCACTACAAACAAATGTTGTGACACACTGAAGGAACTGATATTAATGTAGATAGACAGTTACAAGCAAACTCAGAACAAAGTATATGGTATGAATAAGTAGATAAAGAATTAAATAAAATATTAAAAGACAAAATGTGGATTACTCTACATGTATTCTATGTTCAAAATAATATAAGATAATCATTAACCAAATAGAACACATATTTATTAAAAGATTTAACTTTTTATTTAAATCAATAACAAGCATATGCTACATATATTAACAAATACATATAAATTAAATACAAGCAAATGACACATTTACTACAAATGAAAATATATTAGACAAAGGCAATTGACACATACCTCAACAATATATATTATGTAGACAAAAGACAAAGAGACATGTATTAAACATAAAATAAATTAAATGTGCAGCCTCTATTCTGCACCCCCCCCACCTCCTCCCCCCCCCCCCCCCCCCCCCACCTTCCCCTACAATCCCCGTCTGCCCACTTCTCTCACAGGTCTCCCGAACCCACCGCATCGTTGCCTCCACATCAACCCTTTCAACGGAGCTAGTCACGTGTACAGGAGGGGTGTGTTCATACACTGATCAAGGACTAGGTGGTGGGGGGTGTGGGGGGGGGGGTGGAGTGCTAAGACATACTGAATAGTGCCTCTGACACGCGCTAAACATCGTGTGTATGGTGTTATCAGTTATGGCTCACAGTTTCCCATCTTTAAAGATTGTTCTATGTGTCTCATTGGTCATGATTAAAGCCGCATAGTCTGATATAAGCATCACATTTTCAAAAGAAAACACTTATCTAGATTTTAACCTATATATCTAGCTTAGTCACTGATACATTTATTAGATACTTGCTGCTACACAGAAGGGAATACTGAGTCAATTTAATAGAACCCATTGCTCCTGAAGCCTATCGGGTCAATGTTTTTAACAAGCATACCAACATTAATTTAGCATGTTTAGACATCACATGCCCCACAGGTTATTCAGTTCATAGCAAAGTTACTAAAGTAAGGTAGACGCCAACGATCAACCTAATACATTTAACTCCGAAAATGAGAGTAACTCAAAACCATTGGACTAAGCAACTTTAAACAGAGGAAGGTGTGTGCTCTGGTTTTTTTTAGTCAATGGTATGATTTTATGATGGTGTTACTGATTAAACAAAGTAAGTTGGGTTTTTTGGTGAGGTTCTTTACCCCAGTATTAGTCAATGGTATGATGTTATGATGGTATTACTGTTTAAACAGAGTAAGTTGGGTTTTTTGTGGGGTTCTTTACCCCAGCATTAGTCAATGGTATGATTTTATGATGGTCTTACTGTTTAAACAGAGTAAGTTGGGTTTTCTTTGTGTTTTTTTTACCCCAGCATTAGTCAATGGTATGATTTTATGATGGTGTTACTGTTTAAACAGAGTAAGTTTTTTTTTTGGTGAGGTTCTTTACCACAGTATTAGTCAATGGTATGATGTTATGATGGTATTACTGTTTAAACATAGTAAGTTTTTTTTGTGGGGTTCTTTACACCAGCATTAGTCAATGGTATGATTTTATGATGGTGTTACTGATTAAACAGAGTAAGTTTATTTTTTGTGGGGTTCTTTACCCCAGCATTAGTTAATGGTATGATTTTATGACGGTATTACTGTTTAAACAGAGTAAGTTTTTTTTTGTGAGGTTCTTTACCCCAGCATTCATCAATGGGATGATTTTATGACGGTATTACTGTTTAAACAGAGTAAGTTTTTTTTGGTGAGGTTCTTTACCCCAGCATTCGTCAATGGGATGATTTTATGACGGTATTACTGTTTAAACAGAGTAAGTTGGTTTTTTGTGGGGTTCTTTACACCAGCGTTAGTCAATGGTATGATTTTATGACGGTATTACTGTTTAAACAAAGTAAGTTTTTTTTTGGTGAGGTTCTTTACCCCAGTATTAGTCAATGGTATGATTTTATGACGGCTTTACTGTTTAAACAGAGTACGTTGTGTTTTTTTGTGGGGTTCTTTACCCGAGCATTAGTCAATGGTATGATTTTATGACGGTATTACTGTTTAAACAGAGTAAGTTTTTTTTTTTTGGGGTGTTTCTTTACCCCAGCATTAGTCAATGATATGATTTTATGACGGCTTTACTGTTTAAACAGAGTAAGTTTTTTTTGTGGATTTCTTTTACCCCAGCATTAGTCAATGGTAGGATTCTGTGACAGTTTTACTGTTAACAGACATTTAGATGCCCGGAGGGAATGAGTACACGAATCCGCAGATCATGAGTTAGGGATATATGAAATACAAGGAGTGGCTATTTAAGAGTGAGCGGGGAGAGGGGTGATCAATAATTCGCCGCCATTGCTCAAGGCACAGGCGACAGCAAAGCAACACCCCACTCCCAGGACCCCAGCCAATCCCAGACCTCATATTATACCAGATGGGATGGCTGAGTGAGGTAGAGCCTCCGTCTCCCGTGTCAGTAGATCATGGGATCGTGGGTTCGAATCCTGGTCGAGTCAAACCAATGACTTAAAAATTGATACTTGTCGCTTTCTAGCCAGGCGCTCGGCATTATTAGGATATGGCAAGGAGCAGTGGAATGAGGAAGACCAGCCATCTGCGACTGAAATTTCCCCTGCTTAAGCAACTAATGTACCAAAAAATAAAATATATAAAAATTTCTCCCGTTCTGATTGGCTGGCATCCAGACACAACAGCCAATCACAGTGCGCCTTACTCTTCCACGCATCGTCGTCGCTCCACGACACTTTCACCGATCAGTCCTCTGCTGATTGTTACCTGACCACCTCCTCTTTGATACCCACCCACACACCCCCACTTTTGCTTCTTGGTTTTGGTGAAACAAAACATCAATAAAATAAACAAAACACGAAGACATTAATTTAGACATTTAAAGCACCTCCAATAAAAAAAGATGACCACTATACACAAGTGTATTTCATTCTGTTATAGTGCTATTGATCCGCACTCACATCTCTTCTGTCAAATTGTATATCGTAATTTACATATATCTATGGCGGATGTTTGTGAACCAAGACGTCAGTCAAACAAAAACGACATTAATTAAAATATTTAAAGCCACCACCGATTTTATGTTTAAAGACAACCACTATAAAAGTGATATTTCATTCTATTACGGTATTATTGAGCTGTACTCATTCCTGTTATATTGCATTCTATATCGTCATTTACCTACCTATATCAGACTTCCTCTTCCCCAAAAGACGTAGTAATCGAATATTGAGCTGCCTGAGTGCTGACAATCTCGCCTCTCCTGGGAATAAATTTATGTCTTTCCCAACTGCTGCTTGCTCCGTCTCTGTGCCCATGCCAGCAATGGTAATTCTGAATACATAACCAAATGCTTTGAGTCGCATTGAATAACAATTACGCCATGTGTTGGTTCAAGTCACACACAGACACACACAGACACACAGACACACACAGACACAGAGTCACGCACACAGAGACACACATAGAGACACACACACACAGACACACACAGACACAGAGTCACACACACAGAGACACACACAGACACATACAGAGAGACACACAGAGACACACACACAGACACACACAGACACACAGAAACACAGAGACACACCCACAGACACACACAGAGACACACACAGACACACAGAGACACAGAGTCACACACACAGACACACACAGAGAGACACACAGAGACACACACAGAGAGACACACACACAGACACACAGAAACACAGAGACACAGAGTCACGCACACAGAGACACACACACAGACACACACACAGACACACACACAGACACACACAGAGACACACACACAGGCACACACACATAGAGACACACACATAGACACAGAGTCACACACACACAGACACACACACACAGACACTGTCGTCCCGCTGTCGTCCCGTCTGTCGTTCCGATGTCGTCGGGCTGTCATCTGGATGTCGTCCGATTGTCGTCCAACTTGGCCCGAATTTGCATATGTCGTCGGGTTTTCACAAAATCCAACTCGTTGGGCTGTCGTCGACCCTTGTTGTCGTAGTGTGACAACTACATTACACTACACGACTCACACTGTGCATGTCCTTTTTGCAGATCGGGTCAGCGTCGTGTTCCTGGCTGATTGAGGCGCATCATGGCCAGTCCATCATCATCATACTGTACCTAACCCACACTTTGACTACCCTTATTGCAGATCGGGTCAGCGTCGTGTTCCTGGGTGATTGAGTCGCATCATGGCCAGTCCATCATCATCATACTGAACCTACCCCACTCTGTGACTACCAGTATTGCAGATCGGGTCAGCGTCATGTCCCTGGCTAATCCAGGCTAACTCTGGCCAGCATGTTACCATCACACCGTAAATAACCCACACTGTGATTGCCCTTATTGCAGATCGGGTCAGCGTCGTGTTGCTGGTTGAACCAGGCTAACTCTGGCCAGCGTGTTATCATCACACTGTAAATAACCCACACTGTGACTGCCTTATTGCAGATCGGGTCAGCGTCATGTCCCTGGCTGATCCAGGCGGACCGCGGGCAGCGCGTCGTGATCACACTGTACGACTTCTCCCTCTGGACCGAGGCGAACAGCGCTGACGTGGCCGCCTCCCGGGCATTGGGCCACAGGCCCCCGGAGAGCTCGGGCATCTGCCACATCTATGCACAGATCCGCGAGAAGACGGCGGCCACGGCCGTCACTCTGTGCGGCGGGGAACGCCGGCGGAAGGTCGTCTACACTTCGGAGTCGGAGAGCGTCCGCGTCGACGTGGCGAACATGCGCAACTCGAAGGCACCCTCCTACTTCCTACTGCACTATGAAGGTGGGTGGTGTAGGATCAAGGGGAGCAGGTTACACCGGTGGTGGTTAAGTGTGGCTCTTCTACCGCCTGAAGGTGGATTGTGGTGGGGTAAATGGGGGCGACAAAGGGGCGGGTTGTATGGGCGGTGGTTAGTAGCGGCTCTTTTCCTGCCTGGTGTATTATGAAGGTGGGTGATGGTACTGTAAAGGGGGGCGGTAGAGGGGCGGGTTGTATTATGATGGTGGGTGTTGGTGGGGTAAAGGGGATGGTAAAGGGGGGTAGGTTGTACGGGTTGTTGTTAATAGCGGCTCTCCTACTGCCTGGTGTATTATGAAGGTAGATGGTGGTACGGTAAAGGCGGGAAGGAAAGGGGCGGGTAGTATGGGTTATTGTTAATAGCGACTCTTATACTACCTGCTGTATTCAGAGTCAGTATAAATGTGTAGTATTCAGTATATATTAAGTGGCAGAGTCAATGACAGAGTTAGTGCCAGAGTGACTATATATTCAGTATTGATTCAGTATATATTCAGTATACATTTGTAATATTCATTATAGATTCAGAGAGACATTGCCAGTGGCAGATTCATTATAAATTCAGTATAAATTTGTAGTATTCAGTATAGATTCGGTGGCAGTGCCTGTGCTTGACTGCTCCCAGCGCACTCTGCACTACCAGCCGATGTCGGGGATACATATTCCATGGTTGATCTTTGTTAACAACAGGAATCATACCGTTATCGAAACCAGCTTCCCTATCCTCAACCCACGTCGACATAAGAAACCCAAGCATTGCTGTGCTTACAGGCTTCATGTTATGAGCAATACAACGGTCTCTGATCTGTCCACATAAAAGCTGCAGGTAGTCCGATGAAAGCATCAAATTTCCCAAACCAAAACACCTGCGTACATTTAATTCTACATATCCTACTTAGATACCGGTGCACTTATTAAATAGTTGTTGCTGCTCTGATATAAGAATGTTGGGATGCTTGTCAAAATTAATTTGGCCTATATGTCAAGTTCAGATATCTCCAAAAGTTAGCCATTTCAAATAAAAGATACTTCAAAGTAAAGGAAATCAGATTATAATGATCAATCTAATGCATTTATCCCAGAAAACTCAAAACTATCAGACTATCCTCTAAAAAATATCAGACTATGCACATGAATGAAGTGTGTATGTTTTCCTGGTCATTTAATACTCCACATTCTGTGTACTCATAGCTACTGCATACTAACTGTGCGTATTGCAGTACCTTAAGGCCCTGTCACATTACGACGCATCTCGCAAGCACGCAGCCAACATGTAAAAGTTGGACGTATATATACCGTATACCTAGCATATGGCCAACGTATGACCAACGTATAGCTCATGTACCTCCCGGCGAAAAATGCTCGAATTACACTCACGGTACGTTCTCAGAATGCTGGTGGATGTTATACATGTTATTCGATCGCCAGAACTGAACCTCATATGTTACATACATCAAGACATGCTGGAGAAACACTAATCGTACGTTAGACGTACGTTAGACATACATTATCAATACATTTGCAGTATGCGGACTGTACATTCCCACTGCCTTTAATGTAGGTCAACGTAGTGCAACATAGTGAACAATGTCTAACATATGTCTAATGTACATCGACGTATGCCTAACGCATAAATAACGTATGGCGGATGTAAAATCCACACGTTGTCGAACGTTGTCGAACGTCGAAACTTTTGTGCATGCCCAAAAATTTACTGACCCCCTGACGTGCGATGCCGTATCTCAACGTACATTGATGTATACCAACGAGCGCCTAACACACGCATAACACATAACGACGTATCCCGACATAGTGGCCAAAAATCACATACATCGGCGTACGTTGACGCGATGCATCGTAATGTGACAGCCGCTTTACGGCGCAAATCCGATCGGACCGCAGCTTTTGTGTGACGCAATCATGATTGTATTCTCGTTGGAATTATGCTTCACTTGTCTGGTGTGCACGAGTAAAACCTCCACTGATTGTCCTACGTTGAAGCCATAATTTGACTCTGTAAAGTCGTCCCCACACTAGCCGACAATTTGAATTGTGTCGCAATGGTGTTTGTTTCGGGTTTTATACATCTTACCAACATCTAAGGTCATATCAGGATGAGTACTGCCTTGTGACAGTGCACACTCATGGCGACTTCATAATGATGCCCCACTGGGAGGCCAGCCCGCCAGCACTGGTCATGACCTGATATCCCACTCAGTCACAGTATCCCGATACCGACCTAACCAGTCCTTGTCGATTCGTATTGATGCTGAGCACCAGTGTAGAGAGTGACAAGTATCAATTTTGTAAATCATTGATTTGACTCGGCCAGGAGTAGAACAGCTGACCTTCCACATGGGAAGCCAGCACTCGTACCGATTTAGATTATGAAATCCGGCCTCGCAATGATCTAGCATTAGGATTTAAAGTTTCACATTTGATTTAAACAATCAGTTGTCATAGCGATAACGACAATGGGATCACAAATACCCGGGGCATGAAAACGACGTGGAATTCATAATTGTGCTTAGTTAAGTTAACTCTACACTAGTCGACAATTCAAATTATATTGCAATGATTTAGCATTAGGAATAAAATGCTCACCGTTTATAAAATGTTCGTTTTGGTTCAAATGTTTATTCAGCTGAACAGTTCCCTTTTTCACCGTTGAGGTGTTGGTCTTGCAGCCGTATATATATATATATACACACATATAATATAGTTACAGAATCATAACATATTCCTATATTGCCAGATGCATAGTAATTCAGCAGATACATAGTAATTCAGAATATACATAATAATTCAGCAGATACATAGTAATTCAGCAGATACATAGTAATTCAGCAGATGCATAGTAATTCAGCAGATGCATAGTAATTCAGTAGATACATAGTAATTCAGCAGATGCATAATAATTCAGCAGATACATAGTAATTCAGCAAATACATAGTAATTCAGCAGATACATAGTAATTCAGAAGATGCATAGTAATTCAGCAGATACATAGTAATTCAGAAGATGCATAGTAATTCAGCAGATACATAGTAATTCAGCAGATACATAGTAATTCAGCAGATGCATAGTCATTCAGCAGATGCATAGTCATTCAGCAGATACATAGTAATTCAGCAGATACATAGGAATTCAGCAGATACATAGTAATTCAGCAGATACATAGTAATTCAGCAGATGCATAGTAATTCAGGAGTACATCATACTAATAACTGCATAACGTTGTAGTAATGGCCGTATGGGTCAGTTACCATGTTATTGGACAGTCAATGGTTTGTGGGGTCGGGTATTGGATACTTAGTTTGGTAAATGATTAGGGAATCATGGTATATTAATTGGTTTGGTTAATGGTAGAAGCACAGGACCAGTCGGGATGCTGCTGGAGGGTGCAGTGCTATCGTGGTTAATGGTTAGGCATAGTTAACTGTGAGTGGGATGGTGATGAGTCTTACGGTGTGTAAAATATTCCTATATTCGGCAGGGAGATGCAATTGTTCTATTACTATTCAGTGTGCTTGACCAGGTGCGTGTGTATATCTATGTATGTATGGGTTGGTTTGTACCTGAGTGGGATGTAAATAGATGTAGTGGTGCTGGCAGGTCTGAATGTTATTACACTCAGGGCCTAGCCCTTCTGCTGGGGTGGGGGTCACCACACTCAAAAGGTCAAGGTTGGTGGTGGCAAGGCGGCCAGACAGCTACTGGTGGTGGGCAGACCACCGGTATCCATAGAGACCAGGAATGCTGGATTCCTATTTGTGAGACCAGGAATGCTGGATTCCTATTGGTGGAAAGAGGTGGTATGATACCGCACCAAGAACCGATGTAACTATATAAGAACCCATGTAACTATATAAGAGGGCTGGACTCTCACTCTTTCACTTTACTCTCTTACTTTCTCTTTGTCTGTATTGTTGTTCATCATATCCTACGTGCACAACCACAGATCCGAGTACAGACTCACCAGGTGGGTAAGTGAGGGGAGGAGTAAATTTTAAAAATCAGTTTGTTTAAGCAATATCTGCAATGGTGTCACTATTGACAAAAGAATTGGTCATCATCATAACCATCATCATCATTAAATTAATATCTTAATCGTGAGCATGGTTGGGCACCCCAGATGACATAACGCCCATTTTCCTCCATTTCTCCCTGTTCTGCACTGCCCTCTGGGGTCTGTTATATCACATTATAGGCTACGTTAAATGCGCTCAACTTCAGATTATTCCAGATATCAAATTCTAATTGAACTATCGGTTTGGATGTGAGCTGAGAGGTCTTTATTCCGCCGTGGTGTAGAGTGCCATTGGTGAGCTATTGGTTACAATAGCAGGCGCACAGCTTCCATTCCCTTGCAACTCGCCATTGTAATTGCGTTAATTAAATCACAAGAGGAGCAGCACGCATGCGCAATGTATAATACCCATAGCTTCTGATACTGGAGAATCAACATAAATTGGATCCTCCTTTTTAAAAAAATTTTTATTTAGATAAGAATGGTAATAGAATCTCAAGATGGGATGACGGAATGAGTTGAGTTCGCACTTCCGGTGGGATAGGTCGTGTAATTTGAATCCTGGGTAAAAAAAACCTAGCCGAGTCAAACCAACGACTTACATATTTATATTTGTCGCGCCATAACCTGGTGCTCCGCATTACTATGATGGGGGACAGGAGCAGTGGAATGAGGAAGACAAATTATCTATGACTCCAAATCTACATTGCATAATCCAATGGGGTTAAATTTATGGCATTTTGTTTGGATTGATCGGTATATTCACCATTATTTTAGTTTGAAGGAACTTTATTTTAAAAGGATTAACTTCCCATGCAATAATACATGCTTAATGGATGCACCAGTATCTACATTGCACAAATCCCAGGTGTCGCGAGGGTGATGGAAATGGAAATATTATGCCCAGAGGTTTCCAGCCCTCACTTCTAACCATTACGCTTCCTAGGCTCCCTGAAGCAATCATCCCATCAACGCCTCCCTGTCTATGCAGTTCCTTGCCTGAGAGGCCGGAGTGTAAGTGTTTTCCATTACCGGCATTTGGGCAGGGATGAACGAGGAAGCAGAGCTGGGAATGACATAACTTTATTCTCATGACAATCTCATCCAACGGCAGTCTCGTTTACAGTGTTTCGCGTTTCGAACCTGCCCGCAGGCCAGGTCTTGCCATGAACATGAAGTTATGCAAGTAGATAAATGTAATCGTAAAGAACATAAGTACAATGGTTTTTATAAACGTAACATTTCATCATGTGAGGGAGGTATATCAGAATATATAAGGCAATATATCAGAATATATGAGAATATATCAATACAGTATATATACACACAATCTATGCGGGTAAATGAGTGGAGTGAGTGAGACGACTCATCCATGTTATAAGTATTGATCATATAGCTGAACGGGTTTTATTTAGGGTAGTTGATCAGGTTGGTGACCTGATGGAGAGATATATATTAGGATAGTGATGAGTGGCTAACATGAGAAGTTAACCTATTGATATTTTTTAGGATAATGACGTGGGGGTGGTTTTTGTATCATTACATGTTTTTTGTTTTAATTTGTCTCGTAGTGTTTTGATTTCTATCGAGACAAGGGTAGTGGGTGGGTGGGTTGTTTTTGCGTGGAGGTGTGTAGGTGCCGAGCGTCGGTGGAGGAGTGAGGAGGTGTGTGCGACATGGAGTCGGCGGGAGAGTGAGGGAGGGGGGGCCTGTGATTGGGTGAGAGGATTAGCCCATCAGGGCAGTGGTGGGCTTGTGACTGACAGGTGGGCGTGGCTGCTTCACTGGCCTCCCCCTGCCCCCAGCAATGACAGCAAATGACCACCTCCGTGGTCATTCAACTCAATTAGTTGCATTCATAAGTTGTTTAGTGCTCACAGTTACATACATACAGTCAGTACATACAGAGGGACAGTCCTGATATGACCTTAGCTGTTGGTAGGACGTAAAACAACAACAACAAACAAACATACAGAGGGTAGGTTCAACAACCACACAGCTTTACAGGATCCAGGTCACAGCAACCAGTGTCACGGGGAGGGGGGTGATCAAAATGGGAAACAGTGCGCCTAGGGCGGGATTCGAACCCACACCTCTTGCCATTCTGGGGCTAGCTTACTAACGATTACACTACCTCGGCTCCCTGATACAATCACTCTCTCCCCACCTAGCTGTCTATCCATTTTCTTGCCTGAGAGGTCAGTGCAGACCACTACACTCGTCCCCCTGGAATTGTACGTCTTTTAAATGGTGTACATTCACAAGTTGTTTAATGCTGACAATTACACACATACAGAGAATACCATGTACGCAGGGTAGGTTCAACAACCGTACAACATGTTGCTTTACAGCAACCAGCGCCGTAGGGGAAATGAAATTCGGAAATATTGCGCCTAGAGCAGATTTCGAACCGACACTTATTACCATTTCGGGTCTTGCATGTTAACCATTACTCTACTTAGGGCCTCTAATGCAATCACCCTATCCACGCATACCCATCTATGCAGTACCTCGCCTGAAATATTGGTGCCGAGTGAAGCTTTTGGCTTAGAAAATTTGGCGTTTTCAAGGGACTAAGTAGCTTCACTCAAACGATTATAACCAAAAGAACAAAAGAGCGCCTCCCCCTCAACAAACAAAAAATAAATCAAGAAAGAGCCTGTCTAAAACCGCCTCTGCTGCATACTACTCACCTCCATGAACCCCATGAAAGGACTAGAAATACAGTTGTTTGTTGTTCGGTGTTGTCTTACGTCCTAGCAACATTTAAGGTCATATCTGGACATACTAGAAACACAACTCTTAACACATATATACTTGTTGATCAGGTCGTTGATGCTGTGCTTTTCCTTCTGTTCACACAGAGACAATTACAACATGTGCAGCAACAACAGCATACAATTCCCACAATATTCTCTGATATTAGGCCAAATACAAAAAAAACACTGGCGATCGTCCTTTTGAAATATATAATTCCGAACCGAAAATCCGTTTATTTTTACACAATGATTTAAGAATTGGTATTAAAGTTGAAGTGCTGCTAGCCCGACACATCTTAAGCAATTTAAAAAACAAACAACAATTTTAAGAAATTCAGGAGCGGGCGATTTTTCAGGCACGGGCAGGGACGATCACCATTTCTTTTTTTATTTGTCCCTATTTTATACCTGCATTTCTTAACTATTTGCTATGTCACTTATTAAAATATATTATAATGCATATCAAATTATATGCATTACATAACCATATTATGTGAATATAAAAAGTTATTCCGTTAGTAGTCATTGGTAATTCCGGGAGGAGAAAGCCAAGAGCAGAGCAGCACACAGGGTGCGGGCCGGGGGGGGGGGCTTCACCAGCCGTAATACCACGCAGGTACAGGGGCATTCATTAACACGAAGATGGTATTTCAGCAGGATCTATGCATCGCTGCTCTATTGCCCCAATTGGCCCAATTGTCACCAATCGTCGATCTCAGGCTTGGCGTGCTCGTGGATGACGTTGACCTCGTGCGCCTTGTGTAACCATCAATCATCTCTGACCTTGGCGCTAATTTGCCATGAAGGTAGGTAGGTGATCGAGCCTTCTCTGGTTCCAGTCGCATTAAGTGGTAATATATGCGACTTCAAATTTCAATAGGTGTGAGTAACCCCCCCCCACCCCTCCCACCCCCACCCCACAAGTAGTATTCCTCACACCAAGCATGTATCATAATGTACACCTACAAACAAGCTTAACAAATTTATTGATAAAGGAAATAAATCCATATGGATTATGACCACTACTGCACAACTAGTATGCAGGTATAGCAATACCTCAGGGAGTTTGACGCCCCTGCCCTGCAGAGTTGTAAACCACTGCCTTGTGGTACAGGTTCTTAACAGAACGAAGGCTAAGGGAGCAAACCCTAAACAGAAAACCATGTCACTGTGGCAGCATTACGGGCGGTTGATGTATGGAACTCCCAACATCTCCCGACCAGCCACTGCAGGGACAAATAGTTTTGCGCCTGTCTTGACATGTTCTTGCCGGTGTGAAACCTCTATTTGCTCCCCGGGAGAGTGCCACTGGTAACTTGCAAAAGCCAGCAGCACTTCAACACTTTTGCAGGCAGCTTTCATGAAATGTTAAGGAAATACTCGAACGGACGGGAGTAGCTGCCCTCTATGGAAGATCTTCTGATCAAAAAGAATCTCTGGTGGATTGGACACCTCATGAGGATGTCATCAGACAGGCTACCAAAGAAGATCCTCTATTCTCAACTGTCTTCTGGTTACAGAAAGAGAGGGCGCCCTCATCTCCGGTTCAAGGTTACCATCAAGAGAAACCTGAAGCTGAGAGACATTAAGGCCAACTCATGGACGCAACTCTCACAGCAGAGAGCTAAATGGAGAGTGGGAGTCAAGTAATGAAAGCAGTCTTTGTCGCATCACGACCGACAGCATGACGATGATGACTGCACAACTGCGAAAACAAGTGCATGCACATAACCAGTATGAGCAGAATAAACAAACGATCACTAAAAAAAAGTTATTTTAATTTTAAAGTGACACTTGACGCAGCATAGAATCTCTATCCTCGACCTCCAACACCAACAGTGTCGGATAATGTGAGGTGGACTTTACAAGCACCAGATCTGATGTTAATCGATGATGTGCTAATATTTCCGATTCCTGATTTGGTTGTATTTCTTTCAATTGGGATTTTATTCAGGAATTTATAGATTGTATTCGATGTAGTGCACAGGCATTCCATTGCGGTTTGTTTTTTAATTGGGTTTTTATTCAAGAACATATAGATTATATTCGATCTACTGCACAAGCATTCCACTAGATGTGTGATGGGCTGGGTTTTCTTGGCGGTGTGCCAATCGGGATGGCTGAATCGGTTAGAGCAATAGTTGGCTTCCCATGTCGGAGGTTGTCGGTTTGAATCCCGACCGAGTCAAGCTCATCACTTACAAAATTGACACTTATCACTACCTAGTCTGATGCTCGACATTAATAGGATGCAGAGAGGACTGGTTTTGTCACTGTCAGGATAATATGACTGAGTGGAATATTGGGTCATTGTGGCAGTGGCCTAGTCTCTCAATGGGGCAGCACTATAAAGGTGTCATTTATGTGCCCTGTCATAAGTCGGAACCTCATTCAGATATGACCTTAGATGTCTCTAGGACCTAAAGTCCAAACAATGAATAAAATATTGATAGTGTAGGGTATCTATGGTGCCGGACTAAGATTACACACCTAATGCCCTCTCAGGAGGAGATGCTACCATAATCGTCACTTCGATGTCATTTGATTGTTTGGGTTTTAGGTGCTAGCAACATCATCAGGCAATATCAATATAAGAATAAACTTATGACAGTGCGCACTCATGGCGACTTAATAGCGCTGCCCCCACTGGGAAACCAGTCTGTTGGCACCATGACCCGATATCCCACGATTATCCTAACACAAACCAAACTGGTCCTCTCGTTGTCCTATCCTAATCATTCCAAGTGTCAGGCTCGGTCGTGGAAAGTATAAATTTGGTAAGTCCTTAGGATTGACTCAGCTGGGATTCGAGACCATCACCGTCTTCATGGGAAGCCAGCCCAGCCCTCTTAGCAGTTCGGCCACCGCGTGCTGTCTCGTCACTTAGACCCGCAAGGGCTTCTGGGATACGCGGCTGGCCAGCAGGCAGTGCTGTAAACAATTGAGCGCGTCCAGTGGAGTATTGGGATATCAACTCATCCATCAGCCTCGTTCTGGGGTGTCGGCACGGCGTCTTGTTCTCACTGAGAGCCTTGGCATAATGTATTAACGCTTTACTCGTCCTGCAGCCGCTTTTACCTTCCATCCATTATGGCAGCTCTTCGACAGCTTCCCCGCCTTGCAACACCGGCAGCAGTTAATGGGGGGGGGGGGGGGATGGGTGGGGATGGAGGGTGGATGGGTGGGGAAGGAGGGTGGATGGGTGGGGAGGGAGGAGTGCAGTGGGGAGGGTAGAGGGCGGGAGGCTAAATAGGGGAAGAAAGGGAGGGGGCGAGGAGTCGGATGGTAATAGGAGGACCTGGGGAAAGGAGGAACTGGAGGGGAAGAGCGACATCGTGGAGCAGAGTGGAGGGAGGAGAAGAGGGAGATGGAGGAAGAGCGACAGGGGATGGGGATCGGGGAGGGGAGGGATGGGGAGATGGAGGGGGCACATTTGGAGGGGAACGCGGGAGGGTAAGTGCGAGGTGGAACATAAAGGAGGGGTGGGGCGAGAGCGGACGGGGTAGAGGGAGGGGAGGAAGGGCAGAAAGAGGGTAGTAGGAGGTGGGGGTGGAAAGGGAGATGGGGGAAGAGTAGATGAGAGGTAGGCTGGAGGAAGGGGAGCTGGAGGTAGAGTCAATCAGAGGTCAGCTGGAGGAAGGGGGGCTGGTGGAGATAGGAGGAGGTAGGCGCAGGAAGTAGAAGGGTGAGAGGAGAGGGCAGGGTGGGGATAGGCGGAGAAAGCGCGCGAAATAATAATGACGATGTAAACTTTCGATAACACCTTGAAGGATCGACTTCCTCGTGGTGCGATGATTATGATTTAGCTGCCCATGTTGTGTTCAAAACGAGGCTATAGTTATTTAGTAGCAGGTACATCTAATCATGAAAGTGATGGCGCGGCGAGCAGGAAATGCCGCGCGTATTCTATGCAGGTAGTTCTAATAAACTCCACTGGTGGCGCTCTTAAAGTGGATGAGACGTCGCCGCCTGGTGGTGAGAATGATCGGTCACCCGTCCACCCACTATATTCAAGACGCACCCCCTCCCACTCACCTCCCACCCTCCCGCCGTACCAAGTCTCCAGCGGGAAAGGACAGCGGACATAATGTGGCTGTCACACTACGACGACAAGCGGCGACGACAGCCCAGCGACTTGGATTTTGTGAAAACCCGACGACATATGCAAATTCGGGCCAAGTTGGACGACAGTGCCGCGACAGTGCCGCGACAGTGCCACGACAGTGCCGCGACAGTGCCGCGACAGTGCCGCGACAGTGCCCCCGGACCTGTTTAGGAATCAGTTTCCATGAGAAATATGAAGAATGGGACGGTGCAAACATGTAGGTTTATGCGGCGGACCTGTTAGGAAGCAGTCTTCATATTTGGGACGGTCCTAACATCCCTCAAAGCAAGCTAAACTGAGCCATGACAGCGAAGATATTGACTTAGAAGTTTGAAGTTCAAGAAAGAACACTGGAGCTTCTTCGGCTCCACCGAATGCTTCAATTTGTTTTAATAACGACAACAAAAAAACACCACTCATCAAACTGCGTGAATCAGACTCAATTGGCGATGGTAAAACACAACATTTGATTATTTTCCCGGGTATGGAATCTGGTAATTGGGTCCCAGATCCACCAGTTATTGAGATGCCATCTCCGATATCGGTTAATATCCGCCATGCCTGCACGTATGGGGTGGCATGGCATTCGGAAGACCCCCCCCCCCCCCCACCCCTCCAAGCCCCATCCTCCATCAGCTTCTCCTACCCCGGCCCCCTACCCCACCGCCCCCCTCCCAGGCATCCTATAAGATCTGGCGTCCGTGAGTGACCCAGCATCCCGACCACATCAATGATTTCACTGCCCAATCAGGCCCCCCCCCCCCTCGCCCTAGTATTAGGCAACCCGCTCACCATATCAGCCTGAGGACACGGTGAATGGCATGGTGCCTTCAGACCCCTTTCAATGTTTACAAACATTGTGTATGCGCGCAGTTTGGCTGCAGAATGAAGGCACACTGCCATTGAGTTTGCTGGTATGCGCAGTGCAAAAACTTAGTTTTATTCAAAATTAATAGAAATGCAGAAGCCTAACCATATGAATTTAATATAATCTGGTTAGTAAACATGTTATCTGTTTGAGTGCCAAGCGGTTTGTTTCTAGGTGGTGTGATTTTAGAGATATTTCACTTTTTCTGGGTGAAGATTGCTCACAGCCATTGAGTTTGCAGTGTGAACATGTATCGTCCTGCAGCCAAGCAGCGCACGCCCTGACCTAAATACCTATGCTGACATCATATGAAATAGGTCTATTAGACACACGGGCTATGAGACAGAACCGACGAGCACCCTGCTCTGTCCAGCCTGTACATCAGATACTCCTGTCCCCACATGTAATATGTATCCTACGCCAGCCTATGAGAAAATAACCACATAACATACATATATGAAATAAATAATAAATATAGTAAATATAATATGTGACCTATAGCATATTATGCGAGTATGGTATTGTAGTGGTCTGCACTGACCTCTCAGGTAAGGAGCCGCATAGTCAGGTAGGCGTGGGTAGTGTGTTGATATCAGGGAGCCTAGGTGGTGTAATGGTTAGCACACTGGCCAGGAATGCAAAGAGATGTGGGTTCGAGTCCCACTCTAGGTGCAATATTTCCCATTTTCATCACCCCCATGACACTGGTGCCATGACCATGATCCTGTACAAGCTACACGCTGTATAGTTGTTGAACCTACCCTGTGTATGTAAGTGTGTTGCATTGCCTGTATGTATGTAATTGTAAGCATTAAAAGACTTACAATTCCAGGGGAACGAGTGTAGTGGTCTGCACTGACCTCTCAGGCAAGGAGTCACATAGTCAGGTAGGTGTGGGTAGTGTGTTGATATCAGGGAGCCTAGATGGTGTAATGGTTAGCACACTGGCCCGGAATTCAAAGAGATGTGGATTCGAGTCCCGCTCTAGGCGCAATATTTCCCATTTTCAACACCCCCATGACAGTATTAATATTATATCGTCATACTCTGTAAGACCCAACCCCGTACCGGTAGCGCCACCTTTAGCCAACCTCACTTCCACTGGATGTTGACCGGTGTCAGTCGCACGATAATATATATAATATACAATATTTAATATTAATATGCAATATATATAATATATTATATATATAATATAACACACTTGCCCTATCAGGATACATTGTAAACACCCACACGTACGTACGTATGATACAGTGTGCCTTATATACGGTGCATTACTTCTCAATCAGGACACATAAACCCACACACCCTTCTAATGGCCGGTGCACACCTACCGTTTGTGCCCCGTTTGTGCGCGCACACCTCCCGTTTCGCGCACAAAAATCGCTAGGTGTGCGCCCCCCCGCGCACACCTACCGATTGCGATTCGCGACTTTTCAGGGCTAAAACTGCTTGCTTACGCATACGATTCGCGATTCGAAAAATGAATCGGCCCGTTCTCAGTCTTAAGCTCGTCGCGAGTTTTAGTGCGCGAATCGTAAACGGTAGGTGTGCACCGGCCATTAGGACATGCCTTCCTATTACTCTCAAGACACACATAAGACCCTACTCTCCCTATCTGAAACATGCCCCCACCCACCCCACCAGCCACCCGCCGCCCACCACCCTGGAGCAATCAGGTCCCACCCCCTTACGTATGATACAGCACCGCCTCAATTAGACGAGTGTCACGCGGATTGATTGCATCGGCCCGGATGCCCTCATCCATTTCCTGCGCGCGCATACATCCCGGAAGTGCAGAGCCTCGCAGTGACGTGGGGCGCGTCTGTAGTTAAAAACGGTCTTGTTTACTGACAACATCCAGAGGTGTGCAGTCGGGAACAATCGCAAGGTCGCCCGGGATAGGCTCATCTACAGAATGGGTTGATTCCAGAACCACCCGGTATTGCAGACTTGGAATATTACCTGAGGGTTTGGATATTTTTCATTCAACTGATGTGCCTCTTTCGACGGGATTCTTTTACGGGAGTGAGAAAATATTCTCGACTTTCCGCATATACTATCGATGCAGCTGGATATATTTACTGTCATTTCAGCTGGCTATATAGAAGAGCTCTTTTCCAAAACGTGATAAGCACCGATAAAAAAATGAGCTTGCAATGCCAATGCCAAGCTCGTAGCTCATGCTTTGGAAAAGAGGTCTTCATATATATAAAGAGCTTCATATATACACATATATGAAAAGCTCCTCTCCAAAATACGATCCATGAACCCAGTACTGGCATCGCAAACTCATTTGTTTGGACTGGCGCTTATCACGTTTTGAAAAAGAGCTCCTCTTATATATATATATATATATATATATATATATATATATAATATGAATATTTTAGACTTGGGCTTGGTAAAACCAGCACTATGTCAATGTCACTGTCATCTCGAGAACAGCGTGAGTGATACTGGATGAACCGCCAGGGGCCAGTATTTATCACCGGCGCTAAAACCGGATCATTGTGCAAGGCACCGGCATCACTACTAAACTCCTCAGCTCTGGCTGTAAACAAATCAAGCCGAAGATAAATTTAGGTCACGAATCCGCTAAAGAGTGGCGCTTCATGTTCAACGTCGCGAACAGAGGGAGGTGGGAGGTGGGTGGTGTGTGGAGCGGGGAGAATCCCAATAGAAGGGGTGCTCATCGGAGGCGACGTGGCGCCCTCTCGTGCTGTGTGCATCTCCGGGGGAGGGGTTGCCCGGCGCTGACCCGTGTCGAGCCCGCTGACAGACCAGGGGACGCTCAATACGCCGCTGTGCCACCAGGTGGCGCCCTGACGCTGAGCAGACAGCCATCGCCCCGCGCCCGGCGGGCCGCGCCGGTACCCCCGGCATCCGTCCGTCTCACCCGAGCACCCCGGCCTAACCAGCTACTCGGGCCCGCAGTCCCGACGCATGCGCGCCACGGCCGTCGCTGACGCCGACGCCGACGCCGACGCCGTCGCAGCGCGACCTGGGTCACGTGGTGTGCGATGAATCTCGCGGCGGCGCGGCAGGGGTCAGCGCGTCCACCGGAAGCCTGCCGACCTTGATCTGGCTGACGGGAGCCATGCCGCGCCTGGGGACTCGAAGGAGGTGCGGTCCCGGGACCGGCAGCCGGCCGCGCCGCCCGGTGACAGACGGGACGGGGTGGGGGGGGGGGGGGGGGGCGGCCGCCTGCCAGCCGGAGACGGGCGGGTCAGGTCGCCGCCCGGCATGAAGAGCCCCAAGCACGGCCTCTGAGGTTCCATTAGCCTGACGTCATAGACGCGCCTGTAGTCAAGGGAGGACGAACCGTGACAGGGTGAGGGGTGGTGTGTCTATAGGGTGAGAGAGTTGTGTGA
Organism: Branchipolynoe longqiensis; assembly: GCA_030323885.1. Taxonomy (NCBI): domain Eukaryota; kingdom Metazoa; phylum Annelida; class Polychaeta; order Phyllodocida; family Polynoidae; genus Branchipolynoe; species Branchipolynoe longqiensis. The sequence goes on from CM059187.1 coordinate 75,563,128, forward strand.
GGGAATGAGGAGAAAGTGTGAGGGAGAGGAGGGGTTAGAGAGGGGGATAGGAGGGGGAGAGGGTGGGAGGAGGGAAGAGGGAGAGGAGGGGACAGAGAGGGGGATAGGAGGGGAGTGTGGGGGGGGGGAGTAGGGAGAGGAGGGGATACAGAGGAGGATAGGAGGGAGAGAGAATCGGAGGAGGGAGAAGGGAGAGGAGGGGATAGAGGGATAGGGGAGAGGATTGATGGGAGAGGGAGAGGGGGGATAGAGAGGGGGATAGGGGGGAGGTGGGAGGAGGAGGAGGGAGAAAAGGGGACATAGAGGGGGTTGGGAGGGTGGGGGGAGGGAGAGGAGGGGATAGAGAGGAGGATAGGAGGGAGAGAGAATCGGAGGAGGGAGGAGGGAGAGGAGGGGATATAGAGGAGGATAGGAGGGAGAGCGGATTGGAAGAGGGAGAAGGGAGAGGAGGGGATAGAGAGTAGGTTAGGAGGGAGAGAGGGTGGGAGGAGGGAGAATTGTGAAGGGATAGAGAGGTGGATAGGAGGGAGAGGTTGGGAGGAGGGAGAGGGATGAGCGTAGGAGAGAGACGGTGGAGGGGAGGAGGGAGGAGACGTGGAGGAGGGAAAGGGGTGACGAGGCGAGTTGGACGCTGAAATTGAAAACTACAAAACCACCTTCCGCTCCGATAATCAACCTATGCCAACTATGGGTTGCAACAGTTTGTGAAATGCCTGCATCTTTTGTGTTTTAAATGTTCTAGTAGATTATCCTCTGTTGGCGTGATCTGGTGATAGGTACCGAATTGGAAGAACAGCGCGACCAATTGCATTAAGATACTCCACATAAGGCACGATGACAACCTTCAGACTGCGTCTTCCACTCTGGCTCCTCACTAAAGATCTCTCATTACAAGTTTATTAGAAGACAATTTCGGGTAGAATTGGGCCAGACAGGGAGGGAACAGCGAATCATGTTAAGTTGCATAGTCCGATGGTTTTGAATTTCTCTATTTTTTCTGAGATAAATATATTAGATCGATCACTAGTATCTACTTTACATTAGTTCAAAGTTACTTATATTTTAAATGGTAAACTTTTTAGATATTTTGAGTGCAAACATGGAAAATTAGTTTTGACAAGCTTGCCAAAATTCTGACACCATAGACTTCTGCAGTAACAGGTTCTGTTAAATTGACTCAGTATTGCCTTCTGCGCAGAAACAAATGCTCAATAAATGCATCAGTATCTAAGTTAGATATGTAAAATCAAATCTAGATAATCAGTTTGGTTTTGAAAATTTGATATTTAATCGGACTATGCAGCTTTAATACTACGCGCTGCCTTCTCCCCAACACCCACCCATGATGACCCTTTCAGGGATTCGCACCATCCGCTAAGACGATTTGCACCATATTTCCAAACACCACTTTCCTTATGGAATTGGCGATATTTAAACCTATTTTAGGAACCGAAGGGAAGGGGGCTGAAGAAGCCAGCGGAACGGAGGCGGAGGAGGAAGGGAGAAGGAGAAAGCTAGGATTGGAGGAGGGAAGGGGGAAGGGGGAGCTAGGAAGGGAGAGGGGGAAGAAGGGAGAAGGAGAGAGCTAAGAGGGGGAGGGGAGAATGAGGGGAGAGGAATTGGTGAGGGGGGAAGGGGACGAAGATGGGGGAAGGGGGAACTAGGAAGGGGGGATGTGAGGAGGAAGGGGGGGAAGTATGAAGGGGAAGGGAAGTGGGGAGAAGGGGGGAAGGGGGAAGGGGGAAATATGAAGGGGGCGGGGAAGTGGGGGGAAGTGGTTAAGAGGGAGCAAGGAAGGTGGCCGGGAAGTGTGGAGAAGGGGGGAAAGGGGGAACTAGGAAGTGGAGCGGGAGAAGAGGAGGGAGAGGGAAGGAGGGAACTAGGGTATTGGAGGGGAGGGGTGGAAGGGGAAGGAAGGAGCTAGGAAAGGGGAGGGAAGGTAGGAGGGGAGGAGGGGAGATGGGAAGAGGGGAGGAAGAGAGGAGGGACGGAAGGGAGGAAGAGGGGAAGGGAGGAATGGAGGAATGGAGAAGGGAGTAGAAGATGAAGAGGAGGACAAGGAAGACAGGAAGAGAGGAAGGGAGTAGAGAAGGGACAGTTGGGAAGGAGGCAAAGAGGAAGGAAAGGGGAAAGGAAGGAGAAAGAGAATATGTCAGGAAGGCGGAGGGCAGGACTGCAAGAGAGAAAGCAGGAGGGAAAGAATGAGGGAGGAAATGAGAGGAGGGGGGAGGGCGGGGGTAAGGGATGCACTGTCCGGCTAGGCACACTTTTCTTCGGCTTTCGCAGCGAATGGCAATAAATAACAAATCCAGATAGTGGCTTTTGCTTGTGGCAGAGAAAGTAACTGTAGACGGCCGCGTCAAACCCGCGTCTGGAGTGACTGCGGCACGAAGACATCCAGAACCATTCACAACATTCAGTTGTCAGCCACCGGTATCGGAGTAATATGTGGGTTGTCAATTTAGTGCATGGGTTATGACCTGGATTTTCCTATGCAAGTTTCAAGGATATAGCCTCAGAGCAAATATCCCTGGAGAGCATATATATAAAGTGTATGATTTTGGTTGTTAAAAATTGATCTTAGTTAATATTGTACCAATCACTTCTTCTCTTATGATGTCGCTCCTGTGTGAAGTATGTTGTCCTGAGTCTTGCTTAGGTTGCTACTGTCACTACTACTGGTAGGGTAATGCTACCTTCTGTAACTGATACTATCAGTGATAGCATACTCTGAGTAGTCTTCAGCTAAAGTGGGGTTTGATCTTTCTTATAATATCCAAAGTAGAAATACCGTTCACTACAAATAAGGTGAACTGTGTAGCAATGTCTAGGTTGCATAACCTGGATGAATTCCTTTAAGTTTTGTTTGTTTTGTTGTTGTTTTACATCCTAGCAACATCTAAGGTCATATCAGGACGGGTACCGACTTGTGACAGTGTGCACTCATGGTGACTTTATAGTGCTCTCCCACTGGGAAACCAGGCCGCCGGCACCATGACCTGGTATCCCACTCAGTCACATTATCCTGACACTGAGCACACCAGTCCTTGCCCTATCCTAATAATGCCGAGCGCCTGGCTAGGAAGCGACAAGTATCAATTTTAAAGTCATTGGTTTGACTCGACCGGGACTCGAACCCACGACCCCACGATCTACCAGCACGGGAGACGGACGCTCTAACTCATTCGGCCATCCCGTCTGGTCTCGAATTCCTTTAAAGGTACCCTAACATGACCGAGACAAACCCAGATTTCATAACTTGGCAGACCGCGTCATGGTGCAAGCTACACAATACTTTAGAGAAGTTGAAGTCACCTTCAGTGTGCACTGCCACAATTCTGTGCCGGTCCTTATATGATTTTAGATATTGATACCATGCATTACGCCCAATAAATAAACTCACGTATAAATTACTCTGCATTACGTATCATAATTCGATGTCCAAAATCCCTCAAATTCTCAACTGAAAAAGTCGACAGCAACAGTGTTGAGAACAAGGTAGGGTTTTGAACGATCTACACTGCTTTGCTAAAGATTATCTTCTATCATTATAAAGGTAGGAGTCCGTATGTGAGTCTCCCCACTGCGAGGTGACAGTAGGGTTTATGTTGACCTCTGTTCCCCTTATGAGGCGACAGGTGGCAGCAGGCTAGCCAAATATTCATGTATAGAATATATGGTAAAATCACATGACTAGATATTTACTTCATGATTATTGAATTCTCCTGCCACGCCTAATGAGCAGACAGGATGGCCAAATGAGTTAGAGCGTCCATCTCCCATGCTGGTAGAACATAGGGTCGTGGGTTCGAACCATGGTCGAGTCAAACCAATGACTTAAAAATTGATACTTGTTGCTTCCTAGCCAGGCGCTTGGCATTAATAGGATAGGGCAGGGACTGGTTGGCTCAGTGTCAGGATCATGTGACTGAGTGGGATATCAGGTCATGGTGCCAGTGGCTTGGTTTACCAATGGGACAGCACTATAAAGTCACTATGAGTGCGCACTGTCACAATTTGGTATCCGTTCTGATATGACCTTAGATGTTGCTAGGATGTAAACCAACAACAAACAACACGACTAACTGTATTATTTTAACTTGAATAAAATAAGAATGTGATCATCAGTGTGTGATGTTTTACTGACTTATAAAATATAAAAATATGTACAACTGAGAACTAAAGAAATAATTCTAGGCATATCTAAATCTAAATCATGTTACAATTATCTAGACCGAAAGGGAGATATAAAAGAAATTGTCAACAAAAGCTTGCTTCAGAAGTTTGCATCCAATGATCAGCACTGATGATGCTGGAAAATCTGATCACAAAGCATTCTCTATCCTAGCTGTGAACCAACACAAATAATGAACACGTGACCAAAATAAGAAAAACTGGCTAGGAAAGTAACAATAAATTTATTTCTAAATCTAGACTTGGTCCAGACGTAGATGCAGATGAGAAATGTGTTAATAGGAAATGAGTACACATCAATTATTAAACTGCCACTGAATGGAAGACCCTGCCTTTCTGAAAATATTCCATGAAATCTTCTATTTCTATTATATTCTAGTTTTAATTTGCACATGCCGGCTTTTCTTCTTCCGGGTACAATCCCAGTGTATCCTGTGCATTAGCTCTGAAGTCCAACTCCCAACACAAGTTCTTGCCAATACCGCTAGAGGGCGGCTTAGTGGTGGAAAGTGTCTTTGCATTTATTGCCCTGTAAAATGTCAAAGGCGGGAAGATTACAGACAATGTCAAACCAAGGTCAAGTGCTATAACTGTACTGAGACCCCTAGTTAACTTGCACTTGCAATGATATTATGGTCATTCCAATTTCATTGTCTCAAACCTCCATTAGATTCACCTTCGAGCAATATGCAAGAACTTCCTTCCTAGGGTTCGCTATTGCAAGGATAAGGGTGTACCTAGGTTCATATACAAATGCGGAGATTGCATTGGGAATAGGTATCCCCATGAGTTATTTTTAGATTGGGGATTTCCTTAGTCAGGTCCCAGGTCCCGTTGTGGATGCTAGGTGTTGTACTGGGAAAACAAAGGCCAGGGGACCAGAATAGCATTCCCTTTAAATGTCTGCATCTCTCCAAGCACTATCGTAACTCCATTCCACAGAACAGACTATTAGTATTATTGGAGAGCAGTCCACTGTTTGATTATCGGAATGGGGGCAGTGAAACATGATACTTGATATTCGTGGTTTCATTTCAGCCCAGATCGAGTTTGTCGGTGTTTGCGCCTAAACCCTTCCCATATATTACAGTAGCGTTTTACCTCATCTGCGAACCAACTGCATATCCCAAGCTAGACCCCTGCTATATATATGCATGTATATATATATATATATATATAATATATTCTCTTAGTTCAGTATAAACACACTGTCCCAAGGTGGGGTCTGTGTGTGAACCTCTTGTGTATACATAGTGTAAATATCTGCAAACACGTTCTGCCGTAAGACTAGTGCCTCGGCAGTATATTCTGCTGAGTAAATGTTTACCAAAAAGTACACACACAACAGTGTACACTTGATGGAGTGTGAATTGCCAGTCAAGCAGACTCAGTGCGGGTACATGATCCTATGATGGATTAGTTGCGTATATAATTTGCTTAAGCTCTGCATAGGTGGCAGAGCATCTACCATATGCTAAGTACATACAGCGCTGAGAAATGTTTGCATTACTCGTTGAGGATTGTTATTAGCATATATAGAGATGCTCAGAATTTAACTTTTGTTGTTGTTGATTGAGTGGGGCAAATTTCTATACCTGTTTTCTGAGATCCGCTGATACATTATGAAGGCCGGAAGCTGTGGCTCAATATACTGTGTCACAGCTACAGTTTACACAGCGTGTCACAGCTACCACGTACACAGCGTGTCACAGCTACAGCATACACAGCGTGTCACAGCTACCACGTACACAGCGTGTCACAGCTACAGCGTACACAGCGTGTCACAACTACAGCGTACACAGCGTGTCACCGCTACAGCATACACAGCATGTCACAGCTACAGCGTACACAGCGTGTGACAGCTACAGCTTACACAGCATGTCACCGCTACAGCGTACACAGCGTGTGACAGCTACAGCGTACACAGCGTGTCACCGCTACAGCGTACACAGCGTGTCACTGCTACAGCATACACAGCGTGTCACAGCTACAGTTTACACAGCGTGTCACCGCTACAGCGTACACAGCGTGTCACCGCTACAGCGTACACAGCGTGTCACAGCTACAGTCTACACAGCGTGTCAAAGCTACAGCTTACACAGCGGCAGGTTCGGGAGGTGGTGAATACACATGGGTCACTCTCCTGAAAACTGGTCAGTATCGGATGGGATTTTCAAACATCAATAAAAAAACTTCCTACTTATTTATTTCCTTATACTTTTCATATTCATGTTCAGATTTGATGTAAGGAATAGGGGAAATAAAATAAACTGTGTGCAACTTTGGTCTTTTTAGTTATGAAGTGTTTTTGTACAAAAAAAAACCATTTTACAGTCAGCCATTTGTAACATGACATATCGGATATGGTTGAATCCTTACTAACATCTTCTATTGCATTGATATATCAAACAAAACAGTTCCCAAATCAATAAGGAAGTATTTATTAACATGTATGAATGCTTAAATTAAAAACAAAGATTATCTGATGTCTTCAGAAATAACATTACAAATTTCGGTCACAATATTTGGTGTCAGGATGCCAACCAAATATTGTACACTAATTATTCACTGAATAAAGCATGGCTGGGAAATACTTTTTTTTTTATCAATATAAGCACTACATATTTCTGTATATTATGCCATAATTAATATGCTTCTAAGTATGAAATTATTTAATTCTGCATAGATTGTTATTAAGCAGACTGTGTGGTGTCCTAAACATTTGTTACATCTGAGCAACACATGTTATACTGCCAGAAGACATAGCTTAATCATGGACTACAACTTTATTTCTTTATTTCATCAATTTATATTTACAAAGATGCAAAGGGGAGATTTTCAGCTTTCATTTACAACCAACAAATGTTAAAAATTCAAATATTAGATTTTAACTCTCCATGTGACATTTCAGGAGAGTGGCCCACATTCACAACATGGTATTTCATCTAATTCGCTACACTCGGCTGTAATGAAAGAACAGGAGAACAGAAACAGAAGCAGCAAGTGGATTAAATAAAGTATTTAATAAAAACAAGTCGGACCTTGGCAGGTGTTCAAGGATGTAACAGGCGGCGACAGAGGCCAGTAAACATATGCTGACTGGAATGCATAACGAGGAGGTTCAGCCCAATGCAGAGATGGGTAGTAACATGTCGGGGATCAGCGCTCACCCAACAATTGAGCGAGCGCTGATGGAGCAGCAGTAATCTCGACATGAGACAGGTAGGCTTGGAAGGAGGTTGTCTTCGAGGTGCCTGGTGACATCAATTACAGCAGGGGAACTCCAGCAGCGACATCTCGTAGCATCTTGGTCAGCAGTTGCAGTGTCAAGGGGCCCGATGACGGCAGGAGGAAAGCTGGGTCATCAGGGCGAGGTGTGACAGACGCTATATAGCGACGCCAGGCTTGTAGGGCAGGATTGGGCACAAGGAATGGGAGGGAGAAGGAACTGGATCAGGCAGGAGGACACATGGCGGGTTTTGAATGACAACACCAAGACTCTTAGACCAGAGGCGGATAGGGTGACATGATTAAATTTTAAGACATGACGGGTGGAAGGAGTGCCTGTCAGCAAAGAGCAGATATCGCCTGATATGTGCCGACTTGGTTTTGCCAGGTGCACTTAGCGCGGTCGTCACGGTACATCACGATGAGGCGATGGTGGTGATTCATCATGTAGCCTGGAAGATAGAGGCAAACAACGAACTATCTTCCAGGCTGGATCCATTACATGAGCATTTAAAGGTCGAAATCAAGCTATGTCAAAGGAAGAAGTACATCTATTTCAATCAGGCCGAGCGAATTGAAAAGTGCAGATGCTTTATCTTTAAGAGTAGAATCATCAAACGATCTGCTTAAGGCATCCGCCAATACCAATTCGGTACCTGGCTTAAACTTCACTTCAAATTGTATCCTCAAGAATGGAATCACAGAAGGAGCGTCTCAGAGCGTCTGCTAGCATTAGATCTTTGCCCGGCTTATCTACTCAAGCTCACAGTTGTAAGTAGCTGCCAGAAACCAAAGTTGAGGGGCACATGGACATAGTATCTTATTTTACCCTTCCCCGATGACGGGAGCTGTTGGGACAGAAGATTATCCGCATTCAGCGTGAATACAAGATTTGAAGGATCAGGGGAAGGAGAGCGGAAACGGCATTCCAGGGAGAATCTAACAGTGAAAAGGAGAACACAACTGATGTCACTCTAGATTAAATGAGTTACATAACGTTAATGCTTTATCTTTACTGGCTTTATCGCTAAATGAATTACTTGGAGCATCGGCTACTAGAAGTTCTGTGACTGAGTTATACTTAATCTGGTCACAATTATATCTTGCTGCCTTTAAGAGCTGGCGAGCACAATCAGAGAGAATGGGATCTCTGCCGCTAACTTCTGGAACCATTCCAGATCCTTCCAAGAGTTTGGGATTACGATGAAAGAACCCAAATACGGGGTGCTCTAAAATCTGCATGGGTTCTGTTAGCGAATCTAGACTGGCTTGATGCATTTAACCAGCTGATTATCCTTCACTGTTATGCTCTATAATTATCTTCGTTATATGGATTTGGTCTGCCACAGTATACAGGCATGGAGAATTTCTGTGACTTTTGGTATGTGAGAGAGACCGTCATGGCGACCAACTAATTAACATCCTAGGAAGTTAGCTAGTTAATAGAGGGGAAGCACTTATCTTTGTCAATTTCTCGACCGAATCTGGCGGCGCTGGCGGTCTGGTATCGCCGAGTGGCAGCACTATAACATCCAACAAGTCGTCACCTGTCCTGATACTGCCTCAGTTGTTGACTACTTCATTTGGTAGCGCCAATCCATCAGTGTTGTTCGTTCCAGATGACTGAAACCCCCAGCTGGTGGGCGCCCTGCCGAGTGGGAGACTGGGGTGGGTCCTTGACCGAGTTGGTAGGACGTAAAACAAGAACAAAACATTTGCTCTTAAAATCAAATTTATATTTGTGAGCAGTTATGACCTCGGAAACAAATCGTGATGGGAGGAGCTGCGAAAGACAACATACTCTACCACTGCTTCATCTCAAATTATGTTACTATGGTGGCCATTCAGTGCTAGAATTACCTAAGATTAATTATGAGCATGACTTACTAGTGAAGGAATGCGAAACTGACACAGTGAGCCGGTGCCAGCAGTCTCTATAGCATTCCTATTCAGAACTACAGGCTCATACTACCACCTGGTGTTAACTGTTACAGGTCTAGGCAGATCCATTCCGGTTGAGCAGCCAGGTGGATCAAGTCGGGTGAACGTGTAGTTTACCATCCGGAGCTCAATCAGATGACGGAAGTAGCTGGCACTGGCAACGGTTCCTATCACTCGATAAACAGGGTATAAAATATTCCGAAAATAATCATTGGTGGGGAATGCAAATGCACTATTGTGAAACAGGTATACATGGCCAAGTGCATAGATGTTATTTAGTTGCTGGTGTTGCTTGAATGATAGGTAAAATAGACATAGTGGTGGGTTCATAACAAAGAAATACTTGTACTACCTCAGATAAAATTCCCTTATTAGGACGAGTCAATACTGACAGCAAGGTCTGTAATTTGTGAGCATGATATACTAACAAGTTTTAAAGATAAAGAACTGCCTCTGTGACTGTGAAATGCCAGAGGTAAGTGACGACAGTGCACAGAGGCAAGCAAGAGAAGAAAGCCTGAAGAATATTGCATGCCCATACAATTCTACATACTGAATTCAGTGCTAAGCTTATATTCAGTTAATTATGAACATGAGATAATACTTAACCTGAGGAAACAAGCTGGCAAGAGCCAAAGGTTACTGTCACATCGGTAAATACGGTGGGTAGAACGGCAGAATGAAGCTATTCTCGCTCGTTCTCGGAGTGTCACTTATGGGATATTAGATCAGGAAACTTGTCGACACAGTTATCCTAGCCCGCCGGTACAGGCTGAGCACCAAACGGGTGAACATATAGTGTACATTATCCTAGCCTGTCAGTACCGCACTGAAGACCAAGCAGGTGAGCGTATAAAATACATTATGATAGCCCACCGGTACAGGGCTAAGCAGCAAGCAGGTAAAGTTGAATTTTACAGTCGAGAACTCATACCATATGAAGCTTCTCAAACTCAGAATAAGGAAAAGTAACCTGATACAACTCAGTGGCATCGCAGCTGTGTTGACAATTTCAAACCGGTGCTCATAGGACACCAACTGACGCAATAGGCTGCATGCGGGAAAGCAAAGTGAGTAGCAGCGGTAACGAGAGCGTGGTAGCATTGAAATGAACTTGAAATGAACCGACGACTAGCTTTGCTGTCACCTCGATAAGGCTGTGCATAAGCAGAGATAGCCGACACTGTCACGACGGCGCACAGAGGCAAGCAATGACAACAGGGTAAAGAATATTGCATGCTTCAAAACACATTCTAAAATTACTGAATTCAGTGTAAAGTTATATTCCATTAATTATTAACATGAGATGATACTTAACAAGAGGAAATGAGCTGGCAAGTCGTAACGTTACTGTCACGTCGGTAAACACAGTATGCGAGTGCACCTGCTAAACCTCTCCAAAAACCTGTAACACATACCTGGCGGCAGTGCCCGTTCCGGTCTTTGAAATTACAATGGCCGCAACTATATTATTAAATACACATAGGTTCTAGAAAAGTTGTCATAAACTCAGTACTACTAACGTATATATCAATGACCGTCATGGTCACCAGTAATGTAACGTCCACGGCTTGAATCTGTAGTTGTGTAGGCAGGCTCGCCGGTGCACGTCTAAAACGACCCGTTCCGGATAAGCAGCCATGTAACCTTGAAGCATGGCAGCAGTGGCTAGGCAGAGCTGCAGGGGCGGAAACGGTGTGCAGTGTAGCAGTGCCAGAAGCAAAGTGAGTGAGAACGGAGAGGGCGATTTAGCAGGAAAGGTAAACAGACAGCAGCCTCGTGAGCAAATTACTCATGTTAGCCTCGGGCCAACATGCACAATGTCAAGTATTTGCTGGGAAAATTACACCGCAATCTGCGATAGAAACAAATGCATGGCAAGAATTCTACCAAGTTTGGTCATCAGGAGGCATGCGATTATAGATGCAAAGTGCATTCAAAGAATAGGGCCTTTTGTGAAGAATATGAGTGAAAAGGACTGGTTATGCTGAAGCTGTGATCCGGCGTGCTGGGTCATCATAGCCTTCGACCTTTTCTGAGGGACCAGCGAAATTCGCAGTCACCATATTGCAAATGGTCGGTCTTCCTCATTCCAGTGATATTTGTGTCATTCTCGGAATGGCGAGGACCATGCTAGCTAGCGATATCAATTATGTAAATGATTGTTTTGACTCGGCTGACGATCAAAGCCATGACCATCCATACCGGAGCCGACTTCTCTATTCAATAAGCCATCTCGTCAGGCTGCCATTCGAACTGATAGTTTCTCACTTGAATTGATAGTCTATCATTTAAGTTGATAGTATATCACTTAAATTGATGGTTTCTTAGTTGAATTGATAGTCTATCATTTAAATTGTTATACTATTATTTTAATTGATAGTCTGTCAGTTGACTTCATAGTCACCAAAGCTTTTGCAGTTATAACTCAGATTACCATCTCGGGAAAACCACGTGAGAGCTTGACCTAGTAATATAGGTTGCCTGGTCTCATAGAATTTGCCCTCTGCTGATGCCACAATAGCATAAACTTATTTATCTAATTTTGGTAAATATCCACATTTTTATGTTGGCACTAATTTACACTGCCAACAAACAAAAACAAAGTATTCCATATGCCTGAATATTGGAATATGTTACACTTTGTGTAGAACACTCGAAATTAGTCTAGACCTATGTGCAGAATCCCTCTGAACCCACCAATACAACACAAGACAGTCACGAGGCATCGTGGAACCAGATTATCCTGCATTTGGTACTTGGAATTAGAGCAAGGCTAATCACAGTGCACTAGATTATCCTAGTGGTGTAGTGGTGTCCCTGCTTCAATGCACAACCACCTACTGAAGGAACAATATCTCGCCTGACTGTGGACGCAGTCACTGCTTGCTGTGTTCTGGCACAAAAATCAAAAGACAGGCCAGAAAAGATGGTAGATATTACAAGTACGGAAACTAGCCCTACTAAGTACTAAGGAATTCGAAATGACTATCACCATAGGGCACAGTCTGTCTGGGTATGTGTACTGGCACAAACCAAAGCAGAACTGGACAGGCCATGGTCATGCATCCGATTCACCCTTAAATACAAAATGGCTAACCATACAACACAATCATCACACCTAGTCGCAGTCATTCTGGCACACTGGTGTACTATCTAAGGACAGGGCGTGGGTGAAAGGATGCTGTAACAAACCACAATGGGATGGGATGCTCTCCCACAGGCCTGTATGTCATCTGCATAGATGGACATAGTAGGCTAAGTTATCATATACAGGTTAGGAAAAAACTTTGAAAATTAAAAAAAACTAATATAGAAACTACTAACACCCAAAACCGCAAAGGTTGGCCCAAGAAAGATCGGGTAAACACTCCTGAGTGCGGGACCGGACTAATCCAGAATCACAGCTATCCAGCATTGAAAACAAGCACCCTCACAGGAGTTTATACGTTATGGGCAGAATAAAAAACTTGTCACACAAAAAAAAAAAATAATGCTGTCTCAAGTAGTTCTTCAAAGCCTTAATTAATCATTATACGCTTACGCATATTATTAGTTAATGTCCCAATATCAAAGTTGGGGCTATGGGATGAAATCTCGATAACTGTTGATATTTTAAAATAAATAACAGGTTTCATTGAAACATGAAAATCTATCTCTTAACATACTGGATTGTGAATAAAGAAGTGGCGCGTGGAGATGTGGTGTAAGAATTGCTGTTATCTACCCCTGCTTTGTCTGTTCCTGCAGTTACGGGGTGCCCATCCCTGCCCGTGAGCCCCAACCTGCTCGTGGACAGGATCGGCAACGCGGCGACGTTCACGTGTAAATCCTCCGGGGAGAGCTGGCAGATGAGTTGCACGAACGGCGTCTGGAGCGGTAGCATCAAGAACTGCACAGAAGGTGAGGCGGCAACATGACGTCATCAGAGGGGTGCTGGGAGGGGCTGGGGAGGGATTCCCCGTGGGGGGAACCCCATATTCCGAAAACTTGGAAGATTTGTATATTAGAGGGAAAGTGCGACTTAATCCTTTTTGTTTAAATTGTTGTATTTCCTTATCATGATAAGACACACTGTGTTTTTTATCTTTGGCTACCAAAATTGATCCAACTTCCTGTCGTAATTGATAAATTAAACTGGTTGCACAAATGCATTCACCAGGCATACATATGAAACCCTGGTGGCTGCCATATAGATGTAGAATTAAACAGACTAGTTATATGCATGTACCCTGCTAACTGGCCGATGAGAAAATATGGGCATTTCTCCCAATTGATCTTCTTCCATTGAAGTTATAAACAAAGAAGCCAATTCCAGAAAATGGTGGATCGGGGGTTGGGGGATGGGGGTGTAGGACATATGCATCATTGGGTTTGCGGGAAATGGAATCTAAGATATTTACACCATATTCGTAAAGGTTTATTCTGACATTACAAAATGAGAATTAGCGAATGAGTTGAGTTATTGGTTAGCAGCCACCCCCTTTAACTGTTACTGTTAGGGAGGTGTGTGTGTGTGTGCAGATATAAATGTGGTTATCAATGTAGTTCCATTTTAGATATTACATTATATGTTGTGAGTGCATGTAGTGTAGATACATGTGTTATTTATCGTAATTCCATTTTAAAGTGTGCAGGTGTGTCAATGAGTCTGTTGGGTTTACTTCCTAGCACCGTCTATGGTCGTCATGTCAGGACAGGTGACCGTGCGCACTCATTGTGACTTTATAGTGCTGTCCCACTCGGATACCAACCAGGCCACTAGCACCATGACCCAATCTCCCACTCAGTCACATTATCCTGATACTGAGCTAACCAGTCCTTTCCCTATCCAAGTAATACCGAGAGCCAAGGTAGGGAGTGACAAGTGTTAATTTTGCATGTCATTGGTTTGACTCAGTTATAGCCCTGTCACACTATGACATATCTCGCCGACGTGCCGCCAACACACAAAATCACTTTTAATCGTCGAGACTCATCAAACTTTTCGGCATCAGTGCAAAGTATTGGTAGCGTGCGGCTGACATTGTGGTAAAAGTTTGGCACGGCATCCTGATATGACCTTAGATGTTCCTAGGATGTAAAACAACAAAAAGCAACAGTTTGGCACAACATGTAGGAATGACCCTCATGCGCGCGCGGCGTATGCCTAGCGTTCGCATAACATTATTCCAGTGCATTTAGCGTATCTCGACGGGCCCCTAACATCGCCAAAATGTTAGCACCCATGCGTTGTCGCGTGTCCAAAGTTTTGCGCAAGCACAAAACTTTGCCGATACCCTGATGCTCCTCGCCGAATGTCGATGTCCATCAACAAATACCAACGCGCGCCTAATGCACACGTAACGCTTCCAGACGTCTACCGACATTTTGCCAAAAAATTACACACGTCGACGCGCGTTGGCGAGAAACGTCATAATGTGACAGCACCATTAGGTTTTCAAACTCCCAACCTTCCGCATGGCACCCGCCACTTTCTTTATAGATATGCCATTTGAGCGCCAGGTTAGGTGGTGCCAAGTATCAATTTTAGACTCGGCCGGGATTTCGAAACCCTGACCTTCCTTCCACGCGCGAAGTCGGCGCTCTTACCGATTCGGTCACGTGGCGTCGGGTCGCGTGTGTCAGTGCGAGTTGTTGACAGGTATCCTCATATTGTGCTTACGCAGGGGGTAGCCCCCCCCCCCCCCCCCCCCCCCCCCCCCCCCACTATAGCGACCGTGCCTGTGTGTGTGGAACGCAGCCACGCCATCCCAATACACGGGTTCAACGAAGGCGGGGATGGCGGGCTCGGCGGTCACGTGTGTTGGGGACGGGAGAAACTAATACTTCACCGACTATCAACCCGAAAATAAACCAATTGAAACAAGTCCCGTCGGTTAAAGCACCAACGCACCCCTCACCAGGCGTGCTCACGCGTGTTGGGCTTTATTTATATTTAATTAAATTATCTAGTGGAAAACAAGCTTATCCCCGGAGAGAATTCCTGGTTGTGAATCGGTGCGTTTGTGTTTTTTTTTTTTTAATGGGGGGACAAATACAACACATAGCGAAATGTCGATTTGTTAGTTAAAGCATGTCACAGCTCCCCTCCACAGTCACCCACTAGCCCCATTATTCACGAGGCGAGCGGGGTCGTCCATCACGCATGTGCCGGCCGACATGGCACCTCGACTGCGCCTGCGCATCAATTATTCATCCGGTGAATATCCGGCTAAGATTGCCGTGATTTATTATCGGGCCCTCGCGCCTAATCGCAGGGGACGGTCAATTTCTGCGGGTCCTTCTATTATTACTACTACGGGTCGGTGTTTTGTCCGGGCCGAGTGTCGTCAGGCTGCGGGAATCTCGCTGAGTTGAGTGTTTGCGCGGGAAATCAGGGCTTGGGTTCAGTGTCGTCTGCTTTCTGCGGAATTCGTCTGCTGCGAACGCAGTTCACTGAAATATCAATTCTGCATTTGTTTGTTTGTATGTATGTACATATATATATATATATATATATATATATATATATATATATATATATATATGTATATATATATATGTATACTTATGTATATATGTATACACATATTGATATATACATATAGGTTATATGCATATATAATGTATATGTGTATATATATATGTATACATATAGGCTATATGTGTATACATATAGGCTATATATACATATAGGTTATATGCATATATAATGTATATGTGTATATATATATATGTATACATATAGGCTATATGTATATATGTATATATGTATATGTATGTATGTATGTCTGTATATATATATGTATATATGTATATATGTATATATGTATATATGTATGTATGTATATATGTATATATGTATATATGTATATATGTATATATGTATATATGTCTTAATGCTTATATTAATGCATCTGAATATATATATATATATATATATATATATATATATGTGTGTATGTATGTGTGTCGGAGGGGGTTGTGCAGTGAGATAGACTTTTGTTATTTGGAATACGTTGAATCATGTATGTTGTTTGTGGACGGGATTCTAATGGATCTGGGCACATATAATTTAATTCCTAATCCTAGTCGGCATCCACCGCATTAGCTGTTGATGCCACCTGGTGTCGGCGGTGAGAACTTTTTCTGTGAAGGAGCTGGGATGAAAAAGGTTCTGACGGCAGGGCCGAGGTTGGTCGAGGGCTGGGTGGACTGTGTGTGTGTGTGGGGGGGGGGGGGGGGGGGGGGGGAGTCACGTCAAGTCGTGTTAAACAAGCATCGTGAGGGAGTAGGCCCTACTCGCACCACCCCAGCGAGCTACTACCACACCACTGTCTCTGTGACAGGGCTGCTAAAAAAAAACATTAGAAAAGGTGTCGGAAGGCTGCATTGCAGAAATGACCACATGACTTTGCAATCTAAACATAAAATTTTCAAAACCAAAACAATTATTTAGATTTGATTCTACATATCTAATTTAGATGCTAGTGCACTTATTAAACATTTGTCGTCACATATAAGGGACTACTGAGTCAATTAACAGAACCTGTTTCTGCAGAAGCCTATGGTGATAGAGTTTTGGCAAGCTTGCCTAAATTAATTTAGCATGTTTCTATTTCAAATATCTCAAAAGTTAGCAATTTAAAATAAAAGTTACTTCAAATTAAAGTAAGGTAGATTATAATGAACAACCTAATAAGTAATATGTATATCTCAGAAAATGAGGGAAACTCAAAGCCATCGGGCTATGCAACTTTAATTAAATCATGTAGAGTAAATGAACTTTAAAATTCAAATTCAGAGTTTTCTGTGGCTGCTATCTTGGTTTTTTGCGTCCTTATCCAATCTCTCAACTTTATTCCAACACGGATAACCACTGCACCCTGGAGCCACTACCTCCACAATGAATTCCTCTTTAAATTTTTTTTAAATTTTTTGTCCATTAGTTGTTTAAGCAGGGGAAATTTCAGTCATAGACGACTGGTCTTCCTCATTCCACTGCTGGTCGATAGAAAGCCTGAGCCTACACTTTTACCGACCCAAGGGATTTTTAACCTCCCACACCACATAGACATGGTATGAGAGCAACAAGCCTTTGATGACGCTGTAAGTTATACACAGCGGTGGAAATGCAAATTGGCAGAGCTGGGGGCATGGGGAATCGAACCGCTGACCCTCAGATTAGGAGTCTGACCTAGAAAAAAGTCAGACACTCTAACCACTCCGCCACAGAGAACGCCACAAACTTGAAGTAGCTTTTACTCGGATTTAGGCTGTGTTATCATTCCGCGCTATGCTGGACAGCGGTGAATCTTTTATTTACACCCCATCCCACATCAACTGCCTTCCTCTACCCTCCCCCAAATGCCACACCCTGTACGGACACACACGCACACGCACACACACGCACACACACGCACACGCACGCACACACACTGCCTGCCACCCACAGTGAGTATCGTTGCAAAACAAGAGCGATGTTTACCTGAGAATCCATCAAAACCCACTCACAGAACCGAGCCACAGACGAGACCAATTTGGCGAGGCCTCAATGCTAACAGCATCAGACCTGCACAAGACGCCCGTTAGGGTGATTTGTGTTCCGGTTTAGTAATGGGATTCTAATGGATCTGGGCACATATAATTTAGTTCCTAATCCTAGTCCGCATCCACCGCATTGGCCTTTGACGCCACCTAGTGTTGGCGGTGAGAACTTTTTCTGTGAAGGAGCTGGGATGAAAAAGGTTCTGACGGCAGGGCCGGGGTTGGTCGAGGGGGGGGGGGGGGTCACGTCAAGTCTGTTAATCGGTGTGTTTGTGTTTGCTGGTGAGTGTCCCATTAAATGACATCTCCGATGGTGTTGAGTGCCCGCCATTTCATTTGTTATTATAATAATCGACTTGACGTTAATTTAAGGTAACTCTGATTTTAAATGGATAATTCTGTCCTGATATAACCTCAGGTGTTGCCAGTACATACAACTCCAACAACCAACCAACTTAAATGGATAATCTTTGAAAATATTTTGAGTGAAAAGCATAGAAAATTAATGTTGACGCGCTCATCAAAGTTATGACACCATCGGGTTCAGCTTTAATATGTTTTTATTCAATTGAATCGGTATTTAATTGTATGCAGTAACACATGTTTAATAAGTGTACCATAATCAAAGTTTGATATGTAGACTAAAATCTACATAACTGCTTTGATTTAGCAAGTTTGGTGTTTTCATTGGACTATGCATCTTTAAAATGAATTGAACAGACAAATATCTCACAGTTGAAACCTGTGGGTTCAACATTTGTACAAACATCCCAAAATTAAAATTTCGCATGTTTACACTTCAAATACGCCTAAAATTATCCCTTCTAAATCAACGTTGCCTCAAACTAAGTTAGATCGGTTGTAATGATCAACGTAAAATATGTATCTAAAAAGAATAAGAGAAGCTAAAAAGCATCAGACTAAGGAACGTTAAATAAAATACAATAAAAATAAAACCCGATGTCATCACTCTATCCGTGCCCACCGGTATATGTGGCTCCGTGCCTCAGAGGTCAGTGCAGACTACTACACTCACTTAGACACACACCCACCCTTGGAATTGTAAGTCATTTAGATGGTTTACGTCCATAACTCGTTTCAATTCTTACAATTGTTAATGCTAGGTACACAGCTACCGTTTTTCCGCACCCACCTACCGTATACGATCAAAAACTCCCCAAAAGTCATGAGGTGTGCACTCCCCTAGCACACCTACCAATTGCGATTCACGACTTAAAACTCACTTTTAGGGCTAAAACTGCTTCCTTACAATTGCGATTCGCTATTCGAAAAATGAATCGGCCCATTTTCAGTTTTAAGCTGGTCGGGTCGGGTCGTGAGTTTTAGTACGCGAATCGTATACGGTAGGTGTGTACCTAGCATAACATACAGGCAATGAACTTACATATACATACACATGGTAGCTTCAACAACTATACAGCACATAGCTTATACAGGATCCTCGTCATGGAACCAGTGTCATCGGGCAGTTGATGAAAAGGGGGAATATTGCGCCTAGAGCAGGATTCAAACCTACGCCTCTTGCCATTTCGGAGCTAGCATGCTGACCAGTACACCACCTAGGCTACCTGATGCCATCACCTTACCCATGCCCACCTGTATATGTGGCTCATTTCCCCAGAGGTCAGTGCAGAGTACTACACTACTATCTGCATTGGACCAGACGGGATGGCCGAATGAGTTAGAGCGTCCGTCTCCCGTGCTGGTAGATCGTGTGGTCGTGGGTTAGAACCCTGGTCGAGTCAAACCAATGACTTAAAAATTGATACTTGTTGCTTCCTAGCCTGGCATTCGGCATTATTAGGATAGGGCAAGGACTGGTTGGCTCAGTGTCAGGATAATGTGACTGAGTGGGATATCAGGTCATGGTGCTGGTGGCCTGGTCTTCCAGTAGGGCAGCACTATATAGTCATCATGAGAGCACACTGTCACAAGTCGGTACCCGTCCTGATATGACCTTAGATGATGCTAGGACGTAAAACAACAACAAACAAACAAACAAAGCATTGAGCATAGCTAGTTGGTTGATTGTTGGAGTTCTACGTCTTGGAAACATCTAAGGTCATATCAGGACGGGCACCGACTTGTAACAGTGTGCTCTCATGGCGACTATATAGTGCTGCCCCACTGGGAAATCAGGCTTCCGGCACCATGACCCGATATCCCACTCAGTCACATTTTCCTGACCATGAGCTAAACATGTCCTTGCCCTATCCTATTAATGCTGAGCCCCAGGCTAGCAAGTGACAAGTATCAATTTTATAAGTCATTGGTTTGACTCGATCGTGAAGCGAACTCCCGATCTCCAGCACGCGAGGTCCGCACTCTACTGATTCTGTAGATGTTTGACAACATGTCTAGTTGTTTAAATGCACTGTCCCTGCACAGATGCTTAGTGGGTTGATGCCCAAATGGCGTGTGCAGTACACGTGAGTGCTATTTACTTTTGGCGTCCACAAGTCTGGATTATTATGGTTTCCCCCTTTAAAAAAAAATGTATTTACATTCTTTCTGCTGTGGGGGAAATCATTATTTGTTTCTATTCAAGCAGAGTATCTATTCCCAATATCCAAGACGACTAAGATTCCAATGTGAACTAGAAATTGTATCCCCACCCAACACACACAATTCCCTCCCACCCACCTCAGAACAAAACTAAATATATATACAATGTATATATATATACAATGTATATATATATATATATATATATATATATATAGATCAGCTGGAGAAAGAATATTACAGTTGCATATCCCGATAGTCTTGACTTTCTGTCATTTAGGTTGATCATTATCATCTACCTCACTTTAGATAAAAGTAACTTTTATTTGAATTAGCAAACTTTGGAGATTTTACAAGTGCAAACATGCCAAATTAATTTAGGCGTGCACATAAAAAATATTGATACCACAGACTTCATCAGTAACAGGTTCTATGAAATTGAATTAGCATGCCCTTAGTAATATGTAGCAAGCAATGCTTAATAAATGCAGCAATATCTAAGTTACATATGTAGAACCAAATCTATATAAATGTTTCTGTTTCGAAAATGGGATACTTTCATCAGATTTAAGAATTAAAGAAGCCAACTAAGAAATAATAGCATAGTGAGACCTGAACTGCGTGTGATTCACTGCACTGCACCCCCACTGCGCAACCCCGCCTCCATAGCCACTCAGCGTAGGCTTTATGTTTGTTTGTTGAGGTTTTATGTCCTAGTAACAGTTATTTTGATATCAGTGCACTGACTTGTGACAGTGTGCACTCATGATGACTTTATATTACTGTCCCACTGGGAGATCAGGCCGCCGGCACCAGAACCCACTATCCCACTCAGTCACATTATCCTTATACTATCCTAACCAATCATTGCACTAACGTAGTAATGTCAAGTGCCAGGCTACGTAGTGACAAGTATACACTTTATACGTCATTGGTTTGACTCGGTTGGGTGTTTGAACCCCCGACCTTCCGCACAGGAAGCCTGTGCTGTACCGATTGGGTCACCACGACCGGTGGTTTGAATTGATTTTAAATAAGTTCAGAGCAGGCTAGATAAAGGATTCACCCGGTACTCTCAGTACACGGGTGAATACCAGCCCTATATAAAAACGGTCGAAAAAGCGGGGAAATGAAATGGGAGCCTAATTTCACAATCTAAGAAGCAACTTTTATTCTTTGTATATGTCTTCATATTTCCCCACTACCTTTGAGTTGAAAAATATAATAAAATATTTAGTTTAATAAGATTTAAAAGTGAAATCGACGGCATTCTATGGTCGCCATCTTGTCTTTTTGCATTCTCTCCCATTTCACCAACTCTGTGCCTATATAAGTATCCATTTGATACTGCAGGCAGGCATTCTACTTCCTGTTCTATACTAAAGCTATTTTCGCCCGTATTTACACTACTTTGTCATTCACCCGTGTACTACAAGTACCGGGTGAATCTTTTATCTAAGAACAGGCATGAGTGTCATGCTCGTCTGCACATTTGAAGCAATTACTGTCTCCACCCTAGCAGGTGCCTTAGTGAGCTTCTTTTGTACTGTATTCAGAGAACGACATGTATAGTTGTTGGGACGCATACAGACTCCCAATAGCCGATGTGTTTTGTGGGACCGTAAAAGAAACAAACAACCAAATAAACAACACACAATACTCAGGAGATAACAAAAAACAAAAAACTAATATACTATTTGCATCCACTACAAGGGTTCTGTGTTATAACGGTTTATTACACCCTAAGGGTGTGCACTGAATTGTGACGGCGAGCAGTCATGGCGGTTTTATAGTGCTTCATAGGGGATTGATCATCCTTTTATATAAAACCACGGTGAGACTACATCTAATCAGGTGATCAATTCTCCACGATATGTCGGGGTGTTCAACGCCCACGACACGTGGCTTTGGGTCAATCCATGCCCCGAAACCTCGAATCTCAGTGGAACCTTTCGTTTGTTGTTGGAGTCTGACCTCTTGGCAACATTTTAGGGCATATCAGGGTGCGTGACGACTTGTGACAGTGCGCACTCATGGCGACTTTATAGTGCTGTCCCACTGCGAAATCAGGCCACCAGCACCATGATCTGATATCCAACTCAGTCACATTATCCTGACACTGAGCCAACCAGTCCTTGCCCTATCCTAATAATGCCGAGCGCCTGGCTAGGAAGCGACAGGTATAAATTGTTAAGTCATTGGTCTGACTCGACCAGGGTTCGAACCCATGGGTTCGAATCCCTTGATCTACCAAAACAGGAGACACTATGGTGTTTGTGTTTTCTGTCAGTTCTGAGGTTCGACTAGAGAGAACCAACTTCATGACAATATAATAGGTCCGAGTAGAAAATCAGTCTTGTCATAATAGCTTTGAGCAGATCAAAGTAATCCCATCGCATTATAATATGTACTGCGTGTATTGAGAACCAAACGTTTTAATTTGTTTAAATAAGGATGCAATGCTTATGAATGTCCCTGTCTTGTACCAAGGATATAATGTGACAGACTTTCTTTCACGAATAAACCCTCACCATAGTGTAATCTAACCATAAGCTCTTCTGGCACAAATGATACAAACGGTATTAAGCTGAGATTCCCTACACGTGGTATGTGGCATGCGGCATGCGAATGCAAATGTGAATGCGAATACAAATCGAAAAGCATGTAAATGAATAGTGGTGCTTCCATACGTCCGAATGTGCGAACGCGAATGCGAATGGGGCAAATGGATCAACCCATGGACCGATCGGTGCGGCATGCGAATGCGAATGCTGCTGCGTTTGCCATAGAAAACAATGCTATTCCTTCACAAATTTGGAGGAAAAACCCCAACAAATGTTGGGGGTTGGCATATATCTATGCCGCATATACAACATTTGCATGCCACATGCCGCATACCGCGTATAAGGAATCTTAGCTTTAGGATTCAGGTACCCAGAATTGTGGCCGCAACGTCAGCATGCAACCAGACACTTAAATCAAAGCATAGCAAAACAAGCACCTTAGAGCTGCATCGTCCGATGGTTTTGAGTTTCAGTCATTTTCTGAGATAAATATATTAGGTCGATCGCTATAATCTAACATACTTTAGTTTGAAGTAACTTTTATTTTAAATGGATAACTTTTGAAGATATTTGAAGTGCAACCATAGAAAATTAATTTCGGTCAGCATGCCAAACCTCTTACACCATAGGGTTCTGCAGTGACAGGTTCTATTGAATTGTAACAGCATTAGATGTGTAGAGTCAAATCTAGATAATTGCTTTGGCTTTGCAAATTTGATGTTTTCATCGGAATATGCAGCTTTAAGTCAGCTCTAATCAGATGGGATCAACATGAGTTGGATACATTTATTATAGCTGGGCCCCACCAGTAGCAACCACCCTGGTGCTGAAAATAGACACATACTGAAATGGCTCCGGACAGCGACCATGGACAGAATGAGTGCCTCGAATCTGGGAGTAAGTGATCCTACATGAAGAGGCTGAGCTTTGGGGAGGCACAAAGCATGGAGAAACCTGGACCACCTGCAGTAGATAACAAACAACCACAAACCATCAAAAACAGAGACTCCCTATCTGAAAACATACAACAATATATATGTAAAAAAAGGGGAGACCTTGAAAACACCCTGGGGTAAAACCCCAGAAGGGCATGTGATAGGTCACGTCCCACAAACTGGGTTGGCCCAAGGAGGTAATCTGGACCACCCTCAGTAGATAACGAACAGCTACAAACTATGGACAAGCCTATAAATGTAGAGTAGGCTATTTCATAAGTAGTAGTAAAACAAAAACAAACAAAAAACAAAAACAAAAAAACTAATATACTATTTGCATCCACTACAAGGGTGATCAGAAAATAAAACCAATAACACCTACACCTAGAACTAAAACCATTAGCTATCTAACGGTCCTTCCCTATCTCAGATCGACCTTGGATAGCCAAACCCAACACAAAACAAGCTCAAACATCTACGAGCCAAGAACACACTTAACTGCCAACAGCTAGCTAGCAGTCTTTCCCTATTTCGGATTGACCTAGGATAGCCAACCCCAACACAAAACAAGCTCAAACATCTACAGATACTAAATAATCACAATGTATCTGCTACTGTGTGAGAAACAAAAACATCTTACCACCTCCTACTGTGTGATAAGATTGAACCAATACTACAACTGGCCAGCATTGAAAACACATGCACTCGAGCTTACAATTTTTGCTATGGACAGTATAAATGCAGCATAAAAAAAAAAAATGCCCTTGAAGGTAGACCACTTACGACATGCTTCAGGAAGGCGCATGTGCACGCAACATTAGATGGGGGAGAGGTGGGTGTGTGCGTGTGTGCGCGTGTATGCACGTGTGTGCGCGTAGCTGAGTGAGTGTGTGAGAGAGTGCAAGGGTGTGGGACTGTGAGTGATCATGTGTGTCTGCGTGTGTGCATGTGTGAATGTGTGCGTGTGTGAGTGCATGTGATCGTTTGTGTGCATGAGAGTGTGCGTGTGAGTGTGTGTTTCTCTGTGTGCATCTGTGAGTGCGTACATGCATGTGTGAGGGTGTGCATGTGTAATCACATGTGTCTGTGTGTGTGCGTGTGTGGGTGAGGTGCGTGTGAGTGTGTGCGAGCGTATGTTATTGTGCGTGTGCATGTGTGCGTGTGTGCCTGTTTGAGTGAGTGTGTGCATGTGAGTATGCTTGTGTGTGAGTGTACGTGATCATGTGTGTGCATGTGTGTGTATGTGTGCATGTGTGTGCGCGTGTGTGGGTGTGTGCAGGTGTGTGTGTCTGTGTGTGTGCGCGTGTGTGCGGGTGTGAGTGTGGCCATGTGTGTGCATGTGTATGTTTGTGTGTATGTGTGTCTGTGTGCGTGTGTGCATGTGTGGGTGTGTATGCATGTGGATGTGCGTGTGTATGTGCATGTGTGCTTGGGTGCGGTGCATGTGTGTGCGTGTGTATGTGTGTGTATGTGCATGTGTGCGTGTGTGCGCATGCGTGTGTGCATGTGTTTTTGAGAGTGTGTCCGTGTGTGCATGTGCGTTTGAGTGTGTGTGTGTGCTTGCATGTGTGTTGGTGGGTGTGTGTGCGTGTGTGTGCATGTGTCTGTGCATGTGTTTGTATGCATGTGTGCATGTGTGTGCGTGTGTGCATGTGTGTGTGTGTCTGGTGGGTGGCAGGTATCAGAACAAGGGTGTTTGTGTGTGTGCATGTGTGCGTGCATGTGTGCATGTGTGTATGCGTGTGTGCATGTGTGCGCGTGTGTGCACATGTGCATGTGTGCTTGCACACGTGCGCACATGCGCATGTGCATATGTGTGCGTACATGTGTGTGCGTGTGTGTGCATTTGTGCGTGTGTGTGCGCGCGTGTGTCAGGCGGGTCTGGGCTAGCGGAAGAAGGATGTGTGCGGTGACTTGACGGGATGGAGGTGATATCGGCTGATTTGTTGTTGGAGTTTTACATCCTGGTATCATCTTAGGTTATATCAGGACAGGGGGTGGTATGGGTGTGTGTACGGGTTGTGTGAGTGTGTCGAGGAGTGGGCCGTGTGTCTGTGTGTGGTGTGTGCTGTGTGAGCGCGTGGAAGCGACTCACGATCTAAATCCTATTAACCGTGACGTCAGTGACCGTGGACGCGATGGTGGTGGCGGCGGTGGCGATGGTGGTGGCAGCGGTGATGGTGGCGGTGGGGCGCGTGGCGCGATGTTACGTGAAGATTGGCGCCCCTTCTCGCGCGGCGCGGCGGGGACCGACCCTCACAGAGCAGCCGGGCTAATTGGATGCTTGTAGCGCGGGGGCCGTGTGAGGCGGGATAGGCGCCTTGCCCCGCCTTCCCCAGCCTCTAATGACACAGAGGGCGGCGGCGGGACGCGCCCGATTGTCTTCCTTTGCCGCCTCGCCTTAAAAGAAGCCATTAGACGCGAGCCGGGCGGCTTTACAGAGCGGCGGGCGGCGGCTGGCCGTGTCAGTAAGTGCATCACGTCCCGCCTCGTTAGTCTCTACACCAAAAGCAGCCTCCAGATCTACCCCCGCCGCCGCCCCCCTCCGGCCGCCCGGCCCCCTCCCGCCGCCCGGCCCCCTCCCGCCGCCCAGCCCCCTCCCGCCGCCCGCCCACCACCCCGCGTCCCCCGGTGGCGCTACGCCGGCCTCTCCAGGCGGCCCCCCGCCGCTATCACCAAGTTATAGCCCACCAGCGTCAGAAAGCACGCCACTTTCTGTTTGTTTGTTTGGGTTTTTACTTTTACATCCTGGTAACATCGAAGGTCATAATAGGATGGGTATCGATTTGCAACGGTGCGCGCACTCATGGTGATTTGATGGTGCTGCCGTACTGGGAAAGCAGGCTGCCGGCACTATGACCCGATTCCCCACTCAGTCATATTGTCCTGATACTGAGCAAACCAGTTCTTGCCCTATTCTAGTAATGACGAAAGCCAAGCTCGGTAGTGAAAAGTATACACTTTGTAAGTCATTGGCTTAACTCGGCTTGGGTTTCGAACTCCCGACCTTCCGCACGGGGCTCGTCACTTTCTTTATATATAGTTTAAAGTTGCATAGTCTGATGGTTTTGAATTTCTGTATTTTTTTCTGAGATATATATATATTAGATCGATAACTAGTATCTACTTTACATTAGTTCAAAGTTACTTTTATTTTAAATGGTAAACTTTTTAGATATTTTGAGTGCAAACATGGAAGATTAGTTTCGGCATGCTTGCCAAATTTCTGACACCATAGACTTCTGCAGTAACAGGTTCTGTTAAATTGACTCAGTATTGCCTTCTCTGCAGAAATAAATGCTTAATAAGTGCATCAGTATCTAAGTTAGATATATAAAATCAAATCTAGATAATTGGCTTGGTTTTGAAATTTTGATATTTCATCGGACTATGCAGCTTTAATATTGATCAGCGAATGACAGTGTAGCGGTACCGTAGAAGCACTGAGCACCAGCGTCCGGCTCGGCAGCAAATATACAGAAGTACAGCATCGTTCAATATTAAATAAATAATAAACAAGGAAATAGCAGGTAAAATAATAATAATAATAAAGCAGGTACCGCCAATTTATATTCATATAATAAATTATAGTACAAATACTTACTTTAGCGGTGTCGTCTGCCAGCGACGAATGTCGTCTGCCATCTGCGCGGACGTTCCAGTCAGATTGGGTTCATTTTCCACTGGACCGTCATGCCCAAACCATGGTTGGCGGAATGAGGTGAGGAGCATCCGGCTCATGTTTTAGTAGGTCATGGGATTTCGAACCCCTGGCTGAGTCAATCTATTGACTTACAAAATTGATACTTATCGCTACCTAGCCTGGTGTTCTGCATTACTAGGATAGGACCTGGAGCAGTGGAATGAGAAAGATCAATTGTTCGTGAATGAAATTTCACCTGTTTATTCAACTACTGTAGCACCAAAATAATGTTAAAGCACATATATGTATAATGTAGGGTAGGGAAGTGTGGGGATGGGCACTATAATGAGTGGCACGATTCTGTGTGGAAGGGGCGGGGTGAGGGGGGTAAGGGGAGGGGGCAGGGGAGTAAGACTAAAAGAGTCCAACTAGTTTCACATTGCAAATTCAACAGCTAAACATTAAAAATATTACTAGTTGAACTGTAGTAATATAAGGTGCTTTAATAATAGCCCTAGAATGAGATGATTGGTTAGCACTCGGGGAACTAACCGGATATATCGTTCTATAGGCCCGGTCACATACACATTAGTGAACGTAGTGGAGGCTAAAATAGTTGAACGGAGTTGAACGTAGTGCAACGTACCGGCATGCATACTTCTTCGTGATGATAACATGATAATAACATCTGTGGGCCGTGAGTTCCGATTTAAGGTTTGGACATGTTTAAAAGAGCACTACGCTTGAGACAGATTTAGCCTCCGTGATGATAATGTACTCTAGCGTACTCTAGTGTACTCTAGCATACTTCTTAATGTACTCTAGTGTACTCTAGCGTACCCTAGCATACTTGGACCCACACAAAACCTTGGCTGTTCTGCCGTGGTCACATAGGCATTAGTGGACAAAGTTGAACGTAGTTGAACGTAGTTGAACGTAGTGGAGGGTAACGTAGTTGAACGTAGTTGAATGTAGTTGGACGTACCGGGATCCTTACCGTAGCATACCGGGATCCGTACCGTAATGTATTTATCCATACCATTCGGTGGGTCATCAACCAAAACCTGCCGTACCTTAACGTATTTGAACGTAGTGACAGCACGTTTCACCCACGTTATTCTAACTACGTTCAACTAGGTTCACTAAACGTGTATATGACCGGGGCTTATGGCTATAAAGGCACTGACACTACTACTTTGAACATTTGTGATGGGAATATTCTTATCGGAATTCCTGTGTACAAATAATGACATACCTCACAGGTTGTGTCCATGTGTACATTCAGTTACACGTTGCTTTATTAAGATACTCCACGCCCGGGTAAGCTGAGACAGCAACAATCAAACTTCCGGTGACTCATCCACTCGGGCCGGTCACTGGGGGCCTAGTAATACAAGTCTATGAAGAAACAAAATTCGGGTAGAAATAATGGCCCAAAAGCAGGGTGGGGGTGAGTGGATTATTAATACTATGAACAACTGATATCCAGGTCGCTCTAACTGTTTATTAAAGGTGCACAGCTAGTAAATATAATATAAAATAGATGTCCAATAATATGTCAAAACAACATATTTACATATTTAATTGTATAATATTTTCTCTGATCCTATTCCTGTCCCAAACCTCATAACAATGCTTCGCTTATTATCTTGTAATTATGTATCTATGTTGACATACCTTTGTTTGATGTGTAGTGGCAATTGTCATTAGGACTGGAAGACCAGTGCATCAACATTAACATATATATCGTTATCCAGGGGAATACAATTAAATTAGGCCGTAGCAAACAGATGATGGAATGCTAAAACTGGACGTGTAAGCTCTTACACCTCACACACCTGCAACACCATGACTTGTGATTGGCCATACACACTTGCCGAGTGTAGAGTGGATGTGATGTTCAGAGAATGGAGAAGCGTAAACACCGACGAAAGGAGGAGACCCAACCAGCTCTCACATGGCCATTGGGTAGAGTTAACAAGCCCTTCATCCAGCATAAGTTTTCACAGTAATACTCCCATTCATTATACTACTGGTCATCATCATCATCATGCTGTCGGTCATGATGCTACAAAGACTGCTTTCATTACTTGACTGCCGCTCTCCATTTTGTTCCTACTCGCTGATTTTCCGCTGTCGACGGAAGATGAGTTCGAGCAGCGCGGTCCTTGGTAACCTGGGCGACGACCGAGCCGGTATGGTGTTTTGTGCAGTTGTACATTTCATGAAAGCTGCCTGCAAAAGTGTTGAAGTGCTGCTGGCCTTTGCAAGTTACCAGCGGCACTCTCTTGGGGGACAAATAGAGGTTTCACACCGGCAAGAACATGTCAAGACAGGCACAAAACTATTTGTCCCTGCAGTGGCTGGTCGGGAGATGTTGGGAGTTCCATACATCAAGCACCCTTACTGCTGCCACAGTGACATGGTTTTCTGTTTAGGGTTTGCTCCCTTAGCCTTTGGTTCTGTCAAGAACCTGTACCACAAGGCAGTAGATTACAACTCTGCAGAGCAGGGGCGTCAAACTCCCTGAGGTATTGCTATACCTGCATACTCACTGGTAAGGTGTGATTTACACACAGGTGAAAGCATAGTGAAGTTCAAACAAACTTCAAAAACCTTAAATCTGTGGCATACATAAATACCAATTGTTAACATGTCTAAATATGAAACTATTACTAATATATCAGATTTACACCGAGAAGGGCTCACTGGGTTTTTTCCGGAAGTTGCGCTCACCTAACAAGCAGAGCCCGAACAAGGACATGCTGGTTGGATCTTCATCATTGCTGAGCTTATTATGCTTATAAGAGGAATGGGAACATCAATATTCAACCACACTTCCGGTCCATATTATACACAATTCTCCATCTGCAGGCGCAGGTTTATATCTGTGAATGTATTCCCGACTTGCAACACTTTATAGCCTGACCCGTACACACAGACAAATCGGCCACACAAGGGCCATCTGGTTCATTTTATCTGTGTTTGGTTTATATTGTGTTATATAAGGAGTTATGTGCGTATAAACAACGGAAGCTACCACTATGCACAAACAAACCACCCACACAAGAGATATCTGCATTGCTTTGTTTGTATTTGGTTTATATATGTGAGTTTGTGTTATATAAGGATTTATGTGCATATAAATATCGGAACTCTGTTTCACCATTACGCTGTTATTCCTTAATATGGCTGGTGGCGCCACCACGAGACCACCTCACTAACGGCTCCAAACCGCCTACGTCAGCCTCAGTGGTAATTAATTACAGATATCTTACACATCTCATAGTTATTTCAGTTGAATTCACGCCTCTATTATGCCTTAAGGACATAGATAATAACACACCGGGCGCGATGATCGAATCGGTAGAGCGCGAGCCTAGCGTGCGGGAGATCAGGAGTTCGGTTCCCGGTCAAGTCAAACCAATGACTTAATATAATTGATATTTGTTGCTTCCTAGCCTGGCGCTCGACATTAATAGGATAGGGCAAGGACTGGTTAGCTCAGTGTTGAGATAATGTGACTGAGTGGGATATCAGGTCATGGTGCCGGCGGCCTACTTTCCCATTGGGGCAGCACTATAAAGTCGCCATGAGTGCGCACTCTCACAAGTCAGTACTCGTCCTGATATGACCGTATATGTTTCCAGGAGATAAAGCTCCAACAACCAACCAACCAATATAGATAAGCTCCAACAACCAACCAATCAACATAATAAAGCTCCAACAACCAACCAACCAACCAATATAGATAACCTCCAACAACCAATCAACATAGATAGTAAGACGCATCAGTAGGCTAGCAGCCAGTGATACGCATCCCATGGTGATGACCTCCCAAGAAAGAAGCCTCCACACTTTCTTCGACCCGTGATCTATGGTTTGATGCCCAATTATGTTTAGTAATCTTCCCCATTCTCTGCAGCACTCCCCCCTAACCACTTCCCCTATGTACCCCCAACTCAGCAACTTATGGCCCTGTCACACTACGACGTGACTACGTCAGCGTAACCACAACGTGAAAATAATGATATTACGTCGAAGTTATCGGCGTAATATGCAAATTGTGGACGTGAATGCTGCATAGTTGACGTGAGCGTAACGTGAAAGTAACATCGGCGTAACGTCGGCCTAGCGTAGTGTTAGCGAGATAGCTAAGCGTGGGCATTCAGAAAACGTTCCAATCACATTCGGATGACGTTACAGACGTTAGCAACACGGTACGGGCTCGTCAATGATGTGAACTACGTGACCACACGTTCGCAACACGTTATAACGACGTTATCGACCCGTCAGCGGTTTGCTCGGGCGACGCTCCGTTATGTCCGACCCCCGTTAACTTAACGCTGCCCACACGTTCCTCCCAGCTGGGCCGTCGGTCTGACGTGACATAACGTGACTCTAACGTCATTTACGCTGCTATAACGATCGCGGAACGTCTACCTAATGTCATTGTCACGTTATCCCGACGTAACAGCTTCACGTCGAGATACGTCGAAAGTTTTGAACATGTTTGACAGGGGTATTAGTAGTCTCCTATGCACACACCACTACCAACACCCAGCGTAGTGTGTGTGTGTCAGGGGATGTGTGTGTGAGGGGGGGGGTATTATTCATCATCGTCTCCTTTTTCCTTCCTCTATCTTTTTTAGTAGCAATTTCTTTTTATCAAATGGACACAGCTGTTTATCTTCCACTGGGATAGTGGAGGGGTGGGGGAGGGAACGAAATTATAGCCACATCAATCTTACTCGTCAGTCAATTCAGCAGTAGCTTGTCACGTCAGTCTGCTGTGACTAAATGTAAATCCCCGTTTAAGATTTACTTTTGTGTGCACTTGCTCATCTTTTATTTGTCATTAATAATTCTCGTTTTGGTTTTCAACTGGGTAATTCTGGTAAGGGTTTCCTGGACGGTTGATGTGTTGATGTGGAAAGTGGAGAACAGGAGTAAGTGAATAGGTAATGCCATTTTGAATATTGAAGCAGTGACATCTGCACCATGGCATATTTAGTGACAGATGATGTGGCTATGGACAGTGCAGGGTTGTGTGCTACAAAACAATGGCAGCCATTCTCCACACAGTGACATTCTGGTGAGTGAAGAGTGATTAATGATTGTTTCATCCTAAAGCTAGGATTCCATATGCGCAATATGCAGTATGTGGTAGGTTGTACGTGAATGCAAATTTATGCATATGAGGTATGCGATTTGTGTGCTCCCATAAATATGAATACCCATGAATTTTCAGTCGGTCCATCCAATTTTGTATACTCATTCACACCTATCGTTAAATGGAGTGATCCAGTTTGGCGTGTACGCAAACCACATTCGCTGTCAGACATAGAATCATTTGTATTCTATTTACATGTTTCTCATTTGATGTCGCATTTGCATTTGCATACCATACACCGCACAGAGTCTACATGGACTCCTAGCTTAAAGCGTGCTAATGCCTCTGTCACATACATGTTAGTGGACGGAGTTGAACGTAGGTGAACATAGTGGAGGCTAACGTGGGTGAAACGTGATGTAAGTATGTTGAACTACGTTGAAATACATTAAGGTCCGGCAGGTTTTGGTACAGATAAATACATTACGGTAAGGATAAATATGTTATGGTATGGATAAATACGTTACGATATGCATAAATACGTTACGGTATGGCTGCTGGTACATTCAACTATGCTCAACTACGTTCAACTACGTTCAACTATGTTCAACTACGTTAGCCTCCACTACGTTCACCTACGTCCACTAATGGCTATGTGACCAGGGCTTCGTCCAAGTACGCAAGAGTATGCTAGAGTATGCTAGAGTACACTAGAGTATGCTAGAGTGTGCTAGAGTATGCTAGAGTACACTAGAGTATGCTAGAGTGTGCTAGAGTATGCTAGAGTATGCTAGAGTATGCTAGAGTATGCTAGAGTTTGCTAGAGTACCATAAAGTATGCTCAAGTATGCTCAAGTACACTAGAGTATGCTAGAGTATGTTAGCATCACGGATGCAAATTCAGCCTCTAACATAGCGCTCTTTTGAACAAGTCCAAAGATTAAATCGGAACTCATGGCCCAGACACATTTTGTCCAAGTTAGCATGATGGAGAAGTACGGATGCTGGTACGTTCAACTATGTTCAACTACGTTCAACTACTTTCAACTACGTTAGCATCCACGACGTTCAACTACGTCCACTAACGGCTATGTGACCAGGCCTTAACACCTTTCTTTGTCGTTTGCAGTGAAACCGTGGGGCCTGACTGACTTCATAGAAAACGCCATCTCACTTCCACAAGGTAAGAGACAAGAGTAGCATTACTATTACTTATTTTTGTATTAGTAGAAATAGCAGCACCACTAGCCTAGGCACCGCCCCCCCCCCCCCCCATCTGGCAATTAAAGTCATAGATACAAATACACTCCTACCTAGACTTGATGACCGTCAACCATGTCTAAATCCAAGCAACAACTTCCTTGGTATGAATCAATT
This sequence comes from Branchipolynoe longqiensis, assembly GCA_030323885.1. Taxonomy (NCBI): domain Eukaryota; kingdom Metazoa; phylum Annelida; class Polychaeta; order Phyllodocida; family Polynoidae; genus Branchipolynoe; species Branchipolynoe longqiensis. The sequence goes on from CM059187.1 coordinate 75,597,178, forward strand.
TAAACAAGCTGTTGAGTTTATGGTTCCAGCATGTACTTTTTTATCTATATTACTATTAGTGTAGTGTTGGGGAATTCGGAGAGAATGCAAAGAAAACAAGATGGCGGTCACTGGAAGTTATTAATTCAACCTTTAAGATGTATTAATCCGAATGATTTAATAAATTAGTCACATCAAAGGTAGCGAGCCACTTTAGATAAGCATTTGAACAATATATATAGCATATTATATTGCAAATTCACGTGGTTCCTTATTACCATAACCCAGCATTCCAAAACCTTTTCTATTGGCGTGTCACAGAGACAGCGCCGCAGAAGTAACTAATATCGGAGTTGGATACGTAGGTTAAAATCTGATAAGTGTTTTGTGCTTAGAAAATGTGAAACAGTATTAAAGACAAAATACAATTCGTGTATTAACTCACAGGTCAATCTGGTATTGCAAACTTTGCTGGTGGACACTTCGGTGTTCTTCGTCTACCAGGTGGGTGACCAGACGGGATGGCCGAATAAGTTGAGATTCCGTCTCCCGTTTTGCTATATCGTGGGATAACCCTGGTCGAGCCAAAGCAATGACTTAAAATTGCTACTTGTCACTTCCTAGTCAGGCACTCGGTATTATTAGGGTAGGGCAAGGACTGGGTTGCTCAGTGTCAGGATAATGTGACTGAGTGGGATATCAAGTCATGGTGCTGGCGGCCTGGTCTGGCAATGGGGCAGCAGTATAAAGTTGCATGTCATTAGTGTGCACTGTCACAAGTCGGTCCACGTCCTGATATGACCTTAGATGGTGCCAGGACGTAAAATTCCAACAACCAACCACTCTACCAGGTGGACTCGCCGAATGGAGTATAATTACCTTCCTTTCAGTCCATGAACGGGACATAGCTCAGGTGGTAGAGTGTCCACCTCTGAATGTGTCGGTCATCCGATCAATCCTGCTCAGTGGACCCATTTGCAGTTTGGGCTATTTTCCGTTCCAACCAGTGGTCCACAACTGGTTCATCAAAAGTGGGGGTATGTGAGGTCATGACTGTTGGAAAGTGCAAATAAAAGACCCCATGCTGCTTCTCGGAAAGAGTAGCAGTGGGTTTCCTCCAAAGAAATATTCCAGAATGACCATAGGTTTGATGTCCAATAGCCAATGATAAACATTGATGTGCACTAGAGGCGTTGTTAAATACAACACGCCTTACTCATTGCCTTTCAGTCCCGTTCTATATCGCCGCATAAGACATGGTGTGCTCACTGTGACGTGACGTTGCTTCTGTGCTTTCAGGGGTCCTCATCGTCATTATCCTGGGAATTGCACTCTTCATCGCTGTGATTATCCTTGCTGTTGGGCTCTGGACACTTCGCAGGTATGATTATGCATGTAGATAACCCCCCATACAATCGTCACAGTCTTTAATATTTTCTTGTATTACAGTCGTTGATTAATTATGTTTAAAAAACCCAAGAAAACTAGCAAAACAAGCAGTTTAATTCGTTCTACATTGCATTCACTGATTGTATAGTAATTAGGACACGATGCATATTATATGTGAGAGTTCTTTGTAAATAAATACACACATGTCCGACCGTACAGTCACCCATACGCTATGTTCTTCTTACTTATCTAGTTCTATCTAATTCTCCCCTAGAGGGCGTCCTAACATGTGTCATCGTCCAACCCCACTTCACCCTTAGGGCGTAATCGATTAACACGACCCAGGCGATTCGGGTCACCCCAGTTGCTAGAATTTCAAATCGAACACTGCGAGTGGAGTTGACAAAAACGACCCGAACCCAGTAACCCACCTCTTGGTTGGGGTTTGCTAGGAACGATGACGTCACATTTGTGCTGGTACCATCCTGCAGGATAATAGGTACCAGTACCAGTCCTATGTGTTTTTTTTTTGGTCATAGCACAGATTAATGAAATGGAAATATAACTAAACTATGAAATCATAAAATATTTTAAATCATATTTTGCTGTAGTTATATCGGTTAATAAAAAAAATGTTTTGGATTAAGCCACCATTTTTTCCACCCCGAGTGTGGAGAAGCGTATTTGATTATTTGACCCGAATCTGTAGGATGTGCATATGCGCCAAAAAGTGGCTCGGGTGACCTGAGTTGATTAATCGATTATGCCCCTGGAAACTGGGGACGTCTATGATAATTCCACACGGTCATCAGTTTTATTTCCTATTTCCTAGGTCCATATTTCACATCTGAAAGAATCAGGGCCAAAGATCAACAAATCCATTTTATGTGGTCTTTGTCAAATAGAATTTATTGTTGTGTTTTCCAGTTAAAGTCTATCAATTTTATATTAAGGAGGGAATTATATAGGGGTTATGACAGTTTCTGCGAACAAACAGAGTTGATTAACTATCCGGAGTAATGGAACCCTCAGCTCAACCATGCTTTCATTTAGGCCCGGAAGGCATTAGTCGATGTTGGGACCTGAACCTTTCATGTCATATACAACGCCGCTACTACTTCTTCCATGGGATATGATAATTATTTTTTCGAAATGTCAAATAAATGAATTATGCACTATATTTACTTGCATATAACTAGACCATCACATAACTATTTATCTAAATTGTGTTGTTGGTTATATTTCTTGAGTAATCTGGGGAAATTTCTTTTGCCAACAATTGGTTTTCTTCACTCATTCCTCTGCTCGTTGCCTCATCCTAATAACGCTGAGCAGAAGGCTAGGTAGCAATACTATAAAGTTTTAAATCAGTTGAGATTCAAAGCCAGGGTTTAAACATTGGGGTTTGACTCCCATGACCGGCCACGTGGGAAGTGGCTGCTCAAATTCATTTAATTTATGCTGGTTCTGAAAATATTTTGTTTAAACAAAATCATTAAGGGATCTAGAAGTATAGACACACTTGTAAATATGCAGAAAGTTTAAAGCTTTTGATTCGGTTTTAATATCGAATACCTCAAAGATAAAGAGCATCCGTGATTTCAAGAAGCACATATTTCACATGCCTATTCCAGAAATAACCCTAAATAAGTTTCACAAAATGACGTGTGAATTGCCCTGAAATAGTTTTGTCTGATTTAAGCTTTTTACCGCTGCGCAATAAGGACTCTTAACATGAGCACAAAAAAAGGGTCAGCTATTCACAAGGGATAATTCTAAATGAGCACACTGCCTACTACCTGCCAAATAACTGAGCTTTGTTTTCATCAGGATAACTTCCAGATGCCAATAATCTTTTATTTTTGTTGTTGATATATTACCCTTTCCCTGTGAACTTCACTTAGTGGTATTTTAAGGACATGGAGAATCGACACCAAGCAATACCCATGTTAATTCTGCCATACTGTTCTGTAATATTAATAACCAGCCCGTGTTGCCAAATGAGCTAAACACCGGCCTCCCTTTTTTGGTAGGTTGTGGGACTTTAACCCTCGGGTTCCAACCCTGATCAAGTCAACCTATTGACTTAAAGCTTGATCCTAGCCTGGCGTTTGGCATTACTAGGGTAGGGCAATGAGCAGTCGAATGAGGAAGACCAATTGTCCGTGATTGCAAATTCCCCTGCTTGTTCAGCTAATGTACCAAAAACAACAACAAAATAGAAAAATATATATTCAAATTCAATTCCTGGATATGGTGAAAGCCATTTTCTATATTTTTCTTCCAGCAACTATTTTTGTTTGTTTTTGGGACATTTGGTGAATATATATATATATATATTTCAGCGGTACAGTGAGTGAGAGCAACGGCCGCTGAGGCATGGGCGAGCAGGTGGCGCCATGTGCTCAGCTCCTGAGGCACTAGTAGATGACCTAATGAGTAGGTGACCAGCCGATGACTTAGTGGTTGGGGAGTAGATGAATCTTCTGGCTTATTATACTCGTATAATTGCTTATACAGCATATATATATAAACCATATATATATATATATATATATATATATATCCACAACAATGACCTTTTAAATCTTGATATAAAAGCAGGAACTTTACAGATAATTGATAGATACTTTCTTATCTACAACTCCTTAATCGGATGAAAGTATAACACATGCTAAACAAACAAAGAAACTATTCCAGATTTAATCTTATATATTTAACTTGGATACTAATATATTCATTAAACATGTATTGTTGCATATAGCGAATACTCTATCAATCTAATAGACCTTGCCACTGATGAAGCCTATGATGTTGAACACTTCAACGCACACCGACATTAATTTGGCGTGTTTTACCTCAAACATATATCAAATGAACCATGTAAAATTAAAGTTAGATCGAACTAAAGTAAAGTATATTAATAATTATCAACCAAATATATTAATTGAAAATAAATAGGGCAGAAACGCAACATCCAGCGCACTATGCAACTTTAACATGGGGATATCATTTTTCAGGTGGACAGATAAAATCTAGTAATTATAAATTATAATTGTGGTTTGAGTAATAAACTCCCTATTCGATATTTATAGCATCACTATTTGGTCCGACTGCTAATTACTGATTTCTTGTGAATTAGAACAACCTTTTTTTTCTTAATGAGACATGACGTATTTATAGGGACATGACCCTTAGCAGGTTTGACCTTTGTGGTTCTATGCACGTGACATGGACCCAACTCCACATGCGACTGACGCAGTCAAATTAGACGCAACCTTCTGGGAAAAGAGTGGGACATTTGGTTGAGATCTGCACACAACAAAGGGCCAGAGACATGACCAAGACGACTTTACTTAGTCCCAATTAGCATGTTCTAATTGGGACTAAGTAAACTATTTATTACAGTCAGAAACTGAATATCTGGAACAAGTCCATATTCTCTGGGAGCTAGACAAGGACTAACCAATGTTGAGGTTGCTAGTGGTCAAACTGTGGTTATATTCGTTTCATTCTCTCCCACAGGCCTGTATGTCATCTGCGTGGATGTACATAGTAGGCTAAGTTATCATATACAGATTAGGAAAAAACTTGAAAATTTAAAAAAAACTAATATAGAAACTACTAACACCCAAAACCGCAAAGGTTGGCCCGAGAAAGATCAGGTAAAGACTCCTGAGTGCAGGACCAGAGCAATCCAGTATCACAGCTCTCCAGCGTTGAAAACAAGCACCCTCATGGGAGCTTATATGTTATGGGCAGAATAAAAAACTTGTCACAAAAAATATAAATAAAATTCAGTCCTCATGGCTTTCATCCGGTCTTAGAATGACTGAGGCCAGCAAATACTGGACAGTTAAATAGGATTTCTCGATTCAATAAAACTGAAACATCTATGCAATGTGTAAAGGTCACTAATTGTATAGAAGGGTTATAAGCAAGTAATTCACTGCAATAGAAGTCCATGAGGAAACTAACGCAAAGCCTACTATCGCTAAGAGTAAATGGTGTTTTACATCCTAGCAACATGTAAAGTCATATCAGCAACACGTAACGTCATATCAGAATGGGTTCCGACTTGTGACAGTGAGCACTCATGACAATTTTATAGAGCTGTCCCACTGGGAGACCAGGTCACTGACACCATGACTCGATATCCCACTCAGTCACATTATCATGATACTGAGCCACCACGTCTGGTCGAAGGGTAAGTGGTGAATGTGAAGCCATTTGAGTATGTGTTATATGCTATAGACGTCTGATATTACAGAACTTTGAAGAATGGCCATGGGGTCTAATAGTGCTGAACAGATCAGTCCGTCCCTACAGGGTTGGACCTCAAATAGCCCCGTCTAAGTCACCGTAAGTGCAACACAGTTGGTATTTTTTTTTTTTTTGTGACAAGTTTTTTCTTCTGCCCATAACGTATAAGCTCCCGTGAGGGTGCTTGTTTTCAATGCTGGACAGCTGTGATACTGGATTGGTCTGCTCCCGCACTCAGGAGTATTTACCTGATCTTTCTCGGGCCAACCTTTGCGGTTTTGGGTGTTAGTAGTTTCTATATAGTTTTTTTTTTAATTTTCAAGTTTTTTCCTAACCTGTACCTAACTCTTGTTTGTGTTCTTCTTTTTTTTTCTTTTTTCTTTTGACAATTTTATTCAAATATATCGCGTATTAACGTAAGGATTACAAGGTAAAATCAGATAACTTGATATTTAAGTCATATTTAAAACAAGAAACCAAAGTAGATGACATCAACAAGAAATCACAGTTGTATATATGTTTATTAAATAACGAGCCGTGTTCCAGCCGGTGTCGCAGTTTCAGCGCCCGGTCAGTTTCAACGGCCCGCATAGACTCAAACTCAAGGCATTGTCAATGGTCGTGAGCAATCTTCATACAGAAAATACAGGAAAAGTGATATATCTCTAAAAGCACACCACCTAGAAACAAATCGCTTTGTACACATATAGAAAACATCTATACCAAAAAGACTGTATTAAATTTATAAGGTTAGGGTTCTTGATTTGTATTAATTTTGAATAAAACTAAGGTTTTGCACTGCGCATACCGTCAAACTCAAGGCATTGTCAATGGTCGTGAGCAATCTTCATACAGAAAATACAGGAAAAGTGATATATCTCTAAAACCACACCACCTAGAAACAAATCGCTTTGTACACATGTAGAAAACATCTTTACCAAAAACATTATATTAAATTTATAAGGTTAGTGACGATGATGTTAGATTTTGATGCATGCGCATAAAACTGACCGGGCGCTGAAACTGACTGGGCACTGAAACCGCCACACCGGTGTACAGTGTCGGACTGTATATTATTAACCCACAAGCTCGATATCAATTTAGCTTATAGAATATAAAAAAATATTAGATGGTGTTATAAAGCATAATATTAGTAGCATCTAGGAACCATGCGGTGATAAGGGGTGATAACAATTGGAAATATTGCGCATCAGAGCAGATTTCGAACCCATACTTCTTGTCATTCCTGGGCTAGTAGTAGGCTAACCATTTCACCACATATGCTCCCTGATGCAATCACCCTATTCACGCCTACCTGTCCATGTGGCTCCTTGCCTTAGAGGTCAGTGCAGACTATTACACTCTTCTCCCTGGAATTGAAAGTCTTTCAATTGGTTTAGATCCATGAGCCGTTAATTGCTTACAATTACATGCATACATGCATTCCACTTAAGTTACACATACATACAGGGTAGGTTCAACAACCATAAAACGTAGCTTCTATGGCATCCTGGTCATGGCACCTGTGTCATGGGGGAGTTGATGAAAATGCGAAATATTGCGCCGAGAGAAAGATTCAAAGCCACACTTCTTGCCATTCTGGGGCTAGGGTACTAACGATTAAACTATCTGGTCTAGCTGATTCAATCACCCTATCCACGTCTACCTGTCTATACGGCTCCTTGCCTCAGAGGTCAGCGCAGACTACTAGTACTACACTCCCATCCCTGGAATTATAAGTCGTTCAATATGCTTATAATTACATACATACATGCAATCATCATCATCATGCTGACGGTCGCGATGCGACGAAGACTGCTTTCATTACTTGACTGCCGCTCTCCATTTAGCTCTCTGCTGTGAGAGTGATGTTGTGCGGTTGTGCATTTCATGAAAGCTGCCTGCAAAAGGGTTGAAGTGCTGCTGGCTTTTGCAAGTTACCAGCGGCACTCTCTCGGGGAGCAAATAGAGGTTTCACACCAGCAAGAACATGTCCAGACAGGTGCAAAACTATTTGTTCCTGCAGTGGCTGGTCGGGAGATGTTGGGAGTTCCATACATCAACCGCCCTTGATGCTGCCACAGTGACATGGTTTTCTGTTCAGGGTTTGCTCCCTTAGCCTTCGGTTCTGTCAAGAACCTGTACCACAAGGCAGTGGTTTACAACTCTGCAGGGCAGGGGTGTCAAACTCCCTGAGGTATTGCAACTCCCTGAGGTATTGCAATACCTGCATACCATATACACATACATATAAACCTATCCATGTCTACCTGTCTATGTGGCGCCTTGCCTCAGAGGTCAGCGCAGACTACTAGCACTACACTCCCATCCCTGGAATTATAAGTCGTTCAATATGCTTATAATTACATACATACATGCAATACACTTACACATACATATAAACCTATCCATGTCTACCTGTCTATGTGGCGCCTTGCCTCAGAGGTCAGCGCAGACTACTAGCACTACACTCCCATCCCTGGAATTATAAGTCGTTCAATATGCTTATAATTACATACATACATGCAATACACTTACACATACATATAACCCTATCCACGTCTACCTGTCTATGTGGCGCCTTGCCTCAGAGGTCAGTGCAGGCTAGTAGCACTACACTCCCATCCCTGGAATTATAAGTCGTTCAATATGCTTATAATTACATACATACATGCAATACACTTACACATACATATAAACCTATCCATGTCTACCTGTCTATGTGGCGCCTTGCCTCAGAGGTCAGTGCAGGCTAGTAGCACTACACTCCCATCCCTGGAATTGTAAGTCGTTCAATATGCTTATAATTACATACATACATGCAATACACTTACACATACATATAAACCTATCCATGTCTACCTGTCTATGTGGCGCCTTGCCTCAGAGGTCAGCGCAGACTACTAGCACTACACTCCCATCCCTGGAATTATAAGTCGTTCAATATGCTTATAATTACATACATACATGCAATACACTTACACATACATATAAACCTATCCATGTCTACCTGTCTATGTGGCGCCTTGCCTCAGAGGTCAGTGCAGACTACTAGCACTACACTCCCATCCCTGGAATTATAAGTCGTTCAATATGCTTATAATTACATACATACATGCAATACACTTACACATACATATAACCCTATCCATGTCTACCTGTCTATACGGCGCCTTGCCTCAGAGGTCAGCGCAGACTACTAGCACTACACTCCCATCCCTGGAATTATAAGTCGTTCAATATGCTTATAATTACATGCATACATGCAATACACTTAAACATACATATAAACCTATCCATGTCTACCTGTCTATGTGGCGCCTTGCCTCAGAGGTCAGTGCAGGCTAGTAGCACTACACTCCCATCCCTGGAATTGTAAGTCGTTCAATATGCTTATAATTACATACATACATGCAATACACTTACACATACATATAAACCTATCCATGTCTACCTGTCTATGTGGCGCCTTGCCTCAGAGGTCAGTGCAGACTACTAGCACTACACTCCCATCCCTGGAATTATAAGTCGTTCAATATGCTTATAATTACATACATACATGCAATACACTTACACATACATATAAACCTATCCATGTCTACCTGTCTATGTGGCGCCTTGCCTCAGAGGTCAGTGCAGACTACTAGCACTACACTCCCATCCCTGGAATTATAAGTCGTTCAATATGCTTATAATTACATACATACATGCAATACACTTACACATACATATAAACCTATCCATGTCTACCTGTCTATGTGGCGCCTTGCCTCAGAGGTCAGTGCAGACTACTAGCACTACACTCCCATCCCTGGAATTATAAGTCGTTCAATATGCTTATAATTACATACATACATGCAATACACTTACACATACATATAAACCTATCCATGTCTACCTGTCTATGTGGCGCCTTGCCTCAGAGGTCAGCGCAGACTACTAGCACTACACTCCCATCCCTGGAATTATAAGTCGTTCAATATGCTTATAATTACATACATACATGCAATACACTTACACATACATATAACCCTATCCATGTCTACCTGTCTATGTGGCGCCTTGCCTCAGAGGTCAGTGCAGGCTATTCCAAAGGTTTAATCATAAACTATCCCTTCCTGATTCACGCTGTCACGCTCTGGTGGTTGATATTGTTCAAAACGCCCTCAGCGCCGCGTGAATTATTCATAGGTTAATAAATAACGACGTCTATTGAGAGCGCTTTGCTGCTTTGTGTTCACTGGCTTAATACCCGTCACGTGACGCATTGCTCCATTGGCTTGGACTCATGGAAATCACGGAAACTGCGACGAGGTATTAAACCAATGAAATACGAGATACATGTTATAGCACTCAATGCAACCCGGTGGTTTTAGTGGCTTATCTGTCACCGTCAAAATTCAACACCACAGGAGGTCAAGCTAAGAGGTCAACATTTCCACAATCGTACAAAGAGTGTTACTTTTGCGGTATTGATCACTGTCTCTCCCAGACAAAGTATTACGTATCAACATTGTTATCACTGATCATGAGTGGTTTATGTTACATCAATGTTTTATTAAACCATGAAAGCTGCACATGATACGCACGCCCCACCGCTCCTTGCTGTGTATGGCTGAAAATGGTTAACACATTGAATGACCCCTTTGCCGCTCGAATAATGATTCTACAGCCGTACGTTCAAATGTTGAAAAGTCCGTCAATGATATTCTCTCCTATGTGCGGGTGGGGATTTGACCGTATATATGTATGTGTACATATGCGGTCATTTTCATACACAGGTAGATATGGCTACATGTGTATATAATGTATATATATGTATAGATGTATATATATGTATATATCTATATATATATATATATGTATATACATGTATATATATGTATATATGTATATACATGTGCATATGTATATATATGTATATGTATATATATATGTATATATGTATATATGTATATATATACGTATATATGTATACATATGTATATATATATGTATATATATGTATATTTATGTATATATATGTATATATGTATACATATGTATATATATGTGTATATCACTATATGTATATATATGTATATATATGTTTATATATATATGTATATATATGTATATACAGTAAAACCTCTCTAAATCGATTTAGGGAGGTGGTCGGTTTAGGGAGTTAGAATATGGTTACAATGTTAGTGGTGGGACACAAATCAAGCGATCGATATAGGAGAGTGGTCGATCTGTGGAGATGGTCGGTTCGGGAGGTTTTACTCTACATGTATATATAAAATATGTATATGTATGTATATGTATATATATGTATATATATGTATATATACATACATATGTATATACCTGTGCATACATATATATATACATGTAAATTATAATTATGTGAAATATAAGGATAAGCTAAAAAAGGTTCAAGCGAATGGCGATTTGGGGCGGCTCGGCACCGGAAGTGACGGTGGCGCCAGCAAACCCGAGCAAATCGTATATCACGGAAGCGAATAAATAATAATAATAATAATAATAAATAATAATAAATAATAAAAGGCAGCACCGCCAATCTATATACATATATATACATATATATGTATATATATGTATATATGTGTATATATGTACATACTTATATATATATATGTATATATATGTTATGCCAAGTACACACCTACCGTAAAGGATTCGCGCACTAAAACTCCCGACCCGCTTAAAACTGAAAACGGGCCGATTCATTTTTCGAATCGCGAATCGCAATCGTAATGCTAGTACACACCTACCGTTTTAGCCCTAAAAATTAGGTTTTAGTCGTGAATCGCAATCGGTAGGTGTGCTAGGGGAGTGCACACCTCACGACTTTTGGGCAGTTTTAGATCGTATACGCTAGGTGGGTGCGGAAAAACGGTAGGTGTGTACCTAGCATTAGACATTCACCATGAATGGAATCTGCTTGGTATTTGAACTGTGGTCAATTTAGTTGTGTTTCCGCTGAAGCCCTTTCCGCTAATGTAGCAGTCACACTACGACGACAAGGGAGGGACGACAGCCCGGCGGCTGGAATTTTGTGAAATCCCGACGACCTATGCAAATTCGGGCTAAGTTGGACGACAATCGGACGACATCCGGACGACATCGGGACAACAGACGGGACGACAGAGGGACGACAGTGTCTGTGTCTCTGTGTCTGTGTGTGTGTGACTCTGTGTCTCTGTGTGTGTCTCTATGTGTGTGTCTGTGTCTCTGTGTGTCTGTGTCTATGTGTGTGTCTGTGTCTATGTGTGTCTATGTGTGTCTATCTGTGTGTCTGTGTGTGTGTCTGTGTGTCTGTGTCTCTGTGTGTGTCTGTGTCTCTGTGTGTGTCTCTATGTGTGTGTCTGTGTCTCTGTGTGTCTGTGTCTATGTGTGTGTCTGTGTCAATGTGTGTCTATGTGTGTGTCTGTGTGTGTGTGACTCTGTGTGTGTTTGTGTGTGTCTGTGTGTGTCTGTGTGTGTCTGTGTGTGTCTGTGTGTGTCTGTGTCTGTGTGTGTATGTGTCTGTGTGTGTGTGTCTGTGTCTGTGTGTGTGTCTGTGTATGTGTGTGTCTGTGTGTCTGTGTGTCTGTGTGTGTATGTGTCTGTGTGTGTGTGTCTGTGTCTCTGTGTGTGCCTGACTCTGACTCTCAGTCTGACTCTGACTCTGACTCTCAGTCTGACTCTCACTCTCACTCTCAGTCTGACTCTCACTCTCAGTCGGACTCTGACTCTCACTCTCAGTCGGACTCTCACTCTCACTCTCACTCTCACTCTCAGTCTGACTCTGACTCTCACTCTGACTCTCACTCGCAGAGACACAGAGACACACAGAAACACAGAGACACACACAGAGACACACACAGAGACACACACAGACACACAGAAACACAGAAACACACACAGAGACACAGACACACACATAGAGACACACAGAGACAGAATCACACACACAGATACACACACAGAGACACACACACAGAAACAGAGACACACACACAGACACACAGAGACACACACACATAGAGACACACACACAGACACAGAGTCAGACTGTGTGTGTCTCTGTGTGTGTCTCTGTGTTTCTGTGTGTCAGACTCAGAGTCAGACTGAGAGGGAGAGTCAGACTCAGAGTGAGAGTGAGAGTCAGACTGAGAGTCAGAGTCAGAGTCAGACTCAGAGTCAGAGTCAGACTGAGAGTCAGAGTGAGAGTCAGACTGAGAGTCAGAGTCAGAGTCAGAGTCAGACTGAGAGTGAGAGTGAGGCACACACAGAGACACAGACACACACACAGAGACACAGACACACAGACACAGACGCACACACAGACACACACACAGACACACACAGACACAGACACAGACACACACAGAGACACAGACACACACAGACACACACATAGACACAGACACACACATAGACACAGACACAGGGACACACAGAGACACATACATGGTGAGGCACACACAGAGACACAGACACACACACAGACACAGACACACACAGACACACACATAGACACACATATACACACAGACACACACATATACACACAGACACACATATACACACACAGACACACACATAGACACAGACACACACATAGACACAGAGACACAGACACACACAGACACACACACACAGACACAGACACAGACACACACACAGACACACACACAGACACACACAGACACACACAGACACACATAGACACACATAGACACAGACACACACATAGACACAGACACATAGACACACAGAGACACATACATGGAGAGAGAAGCAACTACAGCTTAACGACAAGACGACAGTGCCGCGACAGTGCCGCGGCAGTGCGACAGTGCCGCGACAGTGCCGCGACAGTGCCGCGACAGTGCCGCGACAGTGCCGCAACCTCAGCTGTCGTCGGCTGTCGTAGAAGTTTTTCAACATGTCCAAAATCCCCACGACAACCCGGCGACAGTGGAGAAAGAGTAGAGAAACTGGAGGTGTCGCGCAGGTGTCGCGGCGACACCTGCGCGACACCTGCGCGACACCTGCGCGACACCTGCGCGACACCTGCGCGACACCTGCGCGACACCTGCGCGACACCGGAAGTCGCTGTCGCAGAGCTGTCGTCGCCGCTTGTCGTCGTAGTGTGACTGCTACATAACTTGAAACGCCGCTGTTCAGATTTGCTCTGAGTAAGTAGTATAGGGAAAAGGGGGGGGGGGGGGCTGGCCTCTGGCAGCCCAACTCCCGTGTGCAACTTGCGCGCGCATCGTACTCTAAGACCCCTAAAGGATGGTTCCGCTTTCATGGTGATCCGCCTATGTGTCGCTGAAGCATTACGCATGCGCCACCCGGGATTTGCTGCCATGCAATCTGACAATCGCCACCCACCACTGTACGTCCACTCCCCGGGGTGTGCTATGCTCTCTGTTCTCTCAAGGACTTAAATGGCTGCAGCAACAGTCAGATTTCAGTGTTTTGTCAATGGTTTTTTCCTCCCGCTTTCTTTGAACATGTTGCATTTGCGAAAAGCGCATGGTCGTCGTGGGTTGGCTGGTAGTTGGACTTTTTCCTTGCAACATATAAAGGCATATCAGGACGGGGACGGGGTCGTACTTTGGGGATGCTCCTCAGCCTCAGAATAGTTGGTTGGTTTTTGGAGTGTTGCACCCTGGCAACATCTAAGGTTTTAATAGGACGGGTACCGACTTGTGACAGTGCGCATTCATAGCGACATTATAGTGCTGCCCCATGTGGAAATCAGGCCGCCAGCAACATGACCTGATATCCCACTCTGTGTCCATTATCCTGACACTGAGCTAAGTCAGTCCTTGCCCTATCCTATTAATGTCGAGCGCCAGGCTAGGAAGCGACAAGTATCAAATCGGTTTCACTTGACCCGGAACCGAAAGCCCAGTCCTGTAGAATTGTTTGCAGTCCATATTGGCACGCCAGCAGTTTCTATCACTTCATTGCTGGCCCTGTTAAGAACAAGCAATTGCTGGCTGAGCGGACCTGTTTTCCCCCCGATTAATAACGCTCGATCATTTAGTGCTATAATTAGGTTAAATACATGCATCCCTTAGCACTGTTCTTTTTCCACTTTTGGCCCACATGGCACAGTTTGGTTCAAGAAAAGAAAACCCCAAAAAGCTAAGCTATGCTTGCTGGAACTGATCTACTATTGCCAGCAGAATTTGCATGATCAACATTTAACTAATTGAGGCTAGGCTTGGTCTTTTCAAACTAAGGTAAAGTAGATTATAACCTTCTTTAAACAAAATTAAAATGGGGCAGAAACTCAAAACCAGAAATTGTTTCATCAATATTTAACTAAATGAAGCAATGCTTGCTGCTTTAAAACCAAGGCAAAGTAGCTTATAACCTTCTTTTAAATACAAATATGGCAGAAATTCAAAAGCATCGAACTATGCAAGTTGAAGTTTACGGCAGAAATAGGTAGTTCCAGCTGATGACACCGATAACCCAACTACTCCTGATACAGATTCAATGACACCAGACCAGTCTCATTAAATGTGTTCAATTTCAGTTAGTTTCAGTGAAATTAAATATGCATTAATTGTGAAAGAGGCCTTCGTGGAATTTGTTCCCTGAGCATGAATCAATGTATGGATGTGCATACATACATGCATGTGTTAAGGCCCGTTTATGCTTTTGACGGCGTGTGACGCCATCAACTTTACTCCGATAAAGGGGCTGTCACACTACGACGTATAGCCTTAGCGTATGCCGACGTATGTGATTTTCGACCACCACGTCGGCATACATCGTCATATGTTATGTATACATTGGGCATACGTTGGGTACATTCCAGGTACGTCGTTATACATCGATGTACATCGAGGCTGTGAAAAAATGTTGTGCATACTCAAAATTTCCAACGTGTGTTAACTTGTGGCTTGTACGTTGACATACGCTGTGTGTACATTTGGGATACGTCAGCATACGTTGGGAGTACATTAGGGATACATTGGAATACGTGGCTGCATGTTACCCATATGTTCAGCTGGTGGGAACATGCAGTCCGCGTACTGCCAACGGATGCATTACATACTCCTAACATACTTCAAACGTATGTCTGCTTATCTCCAGCATATTTAACGTATATGCCATACTTCTAATAATGGAGTAAAGTATGTAACTTTGGTCACCGTACCATGAACGTATGCGTGCATTTTGCAAATGTTTTGCAAACGTTTTGCGAGGCATGTGAACGCTCTCATATGCTAGCAATACGTCAGAGATACGTTCTGCATACATTACGTATGTTGTGTGTATGTTGCGTGTACGTTGTGTATACGCCCATTTTTATACCCAGCCGCTGAAAAGTTTGACAAATGCTGACTTACTGGCAAATTTTCGAACGTTGAGCACACGCTGACGACGTTCGTTGTAGTGTGACAGGGCCTTTAGCTCCGTGTTACGGCGCAAAACGATGGGGAGTACGAGTGGAACGTCGCCATGAAAGTCTGAATGCTTTGACGCACACGGTCGCTAACGTCGACCTATTTTCCAGCCTCCGTTGAGAAACTTTAATGGTTGGTTCTTGGAATTGTACGTCCTGACAACATCTAAGGTCATATCAAGATGGACAAGCTTTAATAGCGTTCAGAGTATTTGTTTCCCTCGGACTAGAATACTTAATAGAAGCATTAAGCTGGCTCAACTAAACCACTTGAATTCAGATGCACAACTTATGCATACATATGCATACATACATGCATACATATATACATACATACAGACATACATACATACATACATACATACATACATACATGCATACATCCATACATACATATACACATACATGCGCATATACATACACATACATCCACACATACATCCAGACATATGTACATACACACATACATCCACACATACATCCATACATACATCCACACATATATGCACACACATGTACACACATACATACATACACACATACATACACACATACATACATGTATACATACATACATATGTATACTCACATAGACACATGTATACACATACACAGATACATCCACACATACATCCACACATGCAGACACACATGCATACACACATACATATAAACATACATATACACATACATACACACATGCATCCACACATACATCCACACATACATCCACACATACACACCTGCATAGACACATACATACATATAAACATACATACACATACATACACACATGCATACATGCATACACACATACATATAAACATACATACACATATACATACACACAGCTTCACACATACACACATATATACATACATCGATGTTGCCGACGTGTGGAAGTGCTGACCTTGAAAGTTCAACATAGTCGAACTCTGGTCAACGCTTGCGCCGTGTTGCGCCGTTTAACGCCGTCAAGCGTCGACGTAAAGTCTAAATGGGAGCGTTATGGGGCTGTCACACTACGACGCTTCTCGCCGGCGACCGTCAACGTGTGGTGTATTTGGGCGAAAATGGGTGAAATATCGAGAAACGCTGGGAGCGCGTTATGCGCGCGTCGGTACACGTCGGTACACTATGTTTGACGTTGATGGTCGGCGGAGAAAGTCGGCGCGCGTTATTGGTCGCTGAGTGTTTTTAACATGTCAAAAACAACCCAACGACCGCCAGCGCGCGCAAATATATGGGTAAGGACGTTAGGCACGTGACGCGCTGCGTTGGACGCGCCGGAATAACGCTATGGGAACGCTAGGAAGACGGCGTGCGCGCGGGAGGGTCGTTGCTCACACATTGCGGCAAACTGGGCCGTTTTTGTTTTACGCCCTAGCAACATTTAAGGTTAAATGAAGACGTCGCGCCAAACTTTTTTTTTTTTCCCCAGCGCGTCGACACACGTTGGCCGCGCGCGCATAACGCGCCGCGCTGACGCCGATCTTTTCCCCCAAACCGCCGACAAGTTTGACGTTTCTCAACGCGCAAGATTTTATTTTCAACGCTGACGGGTCGCCGGGAGAAACGTCGTAGTGTGACAGCCCCATTAGCTTGCGTCGTCTAACGCCGTCTAGCACCGTGTTGCGCCGTCAAAAGTGTAAACAGGCCTTTATGTGTATATGTATGCTTGCATGCATGCATGTTATCATGTATGTATGCATGTATGCATATATGCATGTATGTATGCACGCGTGCATGTATGTATATATGAAGAGTTTAGGCGCACAACCTCGTAAATGGCAATCCGAAAATTTACCTAAACATGAGAGTAAAACCTTCAGAAAGTCGATTTGTTAAACGTACCTATTTTCTTTGTTCATTGCTCCATAACCATCTCATTACAAGAAAGGTGGAATTTGTGAGAAGTAGAATTACCGTAAGGTAACAAATCTGTTGTTTTCTACGGTAACTGAGTCAGGATAATGATGAAGGCGAGCCGTGGCGCCACCGTCGGAACTGAGGCGAGTAGGTTGGAGCAGTAGATGACTAGCCCGAGGCTCCACCACCCGATTACTGGTGTGTGTGTGTGAGGGACAAGTATAGAATTCCAGATTATTATACTCATATAATTATTGTGCAGCATGTATATGTGTATATATTAATGTATGCATGTATATAGTGCATACATACACGCATACATACCTGCATTATGTGTGTACACAAAGTGTTAACTAAGTCCTGTCTGATGATATTTCATTGTTGGCTTTCTCTTAAACCGGCATACAACGTTAAATCGGACATTTCTTAACTCAAAGGTTGGCGGGTCTTCCGGGATCTCAGGTGACTTGGGGGTTATGTGAAACTCCCCATGTTTTCATCGACATACAAATCGTAGTTTTCCCAGAACCTCGACCTCCCGGACCAATATTGTGCACATGAACAGTTTATCACAGAACATGATGGTCATTTATTTCATATCCACATTTGTTATTAAACTGTACACATTGGACATGCCTAACACCCCTTCCTCTGCCTCCAGTCTATGATGGTGAAGATGTTGAAAACATGTGATGATGTATCTCCCCCCCCCCCACCCCCGGTTCCTCCTCTCCCATCATCAGTTTACGCACCAGGCGCGGTGGCCTAATCAGTAGAGCGTGGGCCTCGCGTGTGGAAGGTCGGGAGTTCGGTTCCCGGTCGACTTTCAAATTGATACTTGTCACTTCCTAGCCTGGTGCTCAGCATTTATAGGATAGGGCAAGGACTGGTTAGCTCAGTATCAGGATAATGTGACTGAGTGGGCTATCAGGTCATGGTACTGGCAGCCTGATTTCCAAGTGGGGCAGACCTATAAAGTCATCATGGGTGCGTGCTGTCACAAGTCGGTACCCGTCCTGATATAACCTTAGATGTTTCTAGGAGGTAAAACAACAAACAAACAAAAATCATCAGTTTATTGCAGACGACATCCAACGAAGACAGCAAGGCGCCACCTTATAACATTATAGTACCCTCCGCTCCCTTTAATCTACTCCTATTTCTCCCACTTTCCACCAGGCGGCAGCACGAACCCCCGGGCGACAAAGACACGTCGCTGGTGGCGCCACCTATCCACCACTACGCGGGCGCGCGGCGCAGTCTGCCGGACGGCACGGGCGGCGGCACCAAGGAGCACTACCCGATGTTGGCGAACCCGGAGCGCGGGCAGCACGACCGGCGCGGCGAGAGCGAGTACACGTCCACCTGGCAGCGGCGGTCGCAGGTGCCGGCGACCCGCGTGTACCCGGACGGCACCATCCACCGGCTCGAGTACGACGCGCACACGGCCGAGCGCGCCCGGCGCTGCCCGCCCTACACGCTGCAGGGCGGCGGCGGGGGAGCGGCCACGCTGCCGGGCATGTCACCGCCCACCCCGGACCACCTGCACCACCACGTCGAGCACATCTACGAGAGCCCCAAGTTCGAGCGGAAGCGCGGCGGCGGCCGGTACGACGAGTACGGGGACGGGCCCTTCTACCACGAGCTGGATCCTGACCGCCTGTCGACCACCTCGAGCGGCCAGCCGGACCTGGTGCTGAACCCGGAGACGGTCGGCCACCACCACCCATGCGGCCACAGCCTCATGCTGCCCATGCTGCACCCGCAGCAGTGCCTGGGCGCCGGCGGGATGCCGGGATGGCCCGACAACAACTCCAACATGGTGACCCTCGAGGACGGCAGCAGCATGTGCCCCATCTCAGACTTCCCGCCCCCACCCGAACTGCCGCCACCCAATATAGCCTGATGTTACGACTCTCCCTCGACTGTGATGATTATCTAATGCGTGTTGTGTACTACTGTGGACATCACTTGTATATGTAAATATGTATCTGTGTGTATATATATATATGTATATGTATATATGTATACATATGGGTATATATGTATATAGGCATGTATGTATATATGTGTATATACCTATAAGTATATATATGTATATATATGTATATATATATGTGTATATATGTATATATGCATATATATGTGTATATATACACATATATGTGTATATATATGTATAAGTATATATGTATATGTATATATATGTATGTATAGATATATATACGTACATGTCCTATACATATATGTAATATGTATACATATGTATATAGTTATATATGTATATAAGTAAATATGTATATATATACATATATGTGTATATATATGTATATGTATATATATATGTATATATATGTATATATATGTATATATAGATATATATATATACATGTCCTATACATATATGTAATATGTATACATATGTATATAGTTATATATGTATGTATATCTGTATATATGTAAATATGTATATATACGCATAGGTTATGCATATATATATACTCATACATATGTATATATGTGCATATGTATGAGTAGTTCAGGCGCAAAACCCTGTCAATGCCAATCCAAAAATTGGGATCAACATTGGAGTCAAACCTAACATTGGAGTCAAACCAGTCTAAAGCTTAATTTGTTAATATTCTTATATTTTTGTTCGTTGCTTTATAACCATTTCTTCACAAGAACAATGGAATTGGTGAGAAAGAAAATTAGCTTCACATAAAAATATTTTATATTAATGATATTTTTGGATTGCCGTTTACAGCGTTTTGTGTCTGAACTCTTCATATGTATATACATGCATATATATATATATATGTATGCATGCAATACATATGTATATTTGTTTTATATATATGTGCATATATATGAATATACATATGTATGTGTATGTATGTACATGTATGTATATATGTATATATACATATAAATGTATATATTTGCACATAAATATATGTGCATATATATTAGTATTATTAAAGCTGCATAGTCCGATCAAAGTATAACATTTCCAAAACGAACACACTTACCCAGATGTGGTCCTAGATATCTAACCTAAATACTGGTGCATATATTAAAGTATTCTTATACCCCTGTCACACTAATGCTTGTCACCACTTTGCGACCACAATAAGGGGTGGCCAGAAAGAGGTCGTAAGTGGTGACAAAATGGTCGCAAGTGGTCTTCAGTGGTCGCCGCCCTCCTTGCGACCATTTTGGTCACAAGAAGGTTGCAGCTGCTGTTCTACAAACCTTGCAACCAAAATGATCCCTGAGAGGTCGGCAACCATTGCTTTGGTCGCAAGGAGGTCACGAGGAGGTCGCAATGAGTGGCAAGGAGGTGTGTTCTTTGGTCGAATGTGGTCACAACGTGGTCGCACACTGTAATGTGACTAGGGCTTTACACCATAAAAGGATATACATTTTGTTGACCCTGTTTTTGCTGAAGCCTATGGTCAAGCATGTGTAACATTAACGTTGGATGCTTCCATTTTAAATATCTCCAAAGTTAGCCATTGCGAATAAAAGTTACTCCAAACTAAAGTAAGGCTGATTATAGCGATGTCATCTTGATGAAATGGTAGAAACTCCCAAACATCGGACTGCGCAACTTTAGCCTCCTATGTTATTACTGTTAGATTAGGCAGGTCGGGACTGAATCTTTATATTAGAGACAACTCCAGGGCGGTCAAAGTGGCTGGAACGCGTGCAACTGCAAGCGTCGAGCATTTTCCACGTCTATATAGTATATTTACATTGACAAATATTCCAATTGTTGAAACTATCCAGAGATGGGGTGTTTTTTTTCAAAGCACACTGGGGGCGTAATCGATTAATCAACTCGGGTCACCCGAGCCACATTTTGGTGCATGCGCACATCCTACAGACTCGGGTCGAATAATCGAATGCGCTTCTCCATGCTCGGGGTGGAAACAATAGTGGCTTCGTCCAAAACTGTTGTTTTTTTGTTTAATAACCGATAGAACTACATCACATTATAATTTAAAGTATTTTTTGATTGGATAGTTTAGTTATATTTCATTTCATTAATTTGTGTTATTACCCAAAAAAAACATGTATGACTGGTACTGGTCGCTGTTATCCTGCAGGATGGTACCAGCGCAAATGTGACGTCATCGTTCCTAGCCAACCCCAACCAAGAGGTGTGTTACTGGGATCGGGTTATTTTGCACACGGCGCGTGTTTTTGTCAACTCCACTCGCGCTGTTCGATTTGAAATTCTAGCAACTTGGGTGACCTGAGTCGCCCGGGTCGTGTTAATCGATTACGCTATGGATGATTCGTTGTTGAAAGCTGCCCAATCCGATGAAAGTGTAAAATTGTGTAACATCAACCACTGACCGCGATGTGACAGGAACTAAAAAAGACATTAGCTACCGGTTCACAAGTTTCACAGTTATTGCAATGTTGTGTTCCTGTGCTACACAGCTACGCTGGACAATCTGCAAGCAAAGCCAATGTCCAGCAGATTGGGTGTGCACACTAACAATTTACTGCATGTTTTCATTTTGAATATCTTCAAAGCTATCCACACATTTAAAATGGAAATTATGTCAGACTGAAGGAATATTACTTATAACCCTCAGCCTGATATACTTAACTTAAAAACACTAATCTTAAAATCATCAGACTATATGCGTCTTTAAGAACTGGATGTAGAAAGAGTCGCCTTAAAGTTAAAGCGTCACTATGGTCCCGCCTTAAGTCTGTATATATACCACTGTCAAGAACCTCTCCCAACTCATTCAGCCATTCACTGCATACTGCATTCATATCCCCAACGGTGCAAATTATGTTTATATGGCATGTATCTATACATATACATGCGAACCACCCTACAGAGGTTTACAGCACAAACCCATGAGCTAATTATTGATGTATAATATCAATATATATATAAATATATATATATACATATAACTATATATATACATATATACATATGCATATATATACCTAGCACATACATATATAAATGTGTACATGTACATACATGTGCATATATATGCACATACATACATATATAAATATTATACATGTACATACATATGTGTATACATATATACATACATATATATGTACATATATATACAAATATATACATATATATACATATATACATGCATACATTAATACATATATACACATAGATGATAGAGTCTATAGTATATATACATATTTAGATATACATATATATATATAAATATGCATATGCATACATATATATATGTATATACATATATGCATATATATATATATGTATATATGTACAGTATTTATATATGCATGGTTATGTACACATATTTAGAGTTCATTACAATCCTCTGAATGTTCATATGCATACACATATGTACATACAACATATTTGTGCACGACAGGTGAAACAATGTCCTCTTTCATTTGCTGAAGCATGTTATTTTCCCCTGGAGTTTTTTTCAGCAAGACGGAGACGACAAATCTCGCATTAACGAGGTTTCAATATAACTTGATTCATTAAGATAATCCTCCACCAACCACATCGTCAATTTTAGTATTAACAGAAAGGGAATCTTTCAAAGAGTGGATCGTATTAATACAGTAGAAAGGGAAACTTTCACAAGACGGATAACTCGAGCAGCTGGAAAACTGATGTCGGTGCGTCGTCTGCTGTCAGTGAACGAATACAGTTCCAGGCTGACACTTTGAGTATATTATATCCTTTTTACTCACTGAATTACAGTCCACAGCAGCGACATGTAAGTGTCGGCAGACGACCATCTTAACGTGACTATTTTAGCACGGTGGTGACCAGGCGGGCGAACTCTGCCAATGTCCTCCATAGCCTCGTGTTCATATTTCATTTTCTACCTGTCATGTGATAACAATCCTATTTCGTCGTTCCGTTGCTTTCGGGACGCTGAATGTAGCATTTACTCACGTACTGTGTCAATAATAAACCACATTAATATAATGGTGGTTCTGTTATTTTGTATGTCGTGCCCTCCTCGTCACTGCGGTCTGTGGTGTGTATTGCAGCTGATGCAACTGTAATGGTGTTGCGGTCTGCAGTTTATCTATTCACAAATTGTACGGTCACCGTACACCGTCTTATGTTTTCTTTGTGTCGCCGTGTATAACTACGGATAAGACATTTTAAGATTTTTTTTTATTCACAATTTCTATACATTATTCCACAAGCATACTAATTTCAAATATTCTGTTAACAATAGAAATTGGCAGGATTCCGACAGGATTCCGGCTTGCGGCGTTGCAATTTTCCAAAGTTAATATGTGCATAAGTACATGAATCCATGACACAATATACATATAATATTCCTATCATTACTTTGTTTTTTACTAACTGTGAAGAGACGCATTAGTATCTCATCATAATCATTAGTTAAAAATGTAGCTTAAGTTTAATCATTTGTTATTGTCATCACTTGTTCATTCACATCATGGGCCATAATCGATTAACACGACCCGGGCGACTCAGGTCACCCGAGTCGTCAGAATTTCAAATAGAACACCGTGAGTGGAGTCGACAAATACACGTCCCGTGTGCAAAACAACCCGACCCCAGTAACCCACCTCTTGGCTGGGGTTTGCAAGGAGCGATGACTGCACATTTGCGCTGGTACCGTCCTGCAGGATAACAGCCGCCGGTACCAGTTATACATATTTTTTTTTATAATATCATAGATTAATGAAATGGAAATATCACTAAACTATGCCATCATAAAAATATTTAAATCATATTTTGCTGTAATTATATCGGCTATTAAAAAAACTAATAAAAGGGCCACCATTTTTATCACCCCGAGCGTGGAGAAGCGTATTTGATTATTCGAACCGAGTCTGCAGGATGTGCACAGGCGCCAAAAAGTGGCTCGGGTGACCCGAGTCGATTAATCGATTACGCCCATGGAGACCAGCTAGATATAATAAGCATTGCTTTTCTGGGATCCTTTCTGTCTGTAAGGAAGTTGTATGCATTTATTGTATCACCTCAGTTTATTGTAAACATACCTTGCAGAGAGTTAAAATAAAAGAATTGAATTGAATTGAATATAACTTCAACTTAAATAAAATGCAACCGTTGCGGTGAGCAAAAAACCGTACGGTCGCCGTACGGCCACCGTATCCAACCGTACCGTACTATCGCCGCACGGTTTTGCCGATGCGGCGCCTTACGGCCGCCGCAAGCACACCGCAAGGCATTTGTGACAGAGGCATTAGCCTACTTACGTACACTTTCCAAATGAGGCACACTTTATCTAGTTGTCACCTCACCCTCGCATTCCCAAATTAAAACCTAGCATGACTTAACCAGTTAACAGCGATAGTTAACAATAAACCAAACCACACAACAAAATAGCTTAGATTAATAGCAATGATACTTAATCTTAAATAGTATTATTACTATTAGCAGGCATTTGTTACCGACAGAAATTCACATCTCTGCGAGGCTATGTTGGTGCCACCTATCGGGAAACAATGCAATAACGGGTAGAGTGTAGAAGTCTACCGGTAGGTGGCAGCAGTTGGCAATATTAGCAGTAGGGTCAGCTCGTCTTAATGATACGACGACTTCCCGTTTAACCCCGGACTTTGAGTCCCCCTGCAGGACATTATGGCCCAGGGGGTGTAGTCTTCACTAAAAAAAAAACGTCAATTGGGATATTTTCACTTAAAATATATCCAAAGTTAATCATTTATTATAAAAGCTACTCGAAAAATATATAAAATATTTGAGAATTATCACCGGAATATATTTATCTTAAATATATTTTTTAAGAGGGAAATTCTAAATAAACGGAGTTGTCAACATCAATCTCAGAATCTAGCCAGATCATGGCATATTGCCTTGGTCAATGCAACTGTCAGGATGACAACTACTTGGGCTTACTAATTACACGACAGCTTAGAAAGGTATTTCTTTCCCCAGCTGGTTGTGAAAATGTCCTTTCTTTCTAGACAAATATTCCTAGCATAGATGTATCACAAATAACACTACACATTAATTGATTTAAGGAGGTGTTTTATTTATTCCAAGAATAACATTTTTATTTAGGGCCATTAATTTTGATATCACAGGTTTACATGAGTTATTAGATGTAAATGTTATCACAGGAAAGCTACGAAAATCCGCAATAGTGTATGTTATATACATATCACAAGGATTATGTTATTAAATATTAATATCACATAATGTATGTAAAACATACCAGGTTATTGCATACAACATGTTGCTTAAATCTGCATAGTCCGATGGTTTTAAGCTTCAGCCATATTTCTGAGATAAATATATTTTAATTAATTGATTGTTAAAATCTAGCTTACTTTTGAATAAACTTTAATTGTAAATGGCTACCTTTGAGATATTTGAAGCGCAAACATTGACAATTAGTTTTGGCAAGCATGCCAGAACTCTGACAATATAGGCTTCAGCAGTAACATATTCTAATAAATTTACTTGGCATCCTCTTTTACATAGCATTATATGCTTAATAAGTGCATCGGTGTCTAAGTTAGATATATAGGATCAAATATAGATAATTATTTTGGGTTCGAAAATGTGATGCTTTTATCAGACTATGCAGCTTTAATATCATTAGTAATTAAGAAAATTCACTGGACACAATATCTTTTAATCTCAATGTTGACACAAAAAATATTGCTCTTTCAATAGACACCAACTCATTTTTAAATTAGCACTAACAGAAAGTACCACTGTGCAAAAGGTTGAACATTGTCCACTTCGCTCTTAATAATGAAGTCCTATAGATCAAACCTAAACAGTTATTTGCAATTTTGTATTTTTAAATTCCGAAATCAGTTTCAATTGTGATGCCTGCAATATTAATATATATATATATCCCATTTACATACATATTTTGCTTATCGGAGCGGGTCCGGCAGCAGTAGTGACCAGACGCAGCTGGTGTCAGGGAGGTCAGGAGCCCCACACAGGAGGCAGACTAGTGGGGGATGTAGGAACTAGCCTAGGCAGCAGCTTAGGCAGTACTAACTCAATGACTCTAGCACAGTAGGAGTAACTAACAACATGATAGTACAGGGTGTAGTAACTAATATATGGGAAGGTAGTTTGGTCGTGTCCTTGTTTATATTCCCATAATAGATTATAGAGCATATATATATATATATATCACATTGTGTTAGGGTATTCGACTAAAAGTATTGTAAACCATCTCAGTAAAACAAATCTTGGTTGCGAATTCTAGGGTGTTGAGGTATTTTTTATGGAATATGTCAATTTAAATAAGACTTACACCAACAAAAAGCGAAATGCAAGCCGCAGATACCTGACACTATATGCTATTTGAATAGGACATAACAGGCCCTATATGTTTCTAAATATATTTTCTAATGAGCACAATTGCAAAAAGATCAAAGTAATACATTGCTGCTGGTGTTTCTTTTCCCCAAAACTAGTGTTCTTTTTAAAGCATATACATAACTAGCTATAAAATACGTTAACCCTTGAATTTATCACACATCTGAAAATGATTGAAACCATTTGTTATAAGTATTTGCTTTTCTCAATTATCTTTGGGTGATTAACGAGTTTAGAATATTGGATTAGTTCTTGTTCTAAATACAACAAACAACTCCTAAGCTCACTTCGGTTGACGATCAATAAAATCTGTCGCTAGAGATTTCTTGACAAATATAATGCTTTGGGTTGTCATATAAAACTAGGCCTTCAACATCTTGGTACATGATGGGTAAAATCGGGAAAAAGAACTAATTGGAAATATACATGTTATGTTAATCCATTGTAAATTACCCTTATGGCCTAATATAAGTGAACAGAAACAGCGTTTTAAATATGGGAAGCCATTAATCAAGCAGAAACAAATTGCAATCCAAATTGTTCAAAGCCTACATAATTCACATGGTGAAAATAAGCAAAATATGTATGTAAATGGGATATCTTCATGGCGTTATATTTTGAAATTGACTCAAAATAGGTGAAGTGCTGGGCCAATTAGGCGATGTATAAATATTTTCACCAACATTTGGCGAATAAGTTTTGAGACCATTCAATTGCATATCCCCAATCAGAAAGGGAATGCAAAATACTTTTTTTCTAAATTTAGAGATCCCTGATTTTCGTTATTTTTATTCATCTATATAATTGCTGTTTCACATAATAAAATTATATTCCCACATGGCGAGATGGATGTTACCTACAGGAGTAGGCTGTAATGTGCTGATGCCTTGTCAGGTTTATATCCTGAGGTCCCAGGCCCCCTGGAGTGAAGGCATTGTCTTCACTCAAAACGAGGCAGTCGAATTCTAAAACGATGCACACGCCCAACCAGCTTCAAAAAGCATCCTCGTAAGATAGGGTGTCACTTCTTTACCCTGTTAAAATTCCCAGATTTTAAAATATGTTTAAAGTAGATGTTGCTGTGCCTTCTTGGAAACCCACCCTATTAGAAACTAGCCGAATGCAGTAAAACCTGAATTATTGTGGACACGACAAAGAAGAGTTCATAACAATGAACACGCACGTCTATTATGTGTATATATTTAGAAGAATCCACGCTTAATGAAAGAAAGAGAACATATTATAAAATGAAACAAAATGTTTTTGCTTCAATTACAACAAAAAAAGACTATAACTTCCTGACTCAATCCTTTCAGAAATCAAGATTTCAGGCAGGGCATTAAATCTTTAATAGAAGATGGAATTGCGGCAGGGGAGCTCTACCAAGACTTCCAGCACTCTCAGGATATATAAATATATTGACACTAATACAATTTCCTCGATGTATACATATTTGGGTGCATATATACAAATATTTATACATCGCGGAGAATTTCTTAGTATCAATGCCTTGGCCTGCGTCAACCCATTGTTTGTTGGAAATGACTGGATTCATTGCTATTGAATCTTTTCTACACCGAAAACAGTTAGCTATGTGGATCTATATGAAGAAAATCTAAACCCATCGACCCCGGAAGTGACGTCATCAGTGAAGCATGTGTGAGGAGAACTCTACTGCCTAGCCGTAAAGGGCCGTAATCGATTAATCAACTCGGGTCACCCGAGCCACTTTTTGGCGCATGCGCACATCCTACAGACTCAGGTTAAATAAACGAATACGCTCGGGGTGAACAAAATGGTGGCTTAATCTAAAACTTAATATTTTTTGTCAATAACCGATATATGTACAGAAAAATAGGATTTAAAGTATTTTATGATTGTAGAAGCTGACAATCTGGGTTATTAAAAAAAAATCATTAAAACAACATGTAGGACTTGTACTGGTAGCTGTTATCCTACAGGTACCAGCACAGATGTGACGTCATCGCTCCTAGCAAACCCGAGCCAAGAGGTGGGTTAATGGGGTCGGGTAGTTTTGCACACGGTACATATATTTCTCGACTCTACTCGCGGTGTTCGATTTGAAATTCTGACGACTCGGGTGACCAGAGTCGCCCGAGTCTTGTTAATCGATTACGGCCTTTCTAGTGGGGTCTCCACCCATGTTCATTTCGACAGATGCAAATATATGAAGTCAAATTGCTACAACTGGAAAGAGAGAAGAGATTTGATGGGATTTCTTTTTCTTGTTATAAACCGGCTTCTATTATAGATATTATGCCATACGTTACTATATATAGATAGACCGTATGTATGCCTATATTCATATATATAAATATATATATATATATATATATATATATATATATACACACACACACAGTAATGCACTCATATATATATATATATATATATATATATATATATATATATATATATATACGAGTACATTACTGTTCCAGATCACAGATTATGTGGAATGCATTGAATACGAAAGTTATCCTGTGGTTGTAAACTAATCTATCCCTTCTCAGTGGAAATACGCAAATAACAATTCCTAGCCTGCCATGACGTCACCATCCATACTGTCAACTTGATTGGATTAGCTGGATCTTGGCAATTTGCATTAAGGTCATGCATCCAATTATCTGCGTCCCATAGTGCATTGCTCCGGAATAGGCACAGCGTGTGTGTGTGGCGAAGGGGACGGTGGACCATTGCGATTAGTAGGAAATAACCACGTTAAAATGTTAATAAATGTTATCTAGAACGAGACAGTCTCCACTGGGAATTTTTACAAGTTATCGTTTCGCTAAAAGGTTTGAATCTAACGGTCTTACCCACTAGTGAAATAGAATACATCATGTGTACGGGGTTTGCATACCAAGCAACGTTGGTATTTGTCATTTGAGAGCTGTCTAGCCTACAATGGAACCACACCAAGTCGACAACCCTTTGCTTTCAACAGGATTGCTCGTTTTATTGGGTTGGACACATAATGGGTTGTGATTGCACATCAACCAGAAAGGAATCCTTGTGATAACAATAGTGAGTTTAGAAAGTTGGATTCATTAGCCGGATGGCTACGAGGCGAGGTTCGACTGTATTTGTTGATGGTGTTTCTGAACAGTGTGTTAGTTGTTTAATAATGGTTCCCAAATTGTTGGTCGTAATGCTTGCATTGCGTTTGATTCGCAGTGAAGGAGGAGTACCCCCGAAGGAGGAGTACCCCCCCCCCTCTCCCCATTTCCGCCGCCGACCGTTGGGTTGCATAACAACCCCCCCCCCCCCCCCCCTTCTCTCCTCCCTCCTTATAAGCTGCTTCCCTGCCTTCCCTCTACACACTTGCTATCCGGACAGCACTCTGTCCACACCTCTCTCTATCACCTCTCTGCCGGTCCGGCTCCTCCTTGATATGTCTGAAAAGAGTTCCAGGAAGGGGGGCCCGCTGGCATTTTCACTTTCTACTCTTACTCTGTCCGTGTCTATGGCTTGCTGGATGGTCACCATAGAGCAAATAGGCACGGTCCTTTGATTCAACTCTCCTCATTTCTCTTTCCTAGATTCTGCTCATTTCGATTTCTCCCAGGCACACTTCTTCCCCTAACCAGGGTTGTTGTGTTCTTGGGTGGGGCCCTTCACCTATTACGATTTCTCTGTCTGGTTCTTGTCGCTGGAACGACTGCTGCTCCCACCTTTGCCCGCCTTCCTCAAACCCCTGCTGCTGACCAGATTCAAGTGCTACACTACACTACACACACCTACAGCTCAACTACATGCCGGAACGAAGAGATTCGCTGCCGCCCCGACGCCCCGCCGTCACTACGTCTTGAAAGATGTCCCCAGCTTTCACAACACTCCCTCTATGAAGTTAAGTCTTCAACCACAGATTGGGCCGATTTATCGGAGCCTCTCTACCCAATGTTGCAGTTCTGCAACCGGTAACCGTCGTAAGGTTACAAACACCCCAATTGATTGATTCCCTCTCCACTCCGCCTCCTCGCCCTGCCAGACACACTACACGACCAATTTTGGACCTCATGCACTTTATTTACTCATTGTACATTTACCTTCCCCCTCATTGTACATTGCCCCTTCCCCCACTTTACATTAATAAAGTGTGCTTTCTTCCCACTCCTGCCTTGACTTCCTCCTTCGCTGCGCATCAAAATCACCCAAACAAGATCTTACTATGCAAGTGATTATTACGTTTACAGATGGTTTCAAAATCGGTAACAATGTAAGGAAATTAATTAAGGATTCTGTTGTTTTTTCCATAGAAGAAAATGATATCAAGTTGATATAACCATGTTTACAACAAATATTCTTTGTTAACAGATTTGTATGAAACGAAAAAAGACAGCTAAACAACATAAAGCGAGAAGAATAACAAATACAACAAGCAGACATCAATTTCTAAACTAAATGCACACCATGAAATAAAACCGGCGCAAACTTTACTTATCCATTACAGACTTGACAGTTTACAAGCCTGTTTTTCTTCCTTTTTGTTTTCTTTTTGTTTTCTTTAACATGAACTGTTGCTATGCTTGTCAGTCGGGCGATGCACAAGTTGTATCAATAAAGGCTCTGTCACACATCATCGGATTGGGAAAACGGAAAGAAACCGAACAAAGTCTGTTGATATCCGGCAAAATCCGGTTTGTGTCCGTTGCATATCCGTTGCATATCCGTTGATATCCATTGATATCCGGCCCGATCTATTACAAGTTTTGAGCATGCACAAAACTTGAAACGGATTGCGCCGGACTGAGCTATGTGGTTATTATCCATTACCGTCCGTTCCCCGTTCATTCCCGTCCGTTCCCATATGTTCCCGTCCATTACATATCCATCACCCGTCCGTTACCCATCCGTTACCCGTCCGTTACCCATCCGTTACCCGTCTGTTACCCGTCCATTACATACTCGATACATTTCAAGTCCGAATAACACCGGACTAGAATATTCTTTGTCCGGTTCTGTTCGTTGCCCAATTCGCCATAGTGTGACAGGCACTTAACGCCCAGCGTATATATATATATATATATATATATATATATATATATATATATAATATATTGTATATACCCAAGTAAAGGTCGATCTCATGTAAAAGTCGACACCTTATTATTGGGAAAAACAAAACCTTGAATTGTCCATACACCTTGTGTTAAATTTGACCTCAGTTTTTCCAGGACAAGAGGTCAAAATGTGTGGGTCAAGGTATTATTCTGTACATATAAATATCACTGTTACAAAAGCGTCATGAATTTAAGGCAATAATTTTTTCTAAAACAAATAGTAAAACAGTTATATTTCAAATAGTAAAACAGGTTTGGAGATTTAGCTTCACGTGTGTACCTCCTACCTTACTGTGGCCTGCACTATAGCCGGGATGCTCAGTGCTTATAGTAAAACACCATAAAACAGCGAGCACTACACATCTGCTTTGACTCACACCAAGCAATGAATTCCATCCCTCTGAAAACAGTACAGACTTTGGCTGGTCCACTATTATTATATAAGAGTCGACTCCCTAATTTCAGTATTACCAAAAAAGTCTAAAATATACTACATTTACGCCAGGATATATGTAGATATAAATAAGCATCTACCCCACGGCGCCGCGTTGTACGTTGGCGCTGGTTGCGCGGCTCCTGGACTGACCTGACGGGGGGTGGGGGGGGGGGGCGCGGGGGAGGGGGGGGAGGGTACTGCGGTGCCTACTTGTTGCACACTCCGGGGTCGCACTTGGTCTTCAGCACCGTCTGCACGAAGCAGCCCTTGAGCACTGGGTTGCAGGTTGCTGCCTTGATGCTCTCTCCGTCGTCGGTCTCTGCAAGGAACCAGCGAAATCGTGAGTCACACAATTTGTCGCCGTGATTGTTACATTCGCTGATTATGCGCGGAGAAATTGCAATCACTGACAATTAGTTGTTCCTCATTCCTCATTCCATCACTCGTTTCCCTATCCTAGTAAATAATGCCGAGTGCCAAGGCACATGTATACATTTGATGAGACATCGTTCAGACTCAATCAGAGATAGATCCCACGAGCTATCTATCATACCGGACGAGAGCGCTCAACTAATTTGGCAATCGCACCATTCAAATTAAACTCGTTCTTTTTTATTTTGGTAAAATTTGCCTGTCCTAACCTAGATAAAAGATTCACCCGGTACTCACAGTACATGGGTGAATACCAACCCTATATAAAAACGGTAAAAAAAGCGGGTTAATGAAATGAGAGCCTAATTTCACAATCTAAGAAGCAACATTTATTCTTTGTAGATGTCTTCATATTTACCCGCTAGTTTTGAGTTGGAAAATATAATAAAACATATACTTTAATGCAATTTAACAGTGAAATCGACGGCATTCTCTGGCCGCTATCTTGTCTTTTTGCATTCTCTCCCATTTCACCAAATCTGTGCCAATATATGTAGCCATTTGATCATTGAACCACAGTTTCTACTTCATGTTCCATACTAAAGCTATTTTCGCCCATATTTAGACTACGTTGTCGTTCACCCGTGTACTACAAGTACCGGGTGAATCTTTTATCTAGTCCTAACCAAGCAGGTTGACTTCTGTTTCATGCATTACTATGGAAGGTTGGTGAATGCTCTGTAATTTACTAGGCATGATTGTAGAACTACATGAACTAGCTACTCACAGTGTCGTAAGCAAGAACTGTGTTGGCTGGTCTAATGTGGATACGTCTCAGTGGCGTAATGAAAGAATGAGCTTTCGTGTCAATGATTTTAAGAAATAACACTGAATAATGCAGTCAACATAGCGGCCAGAAGGGGTGTTAAAAGTGAGGTGGACACTAGCTGGTCTCTGCTTATATTTGAATCGGATAAAGTTTGGGCAGTCGAGTTGTCCCTGTAACTGTATGCCTATGTGGGTAATATCAGTACACTACCCAGAATCGGCGACCACGTTGCGGACATGGTCGGCTTGTGAGGGCTATACATTATTGTATATCACACAAGTGCAGTCCCACCACACAGCCAAGATTCCGCAACTCAGTAAGGAACATGGTGGGCTTGTGAGGGTTATAGTTATACAGTATCGTATATCACACAAATGTAGTCCAACCACACAGCCAAGATTCGGCAACTCAGTAACAAACATGGTGGATTTGTGAGGGTGATACATTATCGTATATCACACAAGTGTAGTCCCACCACACAGCCAAGAGTTGGCAACTCAGTAACGAACATGGTGGGCTTGTGAGGGTTATACAGTATCGTATATCACACAGGTGTAGTCCCACCACACAGCCAAGCTTTGGCAACTCACTAACAAACATGATGGACTTGTGAGGGCTATACAGTATTGTATATCACACAAGTGTAGTCCCACCACACAGCTGAGAATTGGCAACCCACTAACGGACGTGGTCGGCTTGTGAGGGCTATACAGTATCGTATATCACACAAGTGGAGTCCCACCACACAGCCAAGATTCGGCAACTCAGTAACAAACATGATGGACTTGTGAGGGCTAAGCAGTATCGTATATCACATAGGTGTGGTCCCACCAAACAGCCAAGATTCGGCAACTCAGTAACAAACATGGTGGGCTTGTGAGGGCTATACAGTATCGTATATCACACAAGTTTAGTCCCACCACACAGCTGAGAATTGGCAACCCACTAACGGACGTGGTGGGCTTGTGAGGGCTATACAGTATCGTATATCACACATGTGTAGTCCCACTACACCACTTGTAAACTGCCAATATTCGACAGTCGCGGCCGAAAGATTTCTCGTGGATACCAACATTTTAGAACGAAAAGTAGAAGGGCAGAGAATATGATGAGATAGCAATACTTACTGAAGTAGACGATGTTCAGTGTGGGCATTCCTGAAAATAAGCATTGCAATTCGATTATTTTATTGTGAAAAATATCTAGCCCTCTAAACATGATGAATAGATGTCTGCATGTATATTTCAGTGACTCATTTGCATATTTGAAATACTTCCCTATTCCATAGCATTTGCAGTAGACGAGCATATTTTGAATTTGGGACTCATTTTTCAAGCCGATGAATAGCATAATCACCTTTCGTATTAAAACTGGATTATAGGTGTGTGGCAGAAACACCAATAATTATTGAGATCAGGATATATTATTTAAGCTCACTAAAACCTGTTCAGTATAAGTGGTCTTCCGACATATCTTATTAACAACAGTGTCACAAGTTCAGACACATGTTTCTAATCCAACAGGGATGAAAGTGTCCTTTGGCAAAAAAACACACCCGGAAATCTAGGGCGAGGTGCCTGCAAATGACCAAAAATGCTGACAATCAAACGTCGTTCCATTAATACTTTAATAGTATTATTATCCTAGTAATTATTTCTGACATTCTCCAATAACATAAACGGTCTGTGATGAAAAAGTATTGCAAAGGATGGAAACAGGGGAAATCGAAGTAGGGTTGGCAATAAAACGGTCAAAACAAAATCTTGGAATGGTCTCCAACAGTGCCCAAGGACATTCTGTACTGACTGACCATAGAAATGGAGCTGTGGTAATGATTGGAGAGTATTAGATGAAACCTGACTTCCTGGATTTGTATGTGATTCTCTGACAGTGTTAAAGCTGCATAGTCCGATAAAGCATCAAATTTTCAAAACCAAAACGATTATCTAGAATTGCTTGTACAGATCTAACTTAGATAGTTGTAAAGTCGACGGCTGGCATCTGTGGGTTGTGTAGGCATGCTATAGGAAATCAATACAGGCAAAAAGAGAAAGGAAGAGTATAAAGAATGAAAGTAGAGTGAGAGCTTGTACCCTCAGGTTTATTATTATATAGTGGTACATGGATCTGGTATGGCATACCACCTGACCATTATCTCCAATCAGCAACAAGCATTTCTAGTTCCACCAATGAACAGTAAGCATTCTGGGGTCTGTGATCTACCCACCACCACCATGCGGTGTGGCTGCTTGGCCTGCACCTGCCTGAGCTGTGTGAGTGGTGATCTGTGAGTAACAGTTGGGGGGGGGGGGAGGGGGTAGTGAGTAGAGCTCCTGAGGTCCCTTACACACTAACACTACTGTAAGTATGGGGTGAATCTTTTATCTACTGCATCACCAGCATGGAGCAGAGTTAAATGCTTCAATATTTTCTGGAATTTTGGTGTGGCTATTAAATAATAGATGGAGCAAAAACATCAAATATGATTATTTCCTTATTCGGATTTTATTACCTAGATATTTTAGAAACGACACAAACCGCAGATTCACCAAAAATCGCGGACTTCAGCGACATCGCAGAGAGCTGTCATCCCTGATTAAAGGATATGAACATAGAAAAATAATCCTAAGTATTTATTTTCTGCAAATTTGATTTACCTTTCATGCGATTCTTAGGAGGCATACTGGAGGAGCTGCTCATTCTATTCTTCGAGGCCTGACCATCCTTTCCAGCCATTTGTCTATCGCTGCCGTCCACGCCTGGTTGCCTTCCGCTTCCAGGCTTAGATCCCTTGTTCATTTTTCCACCACTGCCGTCCCCGCCTTGTTGACTTCCGCTTCCAGGCTTAGATCCCTTGTTTGTTTGTCCACTGCTGCCGTCCCCACCATTTTTACGTCCGCTTCCAGGCTGAGATCCCTTCATATTCATTCTGCTTGTGCTGCCGTTGTTGCTTCGCTGGTTGACACGATCCGATGCACTTCTAACTTTCTCGGGCACATCAAAAGCGTCATCATCGTCACCATAATTGTCCTGATGGCTTGTATCCGCGTCACTCACCAGGCCCATATCCATCAAGTCGTCTATGTCGACATTATCATAAGGGTCTTTGTGTTCATCCTCATAGTACTCCTCGTCCTCTCCCGGATCCTGTTTGCTGTCGGCACGTTTGACCATCTGCCTGACTCCAGGCTTTCCAGCACCTTTTTGCTGGCCCATCTTCTTCAACGCTGAATGGAGACTGCTAATCATCCCTTGGGCCAAGGCGCCCATGCTGCTTCCGGTGGCCATGCCTTCATATGGACCCATTGAGCCATGCTGGGTCGGGTCTTTAGAGCCAAAAGTCGTGGAAGCTCCCGGTGCTGCGTGGAGAGGGAGAGGACGAAGAAGGACACATTCCATCAACTGCATGTGAACACGTGATATCACAATCGGAAGTACAATAGAAATGCATAATTTTTATTTGTTTAAGACGTTATAGGTAAATGGACTAAGATAAAGTATGGTAAAAACAAGCTTTTGGACTGTTTTGTAATCTACAAATAGTTACAAACCATAAACAAGAAACAAGGAAACCCAAATTATTACAAGTAAATTAAAAAGATTTGAATCAAATTGGGCTAGTGCTACCCAACAGTGCAAAAAGCTTTTGACACTTTTATCCGCAATGGGCAGGGTAATTAAATTCATCACACACAAAAATAGAAAAAAGTACAATTTACCCAAACAAGACAGTATTCTCCCCTCATAGTAATAGGGTTCAATAAAATCTCACTGCTTGTAAGCTATGACTCATTCGGCAGGCGCAGGTAAGGTATTTTCTTTTTGTAGTAATTTTTGCTAGATGATTAATTACCCAGAATTAGTTTAAAAAAAACAAAAGTGGAACTGGACTAAGCACCAGATACACATCATAAGACTCTTCGAAAGTAATGCTGATATTAGGGCTGAAACAGTGTGAAAGAATAGATTCTCGGCGACTCTTATTAAGAGGAATAAAATCACTTGAACAAAATAAAAAATTTTAACTGACCAGAGTACCTAATTTATTTGTGGGGAGGGGGGGGGGCGGGGGGATGCCGGCTATGCTTCATGTGGTGTGAACCCGTTAAGGACGCCACTAGTCATACCTTGTGAATAATTATTGAGTGATATAAATTGTGGTAGAACTTCCGTTAAGTTATACTTGTATAATCCTTATACACCACATATAGGAAGATCGGCAGCGTTACTACCATGTTTATTTAGTGAACTGATTCACTACTTGCTGTACAGACATGAACTAGCATGTAGTTTTAATTTATATATGAGCCTGTCTCAAAAGGTGATCACAAATTTTTTTTTGTCCATTGTAACGATTGACACAAAACGGCACAGAAACGGTTACACTGAAAACACAAGGACATTTGCTTCAAATCAATATGTATTCTATTCGGATTATGAAACACCATGTAAAAAACAAATCAGTTTATCCCGAGCAAATGCATAGGCAGATAGTATGTTGATCGTTACAATGGACAAAGTTTTGTCCCATATTGCTTAGCACCTTTTGAGACAGTCTCATATATATATATATATATATATATATATATATATATATATATACACACACACATATATATATCAAAGAGTGAGTTCACTAACAATATATATATCACTC
Source organism: Branchipolynoe longqiensis (assembly GCA_030323885.1). Classification (NCBI taxonomy): domain Eukaryota; kingdom Metazoa; phylum Annelida; class Polychaeta; order Phyllodocida; family Polynoidae; genus Branchipolynoe; species Branchipolynoe longqiensis. Next base: position 75,635,840 of record CM059187.1, read on the forward strand.
TTTGACACTGCAATGACTTCACCAAGAAGTACCTGTGGCCATATGTATAAATACAGGGACATATCTGATTCTATTTTGGTCTTCCTGGCATTCAACATGAAGATGAATGCCAGGAAGACCAAAACAATGGTTATAAGTAAAAAGACAGATAAACCAAATGTCAATACAACCATAGATGGCACAAACATAGAACAAGTATCCGAATTCATATATCTCGGAAAAAAGATTACAAATGATGGGAGATGTGAGGAAGAAATTAAAAGAAGGATAACAATAGCCCTAACAACATTCTCCAAAATGTATAGAGTGTTAACATCAAGTAAGATATTAATACAAACAAGGAAGCGTATTCTTCAGTGTTATGTGTGGTCTACTCTAATGTATGGGGCTGAGACATGGACAATCTCTAAGAAAATGTACAAACGTTTAGCAGCATTTGAGATGTGGACTTATCGAAGGATGATGAAAATATCATGGACAAAGAAGATCACCAACAAAGAAGTTCTCAGAAAAATTAAAAATAAGAAAAGCTTGTTTGCCACTATACAGACAAAGAAACTTATTTATTTTGGCCACATCATTCGTCAGAGTTCAATATACCGTACATTGTTGGAAGGGAAGGTGAATGGCAGCAGAGGGAGAGGGAGACCAAGAACATCATGGTTTACAGATATTTCACAGTGGACAGGCTTGAATTATTCAGAACAGCACACCATCGGGACAAGTGGAGAACCATTGCATCCAACCCTCGACTAGAGGACGGAACTATTGATTGATTGAGCTGATTCCATGTAAGAATTTCAATTGCTGATTTGTTGTAACAATGTGTGTTGTATAAGTATGAACTTTAATTCACAGTAGCATTGGTTGCTTGGCTAGAAGATCACCACTTGGGCAAGCCATACAATTACCTTACTACATATTTGTGGTTAAATAAAACTCAAATCAACTTAAAAGTGAACTCAACTTACCGTGGCACTTTCCAACAGGCATTGAGGCTGGTTGTTCTAGAACAAATAGAAAAATGCATGGTGAGCCAGGTGTAGGAAAATAACATCAAACCCTGCCAATAGTCATCTATAAATCATTACATGTTTTTTTGTTTTAGTTTGGGGCACAAGTAAGAAACTAATTGCATGTAAAATTCACCATTCTGTGAACCCTTCACATTTGTAAAGACCCTATAATACTAAGACGGCTCACTCAGCCTGTACTGTGTAATCAAAATGATCAAACCCACCACTTGGTGTGCTGGCTGTTCTCTTGGTTAAACAGTTGTTATATTATATGTATAAATGTATATATGAATGTGAAACATGTGTGGTGATGGCAATGATGATGATGCTGATGATGATGTGTATTTGTTTATAGCAATTTCATATTGATGTGTATTCATACTTACCTATCTCATGTATAATATAATTGTATGTGTTTACATGTGAAACACCAACCAGCAGCCGGGCTGATCAAACTCATCACAAGGTGGCACTGTGAAATTTACATTACCATGGGAGAGATAGGGAGTGAGCAGTCTTAATATTATAAGGTCTTTGACATTTGAAATATTGCAAATCGGCATCAAACTCTCAGTGGTGAAAGAGAAGCAACTTTATAACAGTAGCTTACACTGTTTATATCAGGTGCGTATCATTGAGTTGAATGAGCAAACAGGTGGGTGAGTGTGTGGCTAAGAGGCTAACATGGGTCAATCAAGACTTTTATTCGGGAGCAGCCCACCCGGTGGCATGTAAAATGAGCATCTGTAACTGTCGGGCAAGGGGCGGTGTGGCGAAGGTCGTGATAGTAAAGAGGTAAAGAGGGGGGGGGGGGGGGGAAGAAGTTGGTATGAGGGAAGATGATACATGTATAGAACGAGGTAACATTGAATGAGAAGAGTTGTAACATATATACAATACATTGGTAAATTCATTAGATATTAAAATAGGATAATATAATGAGATAATAATTATATGTAATTTAAATGTGATAAATATCAACTGCACCACTTTCAGTTGCGTATTAAGTTAAAATAGTTCATATTTATTGTATGTTAAGCGATTTGACTTGTTGATTGTTTGTTGATCGCACGGTGCCAATCAAAGGCAGGTGTGGGTGGGTGGGTACAATTTTAGCTGGGAAGTGGTTAGTTCGGCAGGTTCAGGCGGACTGATCAGGTTGGATGTGGTGTGGAGGCCCACTGGTTGTGTTGTGTTTTGATTGGTTGAGGGGCCAGATAGGAGTTGGCCCCGAGGGAGGGTTGTGATTGGCAGATGGAAAGGGGACGGGGCTGGGAGCCAGCCCGTGGGCTGGGAGGTGCCCCCCGTCCCCCGCCCCCGCCCCACCCCACCCCCGCCCGACCAGGGGAATATATATATAATATACTATATAATATATATAATATATAGATAATATAATATATATTATATAATATATATATTATATATATTATATATATTATATATATTATATATATTATATATATTATATATATTATATATATTATATATATTACGGCACGGTACAATTTTTGCGGTACAGTGAAGAGAGGCCGGAGCGCCGTATGCACAATATTATATAGGCGGAAATTAGGGCGCCACCGTCGTTAGTGGCCCAAACCGCCCACCGGCACATGCCAAAATCAGGACAATCACTTAATTCTAACAATTTCCAAGCATGTACGTACTCCGTCCCCTCATACATATATAGTACATTAAATAATATATATTATATATCTATATTATATATATAATATATATAATATATACATAATATATATAACATATATTATCTATATATATCGACTATTTCATTCCTAGTTGCAAACACTCACTTTTCATCATCAGGTTCATCACATTATTCACCTCCCTGAGCTTTGTGGTGAGTAGTTTTTTAAACAACTTCTTCATACAGAATGCTTTCTTGGCAGCAGTCGCCTCATTCGAACCAAACGGTGACATCTTTGCTTTGATGCTCCTTACAATCTGCGACTGGATGATTTCCTTTATATCCTTCTTCATTTTATGCATGGCTATCATGCTGCCGTCTTCGAGGTTAGTGGGCTTACACGCTTCTGGGATTACAATTTTCATCGACGCCGGTTTGCCACTGTAAAACGAAGAGAAGTCAGAATTGGCGATCGATGCAAATTTTTATAAATTCAAAATATAATGCTATCCTTATATTTCAAGGGACTGTGATATGACCAAAACAACTTGAGACTGATGCATGCTTCGAAAAGGGACTAGACGATAAGGCAGTGTAAGGATGCTGTAACAAACCACAATAGGATGGGATCCTCTCCTACAGGCCTGTATGTCATCTGCGTAGATGTACATAGTAGGTTAAGTTATCATATACAGGTTAGGAAAAAACTTAGAAAATTCAAAAAAACTAATATAGAAACTACTAACACCCAAAACCGCAAAGGTTGGCCCGAGAAAGATCAGGTAAAGACTCCTGAGTGCAGGACCAGACCAATCCAGCATCACAACTGTCCAGCGTTGAAAACAAGCACCCTCACGGGAGCTTATACATTATGGGCAGAATAAAAAACTTGTGACCAAAAAAAAAAGTGTATATGTCAACATTGTTTATTCTATTTTGTGGGCAAGTGATATAAAGTCGCCATGAGTGTGCACTGTCGCAAGTCATTATCCATTCTGATGTGACCTTAGACGTTGTCAGGATGTAAACCCCCCAACAACCATACAAATCAAAGGACAATTCTACATGTATATAAATGTTGTTCTCACATTGCCAGTAGCCCTGCCATGTGAGGGACTTTGAAATGAGAAGTACTGCAGTTCAACATTGGAAGAGTGTTCACACATGGCAAGGGTTCGTTGATCACATGATCACAGGGGCTGCTGAAGAAAGGTGCTAACTGAGTGCTCCTCTTCGGAGGGGTCACCACAGCCATTGACTCCTGCCACCTCACCCTCATGAAACGTGGACTACACAGACTATGTAACACACTCCGCTCAGCATACGGGCGGTCATTCAACACCTCATGACAGCAGGCCCCAATGCAGCGGTCCTGGTAGCTGCCATCCTCATTGGCTATAACACTCTGCTAAGGCAGAGAAACCTGCTAGCCAGCCACGACCCGGTGTAACGATTTCAATTTCCCCCCTTTCCAATTCCCCCCGGGAATCTGAAAACGTTTTTAATTTCCCTCTGGTGAAATTGAAAACATTTTTAGATTCCCGGGAGGGAAATTAAAAACAGTTTTCAGATTCCTCCCCCTATTTCCAAATTCCCCCCTCCGGGAATCTAAAATTGTTTAAAAAACTTTAAAAAACGTTTTAAAATTCAGACCTATAATATTTTGTTCTTAGCCATCTTGGAGACTTTTTGTGTCATTTGGGGTGAAATATGTTTTGTTGTACTAGTAATAATTTCCATTATGCTATTCTCAGTGTATTATTATATTTCTCATGAAAAATAACAAAAAATATAGAAAATATAGAAAATTCCCCCAAAATGGGGGAGGGAAAGTTAAAACGAGGGAGGGAAAACGAAAATGTTTTCAAATTCCTGTGGGATGAATTTGAAAACGTTTTCAAGTTCCCCTGGGGGAACTTCAATCAAGGGGGAATTTGAAATCTTTACACCTGGACACTCACTTCGACGTGCTGACATAGCACTGACAAAGGAAGAGCTTGCCGTCACAGTCCGATCAACTAAGATGAGGTGGGAGTCTGGAGAAAAGTACACAGTCCCGGTGCTCCCCCTTCCCCACTCACTGTGCTGCCACGTGACCACCTGGTGTCGATACATACGTCACCAGAACCCACCAATACCTGGGCCACGTTCAGGGTCCGCCTCGGAGGCGCCTCGATGACGTCTCGGCGATGCTTTTTGGCTTATTTCCGTTCAGGGTGCGTCTCGGCGACGTCTCGGAGATGAAAAGCGCCTAGAAAATGGCCGCCACATTTAGTGGTTTCAGCCAATCACAGCACAGCTTTTCCATTGCAAATGGCCGCTGCCTATGGGGGTGGCCATTTCTGGGACAACAAACTGCTTTTGCCATTCAGACTAGTGTGACGTCACGGCCATCTCCTAGGTGCCTCCGAGACGGACCCTGAACGCGGCCCTGGCCCCGCCTTCATACTACCAAGAGGCGGCCCCCTGCTGGCCCCGACCCTAATGGCAGCCCTCGGATTGGCACTCACTGCCACAGGGCACCGTACAGCTCACGACTACATGCTCCACAGCCTACGAAGGGGCGGCACCCAGGCCTGTGCATCATCTTCAGCAGCGGTTCACACCTATGTATCTATGGTCCAGGTCCGCTCCCGGATCCTCCAATTGAATAGGTTGAGAGTTCGAGTCCAGGTCGTTAACCATTGACTCATAAGGACATTTGGGAAGTGTTCTATTATCTGTACCGCCGGTTTGTATCATCCTCAACCCAACGAAAATATACTATTATAGAATACAACCCCGTTAAACCAAGCTCGGTTAAACCAAACGATCGGTTAATCCAAACCTTTTTCGGTGCCCTGGCAAAATACTACCATTTATCATATAAAAAAGGCGGGCAAACCAAAGTCGGTTAATCCAAACTATCGGTTAATCCAAACAAAATTGTCAGACCCCAGGCCACTTCCGGTACGGTTAAACCAAACTTTCATGTGGTTATAAGGTCATCTGAGTACCCACCAACTTTTTTATATGATAAATGGTAGTATTTTGCCAGACTACCGAAAAATGTTTGGATTAACCGATCGTTTGGTTTAACCGAGCTTGGTTTAATGGGGTTATACTGTATATACATAAAAAAACAATAATCAAAGTGTCCCCATACATTGTATATTACATTCATAATGCACCCGCGTTTTTGCCAAACCCAAGTCAAAGTTGAAGCCAAAGCTCGGTTAAACCAATGATCAGTTAATCCAAACAAATTTCTAGGGTCCCTTCCAGTTTGGTTTAACAGGGCTATACTGTATACTACGTCTGTGCTCTGTACTAATAGGATAGGGTAAGGAGGATAGTGGAATGAGGAAGACCAATTGTTCGCAACTGAAATTTCCACTGCCTTAAAGCTGTATCGTCCGATCAAATCATCAAATTTTCAAAACCAAAACAATGATATAAATTTGATTCTACATATCTAGCTTAGATACTGATGCACTTATTAAGCATTTGTCACCACACAGAAGGGAATAGTGAGGCAATTGAATAAATCATGTTACTGCAGAATGCTATGGTGTCAGAGCTTTGGCAAGCATGCCAACATTAATTTTGTATGGTTGCACTTCAAATATCTCAAAAGTCAACCGCTTAAAATAAAAGTTACTTCAAGCTAAAGTAAGGTACATTATAACGATCAACCTAATGTATTTATCTAAAAAAAAAAAAATTGAAACTCAAAACCATCGCACTATGCAACTTTAAGCAATACATATAAAGCCCATACTCTTTGGTCTTCTGAGCACGGGTGGCTTTGAGGATCTCGAGGCAGGGAGCCGGCAGCATTGACTCCTCCGCGATGCACGAACCGTCCGTGTCTATTGCCTCGACCAGCTTCTGTATCGCGACGAACACCACCATCAAGTGGTCCATGCCCGTGTGGGTTGACTTGATCGTGCTGAATTGGGTCACCACACCTTGTCCCTGAGGGAGAAAGTAGTGAATGATCACTCTCACAGCACAGACCACAACGCCTACATTGAGTAATAGTGAATTGGAAGATCTTTGACTATGACTCTGAGAATGATGTAGAAATATTCGGCGCCACCTGGAGGGAAGGACGCTAGAGAGCTGCATGGAAGCAGACCTCCTGCCCACCAGGCCGCACTCCAACCTCCAGTAACCCAAAGGACGTATATTAAGGAGGTTACAGGAGTTGCAGATCGTGACAATTACTAATAGCTAAACACATACGTAAGAATATTTGCTTAAGTGTTTTTTACATCACGTAATAACATATATCCCTTCCCCATATGACGTCACAGAATGGGCTATTTGAGCTCCAACCTAGTAGCTAGGGATTTCATCTGCCCAGCACAAATTAGGTTGTGTACCCCAATGGCTAGTCATAAGCCACGTTCACACAGTCACGTTAAACCGGATTACCTAAACCGATTGAACTAGTCCTGGTTTAAACGTATGTGTGAACGCAGCGCTAAATCGGTTTCGCGCTAAGTTGGCTCAACTAGTTTGCTTCACGTAAAGCAGTTTGTGAGGTGGATTAGTTAACCCGTTTTAGCCTAAAATTGTTTAAGTTGCGCATGTGAATGCATTCAACCGGCTTAAGTAGTTACAGTACATATATTATTAAAGCTGCATAGTCCGATGGTTTTGAGTTTCTGTAATTTTCTAAGATAAATATATTAAGTTGATTGTTATAATCTACCATATTTTAGTTTGAAGTAACATTTATTTTACATGGCTAACTTTGGAGATATTTTAAGTGCAACCATGCAAAATTAATTTTGGCAAGCATGCTATAAAACTCTGACACCATAGATTTCTGCAGTAACATATTCTATTCAATTGCCTCAGCATTCCCTTCTGTGTGGTGACAAATGTTTGATAAGTGCACCAGTATCTAAGTTTGATAGGTAGAATCAAATCTACATATTTGTTTTCGTTTTGAAAATTTGATGTTTTCATCGGACTATGCAGATTTAATATTTGCTCACTGATGTTGAGTGACTTGTGCTTGCTTGCTCTTCTCAATTTTAAGACTATTTTTATTATGCCACGCTCCTAAATAACAGAATTTGATCTTAGCGGTGAGTAGTCATGTGCCTAAATAACAGAATTTGATTTGAAGCAGTGGAATATTCATTGAAATTGTGCTTTTTGTTGGTCGTTTTTGTTTTATTAACGTTTGCTCGCACATAATAAATATGTAACCTTCCTCCTTCCTCACCGGTTTCACTACTGCATGTGTGAACACAACCAGTTTCAGAACTCTATATGTGTGAACGCAGGGCTAAATCGGTTTAGTTAAAACTTGTACATCAATGTCTGAACGGTTATACACGAAATAGAACACCAAAATCTATATTTATTCAAATTGATATTTCTCATAAATTAAATAGTGCTAATATATAATACATGGGTCATTCTCTAAAACTGGGCACTAAATTGTGACATGGAAACCAAAAGTGAAAACCTTCCAAATAATAGCAAGAAACCTTCCAAATAATAGCATAATCCAATGTCCTATGAAGGTTGGCATGTTGTGCATATGTCAGAGTTGAACAAAATTAATTTTACTTTTTGAATTAGATCTTATACAAATTGAGCAATACATTAATATCAGTCGCGTAAGAGGAAAATCAAAGACGCATCATATACAACATAGTAAAACAAGATTTTATTGATTTTATTGACTTACAAGAAAACAAGTTGAAAAATAAGTTGAAACAAGTTTGGCTAGATGCATAGTGTAAATGTGTAAATTTTCACTTTTTCACATCAGCATGAAATCATATAAGTAAACTTCTAATTTCTTTCTTAGGATAGCTTCAATAAATGTACTATTGCTAATATACTTAATACACAGAGGACACAATAATTATTTGACTTGCAATCAATAAAAGAAAGAACGAATTATCAGCATCGTGATGTAGAAACCAAATATGTGGTGCCCAGTTTTAAAGAATGACCCATATATATATATATATATATATATATATATATATATATATGTACAATATATGCACCTAATAAATTGTGTAGTAACTTACTTTATACATGTAGTCAATAATAACTATTTGACTTACTACCCACTATAATGCTGAAACCAATGATGTGGTACACATTTTCTGAGAACTTACCGGCTTTATCCAGGACCATGCTTTTTTTATTGTTAGAGTTTTGTTGGCGCAGATACCAATGAATGAGCCCTGCGACATCCCTCCGAGGCCAGGGGAGCTCACCATCATGGTGATTAACGAATCAGGTACAGCAGTGTTAGCTGAAGAAAAAAAGTACAGCTTGTTTTATTTAATGATGCCTCTAGAGCATATTGGTTTTCGTATCACCAGCTATTGGACGTCAAACATATGATCATTTTGAGATATTTCTTTGGAGAAAACCTGTTGCCACTACATAAGCTACTCTTTCCTATAAGCAGCAAATGGTCTTTTGTATGCATTTTTCCCACAGACAGGACAGTACATATCACAGCCTTTGATGAACCAGTTGTGGACACTGGTTGGAATGGAAAATAGCGCAAACAACAAATGGGTCCACTGAGCAGGATCGATAGGATGACCGATACCTTCACAAGTGGACACTCTACCGCCTGAGCTATGTCGTGCTCCTTTATCAGCTGAAGAGGTCAGGTACGTAATCAGGTGCGAGTGAATGACGCACATCCATGGGGTATTTTATATGTAAAAATATGGTACTGGACAGATTGCAGGCACATTTCATGTTAAGCTATCACAGCTTTCTGTGCATAGGTACCTCATATCATTTGTCTAACACATAGTTTATGGAGTTATGCAGGTATAGCAATACCTCAGGGAGTTTGATGCCCCTGCCCTGCAGAGTTGTAAACCACTGCCTTGAGGTACAGGTTCTTGACAGAACCGAAGGCTAAGGGAGCAAACCCTGAACAGAAAACCATGTCACTGTAGCAGCATCAAGGGCGGTTGCTGTATGGAACTCCCAACATCTCCCGACCAGCTAGTGCAAGGACAAATAGTTTTGCACCTGTCTGGACATGTTCTTGCCGGTGTGAAACCTCTATTTGCTCCCTGAGAGAGTGTTGCTGGTAACTTGCAAAAGCCAGCAGCACTTCAACACTTTTGCAGGCAGCTTGAATGAAATGTAGAAGTTCACAACTATGATCGAGGTTCTACATACAGGAATGATGACAAATGTTAGTGTTGGAGGGGAAGTCCCGGAATCATTCGGGGTTACCAATGGGGTCAAGCAAGGTTGTGTACTGGCTCCCATGCTCTTCTCCATTTTCCGATCAGCAATGCTCAATGAGGCTTTCCGAGGCATGGGGGATGGCATCTATATACAGTCCAGACAGAACGCTGACCTATTCAATGTTGCACACTTCAGAGCGAAGACCAAGACTACTCGGATACTGGTGAGAGAGCTGCTATTCGCAGATGACAGGGCACTGGTTGCCCACTCTGCTGAAGAGATCCAGAAAATAGTGGACGCTTTCTCCGATGCATCAAAGAAGTTCAGCCTGAAGATTAACATCAAGAAGACGGAGGTGCTGTACCAACCCAACTCTAGATAAGAACTCGAGAGGATGATATCATGGTTGACGGAAACAAGCTGAACTCCGCTCCAGAATTCATCTACCTTGGAAACACTATATCAAGTGATGGATGCATTGCTGCTGAAATACAGAGGAGGATGGCCAAGGCTACCGCATCTTTTGGCCGACTATGCCAGAGACTCTGGAACAACCACCATGTGTCCATGCGGGTCAAAAGCAAGATGTACTGTGCAATCGTGCTATCCACCCTACTATACGGAGCCGAGGCCTGGACAGTGTACATACGACAGGTGAAAAGCTGCATGCCTTCATGATGCGACATCTGCGTTCAATCATGAGGCTAACCTGGAAGGACAAAGTGACAAATAAGGAAATACTCGAAAGGACGGGGCTGCCCTCTATGGAAGATCTTCTGATCAAAAAGAATCTCCGGTGGACTGGACCCCTCATGAGGATGTCATCACACAGGCTACCAAAGCAGATCCTCTACTCTCAACTGTCTTCTGGTTACAGAAAGAGAGGGCACCCTCACCTCCGGTTCAAGGATACCATCAAGAGAAACCTGAAGCTGAGAGACATTAAGACCGACTCATGGACATCACTCTCACAGCAGAGAGCTAAATGGAGAGCGGCAATCAAGTAATGAAAGCAGTCTTTTTCGCATCACAACCGACAGCATGATGATGATGATGAGTTTATGGATATTAGACGTACCACGGGCAACTTGGTATTGTTTATTGAAAAATATCAAATGTTATGGAAATCGGTATTCTAATAACCCCATCGATATTTTACCCAAAATGTGACAGTTATTATTGAATTGACAACTTGTAGTCAATAAACTTTGATAAAGGAGGCATTGTGGGTGAATCTATATATCTGAAGTAGGGGGTGGGCGCTTACACACACAGGGCGTTTAAGGGGGTGGGCGTTCACGAAATATTGGCAAAGTGGGGGCTGGGGGGGGGGGGGGGGGGGGGAGGGGCGATAATCCACACGTGGGAACACGTGAGAATACGGTAGTATGCTGGCCATTAACTGGTACTGTGAGCTTCTGTGGACCACATCCTTCTGCGATATATCACCACCTGCAATATTTACTCATCTTGTTGTTTTCTAATGATTAAGCTTAAAGTGTAGTCTATTTCTTAACGTAGGTTCCATGCAGTTTGCCTAGACTGACCTACCACAAACATCCCATAGACCGATACTCCCAGGGCTATACTGCCGTGTGTATGACTCAGTATTGAGTGCACTTACTTGGTGGGACTAGTTCAACATCCAGTACCACGGTTACGATTCCACCATCGTAAATCAGGACGAGAACCAGTTTCTGGAGGCCATCTATGTAAACAGGAGGAAAAAAATCACAGTTCTAAAACGATGTAAACTATTTCTTTATCTTATGCTAATAATGCATCTTCCTGTCAAACCTGAATGAAGCATACAGTATGCATGGCACAGCTGCCAATAGATTGTTTGTTTGTTGGAGTTTTACGTCCTACCAAAATATATGGTCATATCAGGATGAATACTGACTTGTGACAATGTACACTCTTGGCGACTTTATAGTGTTGCCTCACTGGAAGACCAGGCCGCCGGCACCATAACCCGATTTCCCACTCAGTCACATTATCCTGATACTGATCTAACCAGTCATTTCCATATCCTAGTAATTCACGACGCTGGAGACAGGAATAGTGCAACAACAACTTTATTTGTACAATTGCAGCTCATTCCAGCACCCCCCCCCCCTCCCCCAATCATTGAATATTACTGAGAAAACAACAAATACGCTTAAAGTTGCATGGTCCGATGGCGTTTGAATTTTTATTTTTTAGATAAATATATCAAATTGATCGTTATAACCTACTAATCATTAGTCTGGAGTAATTTTGATGAAAAGTCGCTAGGTTTGAAGCAATTTGAGCTGAAAGATCCCAAAATACTTTTGACAAGCTTTCCAAAACTTTTCTAGCTATGATGTGTATTGACATCTCGCGATGACCACGTGGTGTGGGATGACCTAATTCAAATGTAGCATGGTCTCCTGGTATTTTCACTGATGGTGCCATTGCACATAATTTGTTTCTTGGCAAGTGATGTGATGTGGGCTGACCTAATGATTATCAAATGTATTGTTCCCAGATAATAAAATACATAATTATTACATCACTCTTATTCAGATCTGTAACAATTATTTAATAAAAAATTCTATGCAACTTTATATCAAACCAGGCTATGGTGCCAGTAATACTACCACTGGACATCCTGGAACCTGACTAAGTACTTGGAATGAGGGTCAAGGCTACTGAGGCTACAAGATTGACCTAGTCGATTAATGGCTTCCTTCTGTGATGGGTTTCTCAAAGTAGGATGAGGTAGTAAATTCACTGATTATTCTATATATGCTGTCCCAAATCACTTGTTAATACACCAATATCTAAGATGGATATGTATAATCAAATTAAGATACATGTTTTGGTTTTGAAAAATATATATTTCATCGGACCATGCAACTTTAAGTCAATAAACATTTTTCACAATAATACTATATTTTTGTCATCGTTCAACATATTTTTATAGGATACAGATAGCAATGTATTACTCGTAGGTAATTTTTAACTTTAACATCTTTCTTTCTTAATAATTTATTTAATTAATCTTCGGTCAGGTAAACTCCGGAAACCGGCAAACTCGTGTATGGGATACATGTCTTAATAAATATTCATTCAAATACAAACTTTTTACAATTTTTTCTACTAGTCAGCACTTAGTATTCGAGCATCACACAGCTAGGGGGACGCTGCCCCGAGTTAGGTACCAACATATTGATAAACAATCAGAAGCTACTGCATAAGACTATGGGTATATCAGTTCTATACTCTTAAGCCCTGTTTACACGGGCAATTTAAAACGCTTCATATAAAACGACTTGCCTAGATCGACTCAAATTTGCCATGTAGACGCGACGATGTGGCGTTTTAGGGCTGAATCGATTCATATGAAACGGTTCATCTATACCACGTCGTGAGGTAGTTTATATGAATCGATTCAGCTGGTTCCCGGGTGGCGATAGTATAAAATAGTAGTGCTTGCCGGCTACAGGGGGAGCAGTAACTAATCGCTGGTGCCCGGCAGTGTTAGGGCCCGATTAGGCCGAAATCTAGTGAATGCGATCATATTTAACAGAATTACAGACTCAAATAATGAAATTTAATTAAATTAACCTTAAATTCCAAGCGATATTAACGTAGCAGCTACATCGGCATTGATTTGACTTCTGTAAACTAAACAAATAGCAGTGCTTGCCAGCTACAGGCGCAACACTAAGGCTGCTGGTTCCCGGTCGCCGACACACTTTCAAACTCGCTCGCTTAAACGCGCCACTGCATCACTTCATATAAATCGATTTGTCTAGATCGTTTCACAATTCCCCGTGTAATCACGGCTTTAGAGGAGGGCGAACGAAAAATCTACTGTTAATTGGGTAATATTAATACAGGTCAACCAAAAGCTTGAAGCATCTCAGACACTCAGTCTAGAGTAATTGAAGGGTGGGTGGGAGTTATTTTTACAGAGGATAGGCCTAAACCGGGCGGGTTCGAAATTGAAATCGATCCGCACTTTGTGCTGTTCCAGTAGTGAATGCCCAGCGGTTTGGCTAGCTTTACCACGAAGCCTGTGTACCCATGGCGACAAGAATGCATCCATGTTATTGGCTGCGCCGAGAAAGCCCTGACAACGCGTCATGGAAATTATCCTGGCACCCTATCACGGTCAACAAGGTATGAAAGCTACACCGTTATTGGCTACGGGCGAAAAAGCCCTGACAACTCATTATGGACGTTATCCTGGCACCTAGCACAGTCTCCAGCTTCGTGAATTACCCATGTTACTGGCAACATGCACAATGCCGAGTACCTTATAAGTCACCATCACACTTCACAATTATTATAGGGATGTTGTTTTGTACATCTAAACTGGGGGATAGTCAGTTGGCTTTACAACATTCCATTGATTTACTGATTGTTGGTTGGTTGTTGGAGTTGTACATCCTGGTGACATCTAGGGTCATATCAGGACAGGTACCGACTTGTGACGGTGCACACTCATGGTGACTTTATAGTGCTGCCCCACTGGGAAATCAGGCTGTCGGCCACATGACCCGATGTCCCCCATAGTCGCATTATCCTGACACTGACCTAACCAGTCCTTGCCCTATCCTATTAATGCTGAGCGCCAGCCTAGAAAGCGACAAGACATAATAGTACCAATTTTATAAGTCATCGCTTTGACTTGACCGGGAACCGAACTCCCGATCTCCCGCACGTGAGGCCGGCGCTCTACCGATTCGGCCATCGCGCCCGGTGTACCTATGTGGATACATTAGTACTACGTGTATGCCTTGCTGATATGTTTAGTAGTGCAATTGATGTTAAAACAAACAAACCCAAAACTGACATCTCACGGTCAGTTATTTAGCTTGACAGTGGCACCAGCGTCACTTACCAGCGGATTTGTAACAGAACTTCTCCAGATTTAGGTTCCCAGACAGACCGAAGAACTCTGAAGGATTGCTAGCGAGTGAGATGGATTTTTTGTTCGCTGCAAAAAAGAAGAAGGAAGCACATCCAGATAGTATTGCACATGATATGATTAACAGAACTACTTGAGATAGTTTCATGAAAAAATAAAATCAGTAAGTGTCAGGATAACAAAGTTCGAGAAAGAAGTGAATATTTCTACAGACAAAATTATGTATCCCATTACCGCAATGGTATCTAGTTATTATTTTTAGCATATGTGTTTTATGTGCTGAAAGGGACAGCGACATGGCCAGCACAAATGAGCTTACTCTAAATTAGCATGATCAAATATGGTCCCCTTCCCCTCACTCCCACTGGGTGTGTTAGCACTGGTTCGGGTGGAGGAGTAAGTGTTGCATATTGCATACAACTTACAAGTATGGACGTGGCTGTATATATATATGATCATATACATATAGTTTTGCAATACCTCAGGGAGTTTGATGCCCCTGCCCTGCAGAGTTGTAAACCACTGCCTTGTGGTACAGGTTCTTGACAGAACCGAAGGCTAAGGGAGCAAACCCTGAACAGAAAACCATGTCACTGTGGCAGCATCAAGGGCAGTTGATGTATGGAACTCCCAACATCTCCCGACCAGCCACTGCAGGGCCAGATAGTTTTGCGCCTGTCTTGACATGTTCTTGCCGGTCTGAAACCTCTACTTGCTCCCAGAGAGAGTGCCACTGGTAACTTGCAAAAGCCAGCAGCACTTCAACACTTTTGCAGGCAGCTTTCATGAAATTTACTTAGCTAAATGGAGAGCGGCAGTCAAGTAATGAAAGCAGTCTTTGTCACATCACGACCGACAGCATGATGCTGATGATGACATGATAGTGATAGCTACGGTAATAACTATGTTAATTACAATAGAATAATAGATTTGTTTAATACTTAAGAAGTGTTTAATACATAGAACAAGACAGCTCTTTACTTTGAGATAGTTGTAAGTAATATTCCCTTGCATATATACTTATTCCCATAGCGTTTTACAGAGATGACATTTGGAATGGGCTGCTTTGTGGTGCTTAATTTTGGTGCTGCCCCCTAGCGGATTCCCACAAGTTGTTTCTTACTCGTTCCTCATTATACCATCTACTGCCGTCACTGTTGGCCAGTAGTAGTTAGTTATTTCTTTGCGGGTGTCTGTCGATGTTAATTCAAAGTTAAATTTTGGAAGACATATTCCCATTAGCTCGCCAGGAATGCGTCTTGGGCTTGCTCTTCAGCTTGTATTGGCCACATTTACGAGAAACTATCACCTACCACTGCTGATGGTGCCTTCGAATGTTGTGTACCCAACCAGCTGCTTGTTCAAGAAGGCGGCCAGAATGAAGGTCTTCTTGTCAGTCATGCCTACGACTGATCCTTTGACCGTGTACGTAACCTGGATACATGATGCCGATAAACCAACTGTAACCATGAAGGGCATACTGGTATATGGGTCAGGTTTTAAAGTTTCATAGACCGATAATTTTGAATTTCTATCATTGTCTGTGATAAATATATTAGGTTGATCGCTATAATCTACCTTGCATTAGCTTGAAGCAACTTTGATTTAAAATGAATAACTTTGGAGATATTTAAAGTTTAAACATGCAAAGTTAATTTTGGCAGTGCTTGCCGAAACTCTGACCCCAGCTTAACGAAATTGACATAGCAACAAATACTCAATAAATGCACCATTATCTAAGTTAGATATGTAGGATCAAATCTAGGCAAGTGTTTTGATTGAGTAAATTTGATGCTTTCATCGGACTTTGCAGCTTTAAATATAGACGTTCTTCACGACTGTCAACATTTCTCTTTTCCCACAGAAAGTAGTGATCCTCAGCTCCTCCTCTTCAATTAGTTAGTTACTTACTTAGTTGGGGTTTCACGTCCTAGTAACATCTGCCATCATATCAGGACGGCCTCAATTGGTACGTTTTGTCTTACTCTTCTTTATTGTTGGTCCATTAGTTGATTAAGCTAGGACAAGTTAAATCGTTGACAATTGGTCTTCCCCTAGATAAAGGATTCACCCGGTACTCGCAGTCGCAGTACACGGGTGAATACCAACCCTATATAAAACGGTCGAAAAAGCAGGTTAACGAATTGAGAGCCTAATTTCACAATCTAAGAAGCAACAATTATTCTTTACATATGTCTTATTGATAGCCCGCTACCTTTGAGTTGAAAAATATAATATAATATCTAGTTTAATAAGATTTAAAAGTGAAATCGCCGGCATTCTGTGGCCGCCATCTTGTCTTTTTGCATTCTCTCCCATTTCACCAACTCTGTGCCTATATGGGTAGCCATTTCATACTGGAGCCACAGTTTCTACTTCATGTTCCATACTAAACCTATTTTCGCCTGTATTTACACTACGTTGTCCTTCACCCGTGTACTACAAGTACCGGGTGAATCTTTTATCTAGTCTTCCCCATTCTACTGACTTGACTTTAAACTCCTTCTATGCGGAAATAAACACTTATCGGGGCAGAATC
Organism: Branchipolynoe longqiensis; assembly: GCA_030323885.1. Taxonomy (NCBI): domain Eukaryota; kingdom Metazoa; phylum Annelida; class Polychaeta; order Phyllodocida; family Polynoidae; genus Branchipolynoe; species Branchipolynoe longqiensis. The sequence goes on from CM059187.1 coordinate 75,653,128, forward strand.
CCCCAAAGCGTCACATTTTTGTCAAGACCCAAACACTTACCAATATTTGATCCCACATATGCAACTCAGATACTGGTGATCACATATTAAACATATATGTCTGCAATGATGGAATAGTAAGTCAGTTTAATGTAACCCATCCCTACTGAAGCATATTATGTCCAATATTGAGACGCATATAACAACATTAATTTGCAATGTTGTTACTTCAAATATACACAAAGGGAACCCCTCAAAATGAAAATTACATCAAACTGGAGTAAGGTAAATTGTAGCAATCAACTTTATATATATAATGTATATAACTATACATATAATATATATATATATAATATATATAGAGAGAGAGATAGTGATACACCCTTTATCGCAACGTAATATTAATAAGCTCTGTAGTGTCCTGCCCCTCCCCCCCCCCTGCTGCAGGTTGGGGGTGGGGGTTCCGGCATACAACACTCTAACATATATACATATATCTACATATGTATGCTATATACGAATTATACGAGTAAAATATTAAGTTGATACGTACACATGTACCTGAACCATACAACAATCGAACTATGGAATTTTAATAAGTGCACCAGTATCTAAGTTAGATGTGTTCGATGAAAATCTCAGCAAGTGCTTTGGTCTTTAACAGAATAACCTGCTTTCATCGGATTATGCAGCGTTAAGTTCCAACAAATTCCACAAGCACAAGTGTCAACTTTGCACATATTAGAACCAGCGAATACAATTTAAACTAGTGGTGGTTGTCAGCAGACAGAGACGCCAGTTTTCCATCCACAATGGATGCTTTTTCAAGACAGATCTATGACATATAGTGTTAGTTCCGCCAGGTCTATATTTAATTGATATTAGCCCCTGTTGAGCGGTGTGTAATTGAGACTGCAGGTTTCAAAGTTACCGTGGAGATGATGCTCCACAGTGACCCTTCGTCAGTTCCTGACTTGAGTTTCAACGCCGACTGCATGTTGAGCTTCAAAGGAGTTTGGTTTCCCGTCTCTAATTTGATCTCGGCATCTGAAATATATTACATAGCAACCATATTCAGAAGCGCCCCGGATTCAAAGTAATGAGCGCCTCGACCACGTCCATTTTTTGACACCAGAGAAGAGCCTAAAGCTAAGATTCCTTACACACGGTATGCGGCATGCGGTATGCGAATGTGAATGCGGCAACAAATCGAAATGCCTTGAAGTCAATGGGCTACAACCCTTACACGTGGTATGCGAATGCGAATGCGAATGCGACAACTCGATCGGTCCCTGTAGCGATCGGTGTGGCATGTGGCATGCGGCATGCGGTATATGAATAGAAACGTCAGTCGCACTTGCCCATTAGTTTTAGATGAGGAGAGGCGACTGAGCATTACGGAACGGTCACACACCTGGGGCCGTATGCACGACGAGTAAGTTATCGCCCCTGGGGGTAAGGACCGAGTTTGGGGTAGCTATCGCCTTGGGTAAGAAATGGGTCACGGGGTATGCATGAAGCCAAATCGGCGAGGAGGTAGCTACCCTTGTGTTTATTTATAGATTTGGGAAATCCCTCTGCATTTGTAGCCATATATTAGGCTCAAATATATTAAATGCGATCATATTTAACAGAATTACATACCCAATAAGTGAAATTTTATCAATTTAACCCTAAATTCGAAGCGTTATTAAGACTACCACCGCATTGGCGGCGATATTAATAGTTATATTTTCGAATCGACGAACGTACAGTAAACAAACCGCCGCTGCCGCCAGTAATGGCACTGTCACACTATGAAGTTTCTCACCGGCGACCCGTCAGCGTTGAAAATAAAATTAAAGCATCGAGTCTGTGTCTCTGTCTGTGTCTCTGTGTCTCTCTCTGTGTCTCTGTCTGTGTCTCTGTGTCTGTGTCTGTGTCTGTGTCTGTCTCTGTGTCTGTCTCTGTATGTGTCTCTATATGTGTCTGTGTCTGTGTCTGTGTCTCTGTCTCTGTCTTTGTCTCTGTGTCTGTGTCTCTGTATGTGTCTCTGTCTGTGTCTGTCTCTGTATGTGTCTCAGTATGTGTTTCTGTATGTGTCTCTGTGTCTCTGTCTGTGTCTCTCTGTCTGTCTCTGTCTGTGTCTCTGTGTCTCTGTCTGTGTCTGTGTCTGTGTCTGTGTCTCAGTGTCTCTGTGTCTGTCTCTGTCTCTGTGTCTCTGTGTCTGTCTCTGTGTCTGTGTCTCTGTCTGTGTCTGTGTCTCTGTGTCTGTCTCTGTATGTGTCTCTGTATGTGTTTCTGTCTGTGTCTCTGTGTCTCTGTCTGTGTCTCTGTGTCTGTCTCTGTATGTGTCTCTGTCTGTGTCTCTGTGTCTCTGTCTGTGTCTCTGTCTGTGTCTGTGTCTCTCTCTGTCTGTGTCTCTGTGTCTGTGTCTGTGTATGTGTCTCTGTCTGTGTCTCTGTCTGTGTATGTGTCTCTGTGTCTGTCTCTGTATGTGTCTCTGTATGTGTTTCTGTCTGTGTCTCTGTGTCTCTGTCTGTGTCTCTGTGTCTGTCTCTGTATGTGTCTCGGTCTGTGTCTCTGTATGTGTCTCTGTCTGTGTCTGTGTCTGTCTCTGTATGTGTCGCTGTCTGTGACTGTGTCTGTCTCTGTATGTGTCTCTGCCTGTGTCTCTGTGTCTGTGTCTCTGTCTGTGTCTCTGTCTGTGTCTCTGTCTGTGTCTCCGTGTCTGTGTCTCTGTCTGTGTCTCTGTGTCTGTCTCTGTATGTGTATCTGTCTGTGTCTCTGTCCGTGTATGTGTCTGTGTCTCTGTCTGTGTCTCCATCTGTCTGTATCTGTGCCTCTGTCTCTCTCTCTCTGAGACACAGAGACACACACACACAGACACACACACCACAACACATAGACACACACACAGATACACAGAGACATGCACACATACACAGAGACACACACAGAGGCACAAATACACACACATACACAGAGACACAGAGACACACACACAGACTCAGAGACACAGACAGACAGAGACACAGAGACACACACAGAGGCACAGAGACACACACACAGACACAGAGACACACACAGAGACACACACACAGAGACACACAGACACAGACAAAGAGACACAGAGACACAAACACAGACACATACATAGACACAGACACAAACACAAACACAGACAGAGACACATACACAGACACTCAGAGACACAGAGACACACACAGAGACACAGACAGAGACACATACATAGACAGACACAGAGACAGAGACACATACACAGACACACGGACAGAGACACAGACACATATAGAGACACATACAGAGACAGACACAGAGACACAGAGACACAGACAGAGACACAGACACATAGACACAGACAGAGATACATACAGAGAGAGACACAGAGACACAGAGAGAGACACAGAGACACAGACATAGAGACACAGACAGAGACACAGACAGAGACACAGAGACACATACAAAGACAGAGACATAGACAGAGAGACACAGACAGAGACACATACAGAGACAGACACAGAGACACAGACAGAGACACAGACAGAGACACAGACACACGGACAGAGACACATACAGAGACACAGACACAGAGACACAGACAGAGACACAGACAGAGAGACACAGACAGAGACACATACAGAGACAGACACAGAGACACAGACAGAGACACAGACACAGAGACACAGACAGAGACACAGAGACAGACAGAGACACAGACAGAGACGTTTCGCCAAAAAAGGACACACGTCGCCGCGCGTTGGAGAGAAACGTCGTAGTGTGACAGGGGTATATGGAACGCGACGTCCAGGCGGCGGCGGCGATTTGTTTACTTTACATTCGTGGATTCGACAATATAATATCGCCACCAATGCGACGGTAGCCTTAATAACGGTACGAATTTAGGGTTAAATTGATAAAATTTCACTTATTGCGTGTGTATTCTGTTAAATATGATCGCATTCAATAGATTTGGCCCGAGTTGGTCCCTACCCCCGGCCTTATACCTGCTACTGGGTAGGGGTAGCTTACCCGACTTTTACCCCCCCTGGGTAGCCTTACCCCGGACACATGCATAGCAACTTTTCGCCGCTACCCCGGAAATCCCTACTACCCCAAGAGGTAGAGCGCTACCCCCGCGTCATGCATACAGGCCCTGGGTGCAGAGGGGAAACATATGGTAGTGGTGGTGGGGTTACGGGTTCGCATACTGCGTACCGCATACCGCATGCCGCATACCGCATACCGCGTATAAGGAATCTTAGCTTTATACGGCGGTAACATGACCAATGCAAGTCTATTTTCTCACAATTATCCGGATCGAATAAGACTTCCTTTATTGTCGTTTTGTTGGTACATTAGTTGATTAAGCAGGGTCAATTTCAACTAAGGTCTTCTTCATTCCACTGCTCCTTGCTCCATCTTAGTAATGCTGAACGCCAGGCTAGGTAGCGACAAGTATCAAAGTTTAAGGCATTGATTTGACTCGGCCAGGGTTCGAATCGCAGGACCTACGAAAACAAGAGGCGGACGCTCAATTGCATTCAGCCATACCATCTAGCTATAAATAGTATAATTGGAACTACCTACTTGTTGGAGCTACATAAAGTCTAATCCAGCTTAAGAATATATGTGGTCAAGTATGGCTAGTGACTGTCCTTATTTGCCATACGTTCTTTAAAATCATATCGATTCCGGAAAATTTTTTATCGGAGAAGGAAAATGGGGGACCTCCGACTTTTTAGTTCAAATTCCTGCCGTTGGCGTCGCCACTGAACCAGTGGGCCCATTCGGTACACCGTCACACTGCAAACTCAATGGCTATGAGCAATCTTCATACAGGGAAAGTGAAATATCTCTAGAACCCCACAATCTAGAGACAAACCGCTTGGTAAACATATAGAAAACATATTAAACAAATAGATTATATTAAATTTATAAGGTTAGGGTTCTGCATTGCTATTAATTTTGAATAAAATAAACGTTTTGCACTGCACGTACCAGCAAACTCAGTGCATTGTCAATGGCCGTGAGCAATGTTCATACAGAAAAAGTGAAATATCTCTACAACCATACCACCTAGAGACAAACCGCTTGGTAAACATATAGAAAACATATTCAACGAATAGATTATATTAAATGTATACGGTTAGGGTTCTGTCTTACTATTAATTTTGAATAAAATAGACATTTTGCACTGCACATACCGGCAAACTCAGTGCATTGTCAATGGCAGTGAGAAATCTTCATGCAGAAGAAGTCAAATATCTCTAAAACCACACCACCTAGAGACAAACCGCTTGGTACACATATAGAAAACATATTCAACGAATAGATTATATTAAATTTATAAGGTTAGCATTCTGCATTTCTATTAATTTTGAATAAAATAAACATTTTGGACTGCGCGTACTGGCAAACTCAAAGCATTGTCAATGGCCGTGTAGGCCCACTACTACTGATGCGCCACCAAGTGTCGGAAAATGAACTACGCCACATGTCCCCCATTAAGGAAATTGATGGAAATAATACTCACAATAAAGACAGTGGCGCATTCTCCAAGGATAACCTGCACTGACTCATCAGTGGAATGGAGCAAGGATATTGCTAGGAGAGTGATGGGTGAAACCTGACTTACAGCTTTTGTTTCCACTATTTCCTGACAGTGCTTAGCCTATGAGAGAATCTTTAGATTTCCGCAGAAAGTCACCTCTATTCAGTATACTGACAGGGGACATTACGAGCAGGAGGCAGTGTTAAAAGCTTCAAGTCTTTTCTAGAATGTTGTGTTGATGCTATTTAGTAAATGGAGAAAAAACATGAAATTATATTGTTTCTTTAGATGGGTATTATGTGTCCCAGATACTTTAGAAGCGACACAAATTGCAGATTAACCCACAAAGAATTGCAGAAATCTAAAAAATTGTGTAAATCTGGAATCCATGTAAGATATTACCCATGCCATCACCTCAACTAATTTGTATTTCCACCGCTGTGTATTATGACTTACAGCATCATCAAAGGTCATGTCTATGTGGTGTGGGAGGTTTAAAATCCCTTGGGTGGATAAAAGTGTAGGCTCGGGCTTTTTATCGACCAACTGTCTAATGGTGAAAACAAGACTATTCAGACTTCAGACTTATCATTGACAGGCAGTATAAATCTTCAAGAAATAAAAAGAAAATAACACAGGGTGGAATTATTGGTCGGCATGCCCCTATATGTTGACTTACTTTCCTGCTCACCAAACATGGAGAGTGTATCCACTTACCGACACTTGTGCAGCCACTCTTCTTCCGATTGACCAACACAATTTTATCCCTTGACACTGGAACTGTCACGTGAGCTTCCGGAAGGTGCTCAGTTGTGAAGCTTGAGCCACAGATGACAACCGGGATGATGTAACCTAGAGAGAGAACAACAACACTCCCACTTGTAATACCACTAATACTTCCTTTTGATTCAAATAAATGTTTGTGTTCCCTTAAAGCTGAACATAGTTCGATAAATATGTCATGGGGTGATGAAAATGGGAAATATTGTGCCTAGAGCAGGACTCGAACCCACATCTCTTTGCATTCTGGGCCAGTGTGCTAACCATTACACCACCTAGGCTCCCTGATATAACCACACTACCCACGCCTACCTGTCTATGTGGATACTTGCCTGAGAGGTCAGTGCAGACCACTACACTCGTCCCCCTGGAATTGTAAGTCTTGTAATGCTTACAATTACATACATACAGGCAATGCACTAACACATACATACACAGGGTAGGTTCAACAACCATACAGCGCATAGCTTGTACTGGATCCTGGTCACGGCAACCAGTGTCATGGGGGTGATGAAAATGGGAAATATTGCGCCTAGAGTGGGACTCAAACCTACATCTCTTTGCATTCCGGGCCAGTGTGCTAACCATTACACCACCTAGGCTCCCTGATATAACCACACTACCCACGCCTACCTGTCTATATGGATACTTGCCTAAGAGGTCAGTGCAGACCACTACAAATATATAAAGTTTTCAAAACCAAAACACTTACCTAAATTTGATCCTACTTAGCCAACTTAGATACCGTTGCAATTATTAAGCATGTGTTGCGGAATAGAAGGGGTTGGTTACTAAGTCAATTTAATATAAGTTATAACCTGTTACTGCTGAAACCTACGGTATCACAATTTTGACATGCTTGTCAAATTTGATTTGGTATATCTTCTCTTAAAAAATCTCCAATTCGTCATTTAAAATAAAAGTCAGTTCAAATATGTAATGCATGGTAGATTATAACGATCAACCATATACATTTTTTCTCAGAAAATTACAGAAACTCAAACCCATCGGACTGTGCAACTTTAAAGTGGTTCAGGCGAAAGTATTTGAGCTTCTGCCATAATTGTTTGATGAATATATTAGTTGATGACTATAATTCACGACGAGACGGGAGTGGTATATCAATCAATCAATCAATAGTTCCGTCCTCTAGTCGAGGGTTAGATGCAATGGTTCTCCACTTGTCCCGATGGTGTGCTGTTCTGATAGACTGTGAATAATTCAAGCCTGTCCACCGTGAAATATTTGTCAACCATGATGTTCTTGGTCTCCCTCTCCCTCTGCTGCCATTCACCTTCCCTTCCAACAATGTACGGTATATTGAACTCTGATACATAAATGCCTTTATTAATCACTAAATAGTACAACAGGAGGAATGGAAGTACATTCGAGTCAATAAGTAATGTATACTTTTAGGAAGCCTTATGTTAACCGCTAAGAGGGGTCAATTAGTCTAATTAATTAAGTAGCAATGTGGTAACCTCATTTAGAATCAAGGTCTAGGTCAAATGGGCTTAAGGTTAACTGTTGGTGAAGAAAATGGGGGGGGGGGACAGTAGGGAAACATCAGGTCAAATAAGGTGGATGAAACAAGGTCAATCAAGGTCAATCAATTAGCTCATGATCAATCAGAAAACAGGTGAATCAAGGACAATTAAGCAATTCAGGCCATATGGTCAATTGAGGGGGTGGGGATTAAGGTCGGTCAATTAATCAATAGTTCGAATCATCCAGGTTAATCGGGCACTCAACCTTACCCGCCTGTCGCTCTCCCCACCTTAGTTAATTGTTGTCAGTTGAGGGGTGGGCGGGGGCAATTTGTAGAACTAGGGCCCTGAAAATATGCCTGAAAGTAGACAAACTACACCCCACTTATGACCTACACAAAAGAACTAAAGTAAAGCTACTAGAAAACAGAAGGATAATCCACCTAAAAACATTAGCATATGGATATAGCCAAGACATTAAGCGTCTAACCCAACCACTAAGGGACACCAGAGCAAGCAAGGCACCACTACTAAGACAGACCAGAAGCCAGATCAAAGCCCATGAAAGGAGCACACTGGAAATGGCCGCCAAGGCATGGAATGTGCAAACGGTGAAAGAAAGACAAATCCCTGACCTAAATACGTACAAAAAATATCTGTGCAAAATAAAAACTGGGAACCCCAACTGAACTGCACCACAAGGGGGCAGGTGATATGTCACGGCCCACCAACTGGACAGCCCAGGGCGGGATAACCGGAAATATAGAAGCCAGATAACATATCCAACAACAATATAAATCAAATCAATTTCAAACAAACATAACTCAACCACCTATTACGTACAAGCCTATGGACATGTAAATAAAATAGGCTAGTATAGAATTAAGTAGAAAAAAGCGGAACACTCTTCCCAAGAAAACCCCAAAACACTAACATAGAACCTTAAGAAAACAACTAACATAGTAATAAGAATAGAACAAAAATACAATGCCAAGAGCGCCCCAAAAAACTAACATAGGCTACTAAACGTACCAACATATCTATCTGCTACTGAAATGCAGACAATCAAATAACTTATCAGCAGCTACTGTTTGGTAAGACAACACCAACACTACAGCTGGCCAGCATTGAAAACAAGCCTGGGTACCCAGGCTTACATGCTATGGATAGAATAAATACAGCCTCAATAAAACAAAAAAAACAACAACAAAAACAGCCTGACTTCGCGGGTTCGTATCCAGGCGCCGAGTGACAGCGCTGCGAGGGGGCCGATGAGCAGTAGGGGAGGGAAGTTACACCAGGTGGCAGCAGGCGCAGTGGGAGTTTAATACGTTAATGGTTCAGAACGACACGGCAGGGGGCGACAAAGGCTGCAGGCTGGATGGGGGCTAGTTCTGAAGGATCCACAAGGTGGCGGGAGGGGCGACTTAGGGGAGGGGGGTTCGAATCCGAACCGGTAGGTGGCGGGAGGAGTATGGAGTGGTGAAGGCCGTCCAGCTCCCATCCCGTCGAGAATTACCCATGTTACTTTGTTAGGCTAACATGTACAATCTACTATACTTTAGCTTCAAATACCTTCCATTTTAAACGATTAAAATTGGGGAGATTTAACTTGAAAATATGACAAATTAATTTTGGAATGCACATTGAAATGCTGGACAACATGGTCTTGTATACTGACAGGTTCTATTAAATTGATATAGTATTATTCTGTGCAGCTCTATACGTTTAATGGGCAAAGCAGTCTCTAAGTTGTACGTATGGGGTTAGTTTTCAGGAAGTACGTTGAGCTCTGGGTTTGGATTTGGAAATTCTTTCATTGTGATTCTTTCATCCAGTTGTTCAGTTTTAAAGTTGGATAATCGTTGGTTACAAAAATAATGTTACGTTCATTTTTTAGTTAAATACATCAACTTGATCATTTATATTTATAACTTAGAATACTTTAATCAGTGTGATGGCTTAAGAAATATGTTAGGCAAATAAAGCAGTTTTTTCTACACAAAAGTTAGACTTAACCGTTATGGGCAGCATAAATGGATTCACAATCACCAAACTCCCCCCCCCCCCCCAAAAAAAAACCCACCTCACATGTGAGTAAGCCTAATTCAGCTATCAATGTAAATACCTTCGTCCTTTATAGGTAAATGAGACTGTCACAAAAGGTGCTAAGCAATATGGGACAAAACTTTGTCCATTGTAATGATCAACATACTATCTGCTTATGCATTTGCTCAGGATAAACTGATTTGTTTTTTACATGCTGTTTCATAATCGCAATAGAATACATATTGATTTGAAGCAAATGTCCTTGTGTTTTCAGTGTAACTGTTTCTGTGCTGTTCTGTGACAATCATTACAATGGACACAAAAAAAAGAGTTATCACCTTTTGAGACAGGCTCAAATGCATACATTACGACTACACCACCGCAATATGAAGATTTTAATGTTCCACACTGTAAGAACGTGGCAAAGGAAGGATTTGCCACCATCCCTAGAGCTGGCTACTGCGAACACAGTTATACTGCAACGTCTGTGTATAAAAAATGTTTCTCAAATTTAAATAAATGAATAAATTTAATCAGTTTTCCCGGATAAGAACAACGTTAACGAAACTTACCGGCATCGCAACCTTTTGGGTCAATCTTTACTTTCTCTGCTTCCATTTTCATCTTGTCAGCTTCTGTTTTTGGGTTGAAGCTGGGATTACCTACGAAATGGTGGAAACAAGGTTATGGAGGATCAATGTTAAGTCCTCAGAGTGGTATTTATATCCTATAATTCGGTTGATATGAATCCCCTTTAGGATGTGTCAATGGCAATCTCACCTCACTTGAAATGTACGTCTTTATATGTGCTCTGGCATTAAACCCCATGCGCCACACTAATTCGTAGGTCACAAATGCTGCGGGCGCCGTACGGTGCTGCGGTCTGCGTGTGTCTTGCGGTTTATGCAAATGTTACAGCGTTACGGTCTGCGGTTTATCTCTTCACAAATTGTACACGTATTTAATATACAAAAAAAGTGATAACTTTCTTAATATTGATTACACAAACATGAATTTTGTACCATATTGATTTTCATTTTACACCCTTTTATTGATGTCAACAAAGATGATCGTACAGTGTTGTGGAGTCTGGATTGCCAGGATTGTGGCCTGCAGTGTTGCGATATTTTCGAAGTTAAGCTAACTCCAACTTAAAAAAACTGCAACCCTTGCAGTGAACAAAAAACCGCACGGTGACTGAAAAACACGCCGTAGCGTATTTGTGACCGAGGCATTAGTGGTTGGGGTTAAGCAATTACAAATTAACCAATTTGTGGAACTGACAGACGTCTTTAGATCATGTAGTGGTTCTCGCTCCATACACTAGATGGCGCAACCCTCAGGGCTTGCTATTTTCTTTTGGTTTGATGTATATTGCTTATGGTATGGTCATAGTTCCTGTTCATCAGGTCTGGCCAAAACCATCTTGCAAGGCATAGTAAAAGGGGGAAGAAAATGCAGACAACGGAAGAGGTAGAAAGATAACACAGATAATAGACAGCCCTGGAGTTTCACAAATCACGCTACATGTTACATTGCATGCAGCAAGTTGTACGCTATTTACTGTAGATTAATTGTTATCATAATTCCACACAGCAATTCCCACCAGAAACAATTGTAGGGCAATACCTCTACTATCTTACTAAGTGCAGCTATAAGTTCATGTTTATTGGTTCAAAGTGACTTTAAACAAGGGGACGATCATTTTCCGATTTGCTCTTATTTTAATTTTATTAATTTCTTTTGTCAAATGGATAATTCAGTAGCGCGGAACCCGTATGTATTGGTTTGACGTTTTTATTAATGCAGTTTCTTAAAGTATGATATGATGTATATGTATTAAAGTCAATGTCTTTCCCTGAGTCCAGGACCATTAGCCCTACCGCCTGCATTGTTTTGATATTTTAGTGAGTGGGATGGTCAATTTTAACGTGTTCGACCCCACATACCACGGGTCAGGTTCGTGTTTTTGTTTTTGTTTGTTGTTGTTTACGTCCTAGCAACATCTAAGGTCATATCAGGACGGGTACCGACTTGTGACAGTGTGCACTCATGGCGACTTTATAGTGCTGCCCAACTCGAAGACCAGGCCGCCAGCAACATGACCTGATATCCCACTCAGTCACATTATAATGACACTGGGCCAACCAGTCCTTGTCCTATCCTAATAATGCCGAGCGCCAGGCTAGGAAGCGACAAGTTTCAATTCTTAAATCATTGGTTTGACTCGACCAGGGTTCGAACCCACGACCCCACGATCTACCAACACGGGAGACGGCGGGTCAGGTTCGGGTGGTGTAGGGGAGACGGGTGGCAGTTCGACACTATTTGGTAGAGGGGTAGGAGTGGCATAAGGTGTTAAAGGAAAACGGTGAGATGGCCAGGGACGTGTTCAGGGTACGCCTCCGTGTCGACTCCGAGACATCTCTGAGACGGTTTTTGGCTTATTTCCGTTCAGGGTATGCCTCCGAGTCATCTCAGAGACGTCTTCATTTCAGAGTAGAGACAAAAAGTGCGTCGAAAATGGCCGCCGTATTCAGGGGTTCCAGCCAATCAGAGCTCTTCTTTTCCATTGCCCCATATGGGGGTGGCAATTTTTGAGGCGACTGACTGCATTTGCTGCTCATACTAGCGTGACGTCAGGAATTTCTCCGAGACGACTCGGAGGCGTACCCTGAACACGGCACAGGCGTCGTGGGAAAGGTGTGGTCCCGTGCGCTGAATTACCAATCGTTCTAAACATGAAAAATGTCTACACCATGGTTAGCAATGAATTTTTGAATGTGTATTTGTATTTTTATTGTTGTTACCGGAAATCTGATTCCAGTGTAGCGCCAGGTTTACTCACCCGCGTTGAGCACGTCCTTCACGAGCGTCCCGCCGTCGGCCTTTCCGTGCTGGTCCTTGAAGGCGGCCCATTCGTTGTAGCTTTTGATCTGCAGCAGTTTCTGCAACACCTGCATATCAGTCACCCACGCCACGGACACGGTGCAGTACATGAGGCCGGCGCTGTCGACGACGTCGATGGTCAAGTCCACGGCCTCCTGCAACGGTGCAATATTTGTTTTAGTCGGGTTTCAGTTCACATTGTGGCCGCTTAAAGTCGCCGGGTGTACCTCACCCAGATGCAAACGAATCCAGCATCAAAAGCTCTCCAAACAACCTTTGCTTAGTTTGTTCAGTTCATGCCACTGAACATGTGGGAGGAGAGGTGAGGTGAGGTCTGTGATGTATGAATGCTATCATAGGTGGCATTCCCTCATCACATGACCTAGAGGGGTTCCCCACACACAGGGAAAGCCATGGCAACCACCAAGATGGCAGCCACAGAAAGCTCTCAATTCAACTTTTAAAGTCTATTAATCTACATGATTTAATCAATTATTCACACAAAACGTAGCTGGTTATGATAAATAAACATTTGAACTTTATATTTATCATTTTAGATTGCAATTTCTAACATTTCTTTCTCTATATAGTTGTCTAAAAGTGTCAGTGCTGCTGGACTAAATAAAACACAACAGAAGCAACCAATGTCAGCACTCTCCCCCACATATGTAGTTGCATAAACTGAAAACTGGCAAACGTATGCTTGGAGAGCATTTGTCGCAGTATGGGTAGTGTCTCAGCGACCTATATCTGGTCCCTTTAAGTGCACCCAAAGACCACAGTGGTGGCATCTGTGAATAAAAGGCCAGGGGACCAGGCTATGTGAGAAAGAAACAGCGCGACTCGACGACGCCAGCAGTTTCCTGCGACTCGCGGGACTTACTCTTATTGCACAAGGGAACTAAATATTGAAGAAGAAACAAATTGTTTAAAAGGTACCACTTTTGACGAATGGGTGGGGGTTGGGCGTGCGTCAGGAGGTAGCAGCCCTACCCCTCAATAAAGGATTCACCTTGTACTTGCAGTACATGGGTGAATACCACCCCTATATAAAAGCTGTCGAAAAGCGGGGAAATGAAATGAGAGCCTATATCCACAATCTAAAAAGAAATATTTATTCTTTATATATGTCTTAATATTTCCCCGCTACCTTTGAGTTGAAAAATATAATAAAACATATAGTTTAATCGAATTTAAAGGTTAAATCGGCGGCGTTCTATTGCCGCCATCTTGTCTTTTTGCATTCTCTCCCATTTCACCAACTCTGTGCCGATATGAGTACCCATTTGATACTGGAGGCAGGCATTCTACTTCCTGTTCCATACTAAAGCTATTTTCACCCGTATTTAGACTACTTTGTCGTTCACCCGTGCGAGTACAGGGTGAATCTGTTATCTACCCTACCCCTGGTTCCGCTCAAGTTACGCCACTGCACCGAACCCGAATTTAGCTTTGTATTCATTAGAACAGCAACATAACCAAGTAAAACACGGCATGTTAAGCAAAGAAATCCTGCGATTACATAAAATGCATTTTAATTAACAAATAAGTTACGCTTAGACACTGAGCACATGTGTTACATTGACCTGATATGCTACGGGGTGCTACACAAGGACTAACTTCTCAAAGACAACGATCTTTATTCAGCTATTTATGAACTGCGCTCTCCCATTGTTAATCATTTAGTTCACCGGAATAGTTCCACAAATCAACTGTATGAGGAACACGGACCTTAAGTTCGCCGCTGACGTCATAGATTGGATTCTTCGTTAAGTCTGGGTATTTGAGAAAGTTGCGGTCCACTGACACATCAATGGCGACGAATGGTACTTGGAAGGCATCTAGGTAACAGGAGAGGAACAGCGTCATATTATTGTTAGTCACTTCTTGTCCGACCTGAACTGTAAGCAGTTTGCCATTAGGTCAAATTAAAAAAAGGTGGTGATCGTCCTTTTGATCACACAAATCACGGTCGGGCGGATGGTTTTTATTTTTATGTTTTGTGTCGACCGGACGCTGTTGCCGATTCGGTAGATCGCAGGCCTCCTGTGTGGAAGATCGGGAGTTCAATTCCCGGTCGAGTCAAACCAAGGACTTACAAAATTGATACTTGTTGCTTCCTAGTCAGGCGCTCTGCATTATTAGGGCAGTGCAAGGATTGATTGGCTCACTGTCAGGATAATATGACTGGGTGGGATATCAGGTCATGGGCTGGGGGTCTGTTATCCAAGTGGGTCAGCACTATAAAGTCGCCATGAGTGAGCACTGTCACAAGTCCTGATATGACCTTAGATGTTGCCAGGATGTAAAACTCCAAAACCAACCAAAGAGAATATATAATTCCAGCCCACTTCCACATAATACATAATAACTATGTTGCACAGATTGTATGCTTACGAAAGTTGAATTCCTGCTAGCCCGACACATTTTTACAGTTTAATCTCTTTTTTTAAATCAGGGGCGGACGATTTTCCAGACACGGGCGGGAAAAATCACCAATTTATATTTTTGGATTTGGCCTTATTAATAACGGAAAGCATTTTTAATGCAGCAAACTGGAGTTATTCAAGTGCTCTTGCACTGACTAAAGATAGCAATCGATAAATATAATTCCAGTCACTTTTTTCATTTTTTTGCAAACTTAGTGAATATGAATATATCATATCGGGTTTCAATTCTACACACTGATGGCGATTTTATAGTGCTGTCTCAAAGGGCAAGGGGTACCTGTTCTGCTTGGCATGATGTCCAGCTAGCCAATTCAAACACATTATTCTGGCACTGATCCAACCAGTCCATTTGCTACCTTAGTACTGTCTAGCACCAGACAAGATAGTGAAAAGTAGTTGTTGTTGTTGTAAGGTTTTGATTTGACTCGGTCAGGAATCGAACCAGTAACAACTGGCAGTGAAATAAAGAACGCCCTAACCACTCGGCCACCGCGTCCGGTTCTCGCGATACAAGGATTGCGCCACCTACAAACCGTGCGGATTATTAAAATGGAAAATAGGCCAAACAAGAAAAGAATTGTGACCGTCCCTGCCCGTGAATGAAAAATGGGCCGTCCCTAAATGTTCATAATTAATTTTTGTTGGTTAAAATCTTTAAAATGCGTCGGTGTTAGTAGCAATTCAATTTTTGTATCTATTTTTATCTCATTGGTTTGACTCGGCCAGGGTCAAACCCGGGAGTTTGAATCCCGCGACCTCATAGAACGGGAGTCGAGCACTCAACTCATTCGGCCATCGAGTCTGGCTACATATTACGTCTACTTCAAAAATATATAATGAAAATAAAAACCGCCAGACCCTGATTTTTATTTCAAAAGGATGATCACCAATTTTTTTTGTTGGGGGGGGGGGGAGGGGGAGCCTATGTTGGTTGATCATACATACCTAAGCAAAGAACGGATTTCATTAGATACAATTCAAAGGTAATTTAAGCTTATAAAAACGGGCCAAATATAGTGAAAATAAGAAATGTTAGGATGTTAGGTCAACATCGGATCAGTTTGAATGCTGATTTGAACCCCAATTTAGCGCACCCTCACTTTTTCCACGATGACATTTTCATAGACCACAGCGATCGAGTTTTAACGGGGCCACACCGCACCAGGCTTGATTGGTAAAAAGCCAGTGTCACACATTGCCGGATTGAGTAACGGACAGAATTGTCTAGTCCGGTGGTGATAAGTATCAAAATGTATTAAAATGTGTCAAAATGTTACGCTGTCTGGTCAATGGCTGTTGGATGAACAGACATGAAACGGACATGAAATGGACATGAAACGGACATGAATGGATAGCCAACGGACGAAACGTACTCAAACCGGACAAGAACCGTAGACATCAATCTGGCGGCATCCGTTCCTAGTTTTGTGCATGTTCAAAACTTATACGGACACACACCAGACTATTAACGGACTTTGTTTGGTTTCTTTCCGTTTCCGGTGAGGTGTGACAGCCGCTTAAGGAACCGGTTAATGTGAAGATCGATACTGCGGACACCTGGACATCATTTATGCATAGATCTACCATATGCAGCCATGGCGACGAAAGCGGCGGTGGAGTGATGCGTTCGATGGCGTTCAGTGAATCTTTCATATCTTCGACAGACCAAGGCTGTTTTAACACGGGACTTAATAGCAGTCTTAAGCGGTCTTTTAATGAGTTATTTCTATTAATTCCGCCGCGGTTTCTTTACTATTTGCTTTTTTAACCTTCACTTTCGAAATGAAAACATGACGACATTAATAATGGTGTGCAAACCGAAATGCTTGAAACCATAGGATTCAATAGTAGCAGGTTCTATTAATTTGATTTAATATTCCTTATATGCAGCAATAGATGTATAATGAATATGCAAATATCTAATTTTAATTCTGGGCAAATCCATGTTGTAAAGACCTTGGTTGCAGTTTTCAGCGTTTAACCAGAATGGCATAGAGTTCCTGAACTGAGAGAGAATGCAACAAAAACCGCCCCAAAAAACTACCCAGGATGCTCTCAATTTGACTTTTAAAGTGGCAGGCTAATGATAGATAAGCATTTGAACAATATATTGAGAACATACTGCAAATTCATGTGGTTACATCCGTAACCCAGTGTAAAATATTCCGATAATATGGGAAATACAAATGGTCTATTGGTGAAAAAGGTATATAGTGCCCGGTGCATAATTGGGGACCGCCGACTGTTTAGTTCAAATTCCTGCCGTTCGCGTCGTCACTGAACTAGTGGGCCTAAACAGCACACTGGAACACTGCAAACTCAATGGCTATGAGCAATCTTCATACAGAAGAAGTCAAATATCTCTAAAACCACACTACCTAGAGACAAACCGCTTGATACACATATAGAAAACATATTCAACGAATAGATTATATTAAATTTATAAGGTTAGGATTCTGCATTTCTATTAATTTTGAATAAAATAAACGTTTTGCACTGCTCGTACCGGCAAACTCAATGCATTGTCAATGGCCATGAGCAATCTTGAATTATATTCATACAGAAGAAGTGAAATATCTCTAAAATCACACCACCTAGAGACAAACCGCTTGGTAGACATATAGAAAACATATTCAACGAATAGATTATATTAAATTTATAAGGTTAGGGTTCTGCATTTCTATTAATTTTGAATGAAATAGACATTTTGCACTGCACGTCCCAGCAAACTAAATGCATTGTCAATAGCCGTGAGCAATCTTCAAAGAGAAGAAGTCAAATATCTCTAAAACCACACCACCTAGAGACAAACCGCTTGGTACACATATAGAAAACATATTCAACGAATAGATTATACTAAATTTATAAGGTTAGGGATCGGCATTTATCTTAATTTTGAATAAAATAAACGTTTTGCACTGCGCATACCGGCAAACTCAATGCATTGTCAATAGCCGTGAGCAATCTTCATACAGAAGAAGTCAAATATCTCTAAAACCACATCACCTAGAGACAAAGCGCTTGGTAGACATATAGAAAACATATTCAATGAATAGATTATTAAATTTATAAGGTTAGGTTTCTGCATTTCTATTAATTTTGAATAAAATAAACATGTTGCACTGCACGTACCGGCAAACTCAAAGCATTGTCGATGACCATGTAGGCCCACTAGTACCGACGCGCCACCAAGTGTCAGAAAATGAACTACGCCACATGTCCCCCATTGTTTATGTAGTTGCTGGTGGTGCTTGATTAATAAGTCAATAGTCATTGTGTGTTAGTGAGATAGTGTGTACGGGGCACTTGGAACTCGACCCACTACCCCCTCCCCCTTCAGTTGTCATGGATCACCACACACTCAGCTCAGGCAGGTGGTGGCCAGGGGAGCCACACCGCATGGTGGTGGTGGGAAGATCACTGTAGCCATGGTGACACAGGAATGCTTGATGTTCATTGGGGGAGCTGAAGATGCTTGATTCTTATTGGAGAATACGGTCAGGTGACACATCATACAAGATCCACGTACCGCTATTAATAATAAACCAGAGGGCTTGGCTCCCTGTCTACTTTCACTCTTTCTACTCTTCATTTCTCTTCTTGCCTGTATTGATTTCTCTATAGCCTGCCTACACACCCACATATTCCTGGCGTGGACTTCTGCATTTCTCTTAATTTTGAATAAAATAAACGTTTTGCACTGCGCATACCGGCAAACTCAATGCATTGTCAATAGCCGTGAGCAATCTTCATACAGAAGAAGTCAAATATCTCTAAAACCACATGACCTAGAGACAAACTGCTTGGTAGACATATAGAAAGCATATTCACTGAATAGATTATATTAAATTCATAAGGTTAGGGTTCTGCATTTCTATTAATTTTGAATAAAATAAACGTGTAGCACTGTGCGTACCGGCAAACTCAAAGCATTGTCGATGACCGTGTAGGCCCACTAGTACCCACGCGCCACCAAGTGTCGGAAAATGAACTACGTCACATGTCCCCCATAGTTTATGTAGTTGCTGGTGATGCTTGATTCATAGGTCAATAGTCATTGTGTGTTAGTGAGATAGTGTGTAAGGGGCACTTGGAGCTCGACCCACTACCCCCTCCCCCCCTCAGTAGTCATGGATCACCACACACTCAGCTCAGGCAGGTGGTGGCCAGGGGAGCCACACCGCATGGTGGTGGTGGGAAGATCACTGTAGCCATGGTGACACAGGAATGCTTGATGTTCATTGGGGGAGCTGAAGAAGCTTGATTCTCATTGGAGAATACGGTCAGGTGATATATCATACTAGATCCACGTACCACTATAAATAATAAACCAGAGGGCTTGGCTCTCTGTCTACTTTCACTCTTTCTACTCTTCCTTTTCTTCTTGCCTGTATTGATTTCTTTATAGCCTGCCTACACACCAACAGATTCCAGCCGTGGACTTTACACCAGACTGCTGACACCTTTTCTATATGGTTGTTTAGCAGTCATGTCATATAGACAGCGGTGCGGGAGTAGATGTAACTAGGTGAGCAACAGTCCTATGCACAACATTTGTTCTTCCCACTGCCGTCAGAGGGCGGGTTGGTTTGAGAGAAATCGGTAATTACCTGAATTCTTGGGGAAGCAGAAGTGTCTTTTGAAAGGTCCACAGCCGTAGGCGCAGTAATGCTCGTCGGTCTTGCAATTAATCTTGGAGAACACGGGTTTGGCCTGCTTCAGTGCGAAGTAACTCAGGGCTGCTCCAAAGGTCGGGTAGGTGTCCGCTTTGTTGATCATCTCTTGACAGGAGGGGTCGGCTTCAAGAAGCAAGAGAAGGAAGAACAGTCATTAGCCATGACATTGCATAAATCCATGTTCACATGAAGGTCTTTTTTGTTATGCATATGTCATAGTCGAAAAAAAGCTATTTCACTTTTCATGTGTTTTAGTATTTATGTGTATTTGTTTAATTTAGGGCCCCTTTAGAACATGCCCTAAATGCCCTGCACTAGCTTAATCCGACCCTGCTGCTATACAGAACATTAGTTTGCGACACTGTCAGCAGAGGATGAGTTTGTAGTGGAAATACTCTATGAGACCATTTTTCCAAGGGCTTGACAGCACACGGAGCATTAATTATAGACACTACTGTCAGAGTACAGGTGTGTGGTGGGAACTGAGTTCCTTTTTGACGCAAAGCAAATGACAGAAACAGAACGTATTAAGGCTTGAGACAAATGAAGAAAATGTTACTGTGGTTTCTATTTCAGGAAGCAACTGAAGATAATATTAGGTTTTACTTTTAAAAGTCAATCCTACCTCAATTGTACATCCTACTAAATTCTGTGCAAATTCCGTATATATATATATATATATATATATATATATATATATATATGCATGAATCACAGTTTTATAAGTGCATCTTAAAGTAATTAATTATCTTCATTTGCTACACAGCCAAATATTACGATAAATATGTAAAACATGTCGGTAATAGTATTGCTCACATGTCAGGGGCGTAGCTAGACCTTTAACGATGTGTACTCCTAATTTCGGCAGGGGGTTTAGGGGGCCGCTTAGGCTTAAGCTGGCAGATTTTACACATTTTAGACTTGAGTTTTCGACACTCCGGACTACTGCATGCCTCCTCTCTATCTGTCTCTCTCCTTATTATTTTTTTATTTTATTTTTTTTAGACAAAACGATGTGGACGTTTTGGCATACGCGCATATGCCTAGCTAAGCCCCTGCATGTATGTATCTATAATTTGATACATGCAAGCATTTAGCGCGTAGCCCTAGAGAATGCAGGGCCCTTAGCATATGCTACGTTTGCTAGTAGGCTAGTCTAGTAGCATATATATATGTAGTATCCAACCTAGATCAAATAAAGGATTCCCCCCTCTCCAGATTAGAGGTGAACCGTGCTTAAGTACGAGCAAAGACTGCTTTAGCAGGAATTAACTGGATATGGTGGTTCCAGTGCAGTGTTTATCTATGTAGGTTTAAAGTGGAGAAATTGAGAGAGAATAAAATAAAACGAAGATAGCAAGCACACGAAACTCTCGATTTGACCTTTAAAGTTTATTAAGCAAAAACAAAAGTAAAGCTTGTTTTATTTAACAACGCATCTAGAGCACATTGATTTTTACCATCGGCTATTGCACGTCAAATAAATGGTTATTCTGATATATAGACTACTCTTTCCGATTCACCAAAAAGTAGTGGGTTATTCATATTTTAACTGTGTTTAATACATTAAATTGCAATACCAAGTTTTGCTTTCCATAACCCAGCTTTTTGCTATCTTTTCTAATGAGTTGTTCAGCAGCCCTGTCAGAGACACATGGCTGCGGAAGTAACTATATCTCACCATATAGGACACAAGACGGAGCTATAGTATGGAAGTTTATTGATGTATAGGTTAATGGTTGGATCAAGGTAGAATAAGTGGATCAATTGAGAGTACAGGATAATTAATGAATAGCAGTGGAAGAATCAAGGTCATCAGGTAACAGTAAGTAATAGGACATGTGCAGTAGAACAGTAAGCGAACAAGGTCATAGTGGTAACCAGGTCAGGTTGGGAGCCCGTTACAGTAATTAAGGAGACCGAGGATGGTAGAACAATAGGGGTCGGTGAAAGGGACAATGGGGGTGAAATAGAACACATAGGGTAAGTCTCTTTATGACCCAGGCCTCAACCCTCGGCATTGTAGGTAGGGTGGTGGTAGTGGGTGAATGTGGGGTGGGTGGGGCGGTGAGAATAGGGTAGGTGTTGCTGGGTCAGCATCTGGAGGAGAAGTGGGGTTGTGGCGCCGTAGGGGCGGAAGTGACGTCATAGGGGTCCCTGGGTACCGGCGGCAGCTCTAGCGCGTGCGATGGTCTCGCCACCTGGAGTTGGTCGGGGGGGCCTATGAATAAAAGGGGGGAATGGGGGGGGGGGGAAGTGGGTGTGGGCGGTAGGGATAGGGAGGGGGGAAGGGGGTAGCTCCGACTCGGTCCCGAATTACCCACATTGCCTAGCAATATGGACAATATTTGTATGGTAATGTCATTGTGCTTTTAACTATTCTATTCTGCAGAATATGGCATCTTTCACTGGCTATTGTTAACCACTGAGTGGGCAGTTGCTATGGTGACTGGTCTGTCAACCACAATACCTCCAGGTTTTGGCTGTTTGATTTGAAATTGTGTAGAACCATTAGGCAATATACTATATCCACGCACCTGGCTGTTTGTATGTAGAGAATTTTCATAAAGTAATGGAGTTAATATAAACATTAATAACCATCCAGTTCTAGAGGTAATTTCACATATATATTAGCAGATGTGGCAGAGACTAGTTGGTGCAAAGCGGGTGGGGAGTGTCCGACTGTGGCCATAGTCTCTCTATGTTGACTCTGGGTTCAACGTTCAATGATAACCCAAATTCGAGAGAGTGTGTTTGGGGGATTTAAGATTAAACTAGTAACTACTGCCCGCCTAAGAAAAAAATAGTCGCTGCCTAAAAAGACCCATGAGCGCCATACTGATTCGGCTGTTACTTCTGCAGTTCCTAAGACATGCCTGCATTTGCGACCTGTCCACCACTCAACATCTGATTGCGTGCAAAGAGTTAGGAAGCAGGCGCAGCTGGCTATTGATGTGCAGTTCTATAAAGGTTAGAAAGTGTACCACAGTATTGGAAGGGGCAGAATCAAACCCTGCATGACTCAGTAGAGAGATTGCCTCTCAGTATAAGAAACTAGCGGTCAGCCTAACCTCAATTATATTAGTTGTTCACAATCACATAGAGAGCGCCATGCACCACTGTGTTGAGGTACACACACACCTAAAGCTGCATAGTCCAATGAAAGCGTTACATTTCCAAAACTCTTATCTAGATTTGATTCTATATATTTAATTTCGATACCAATTCAGTAAACCCGAAAACAAGAATATTGAAGTGGTATTTAAGGTGGCCTACTACACAACCACTATATACCTTTATACACAACTACCAAGTTCCATGTTAAATGCTTCAGAACTACTCGACAACTTGCTACACAACCACTAGGTAGCCTACTCTGCAAGCACTATATAATTTCTTTGTGCGTGCTCTATAATTACTACACAACCCCTAGGTGACCTGCTATACATCCACTACATAACCTGCTACACAACCACTAGGTAACCTCCTTCACAACTTCTTTGTAGATGTTCTATCATTGCTACACAATCACTAGGTAACGTCCTTCACAACTTCTTTGTAGATGTTCTATCATTGCTACACAACCACTAGGTAACCTCTTTCACAACTTCTTTGTAGGTTTTTTATAATTGTTACACGACCACTAGGTAACCCCCTGCACAACTTCTTTGTAGATGTTCTATAATTGCTACGCAACCAATACATAACAAGCCACACGACCAATACAGAGCCTGCTATGCAATCACTCGGTAACCTGCTACAGTATAACCCTGTTAAACCAAACTTGAGGGGACCCTAGAAATTTGTTTGGATTAACCGATCATTGGTTTAACCGAGCTTTGACTTCGACTTGCCTTTGGCAAAACCGGGGGTGCATTATGAATGTACAATGTATGTGGACACTATGATTATTGTGTTTTATGTATATACAGTTTAACCCCATTAAACCATCCTCAGCTAAATCAAACAATCGGTTAATCAAAAAAAAAATTGGCGACCTCAAAATACTACCATTTATTATATAAAAGAATCTCAGATGACCTTAAAACCACATGAAAGTTTGGTTTAACTGTACTGGAAGTGGCCTGGGGCCGACAATTTCATTTAGATTAACCGATACTTTGGATTAACCAACTTTGGTTTAACCAACTATTTTATATGATAAATGGTAGTATTTTGCCGGGCTGCCGAAACAAGTTTGGATTCACCGATCGTTTGGTTTAACCGAGCTTGGTTTAACGGGGTTGTACTGTATGTTGCAACCACAACACAATTTCTTTGTGCATGCTCTTCAAGTGCCACACATCCACCACTCACCTGGAACCTCGACAAGAGGAGACATGGCCGACCCCGGCGCCAGGACGCACAGGGCGGTCAGAGCCGCGGAGAGCACTTGAAGAATCCGTCCGTCCCCCATGATGGTTCGTCAGTCAGTGCCTCCTCCGGCAGCAGCCAGCGTCCACCTGCAGAGGGCGGCACGGGGACCGGTGTGTGTGTGTGTCGGGGGGGGGGGGGTGCAAAGACCTTATAATACTAAGACGGCTTACTCAGCCTGTACTGTGTAATCAAAATGATCAAACCCACCACTTGGTGCGCTGGCTGTTCTCTTGGTTAAACAGGCGCTATATTATATGTATAAATGTATATATGAATGTGAAAGATCTGTGATGATGGTGATGCTGATGATGATGCTGATGATGATGTATATTTGTTCATAGCAATTTCATATTGATGTGTATTCACACTTACCTATCTCAGGTATAATATAATTGTATGTGTTTGCATGTGAAACACCAACCAGCAGCTGGGCTGATCAAACCCACCACAAGGTGGCACTGCAAAATTTACATTACCATGGGAGAGATAGGGAGTGAGCCATCTTAGTATTATAGGGTCTTTGGGGGGGGGGGGGGGAGGAGGCGCATCACTAGTGCATCGCTGCTCAACTGTTTGCGAAATTACCAGTTGTTCAGAACTCACGAGTGCATTAATGATCAACTATTATATATAGGAAACATATTTATATATAGTGCTATATATTGTGTATGTGTGCATTATATTTTGCATATATATGCCATGTGTTGTATATATTGTATATATATTATGTATAGAATATTAGATATATTGTATATATTATATATATATTATATATTTAGTAGTTTGCACTGACCTCCCATGCAAGTAACCACATAGACAGGGAGGCGTGGGTAGTAGGGTGATATCAGGGAGCCTAAGTGGTGTAATAGTTAGCACACTGGCACGGAATGCAAAGAGATGTGGTTCGAGTCCCACTCTAGGTGCAATATTTCCCATTTTCAGCACCCCCACAACACTGGTCCCATGACCAGGATCCTGTACAAGCTATGCCCTGTATGGTTGTTGAACCTACCCTGTGTATGTATTTGTTAGTGCATTGCCTGTATGTATGTAATTGTAAGCATTAAAAGACTTACAATTCCAGGGGGACGAGTGTAGTAGTCTGCACTGACCTCTCAGGCAAGTAACCACATAGAGAGGTAGGCTTGGGTAGTGTGGTGATATCAGGGAGCCTAGGTGGTGTAATGGTTAGCACACTGGCCTGGAATGCAAAGACATGTGGGTTTGAGTCCCGCTCTAGGCGCAATATTTCCCATTTTCAGCAGCCCCACAACATATATATTTTTTGCTCGGCCACAGCCCAACAAATAAATAAGGGTTACCACCACATTAGTCGTATGCTTTTCTTATTCTTTCATTCATTTATACCTAGACGAATTTATATAATATATAAATTCGTCTAGCTATAAATTATATATATACTATATATAGTATATATAGTATATATAGTATATAGTATATATAGTAATATATTATAGAAATTATATACTATTTATTTTATATATGCCATATATATTATATTTATTATATATATTATTTATATATTATATATATTATATATATTATTTACATATTATATATACTATATTATATATATTATATATATCGTATATATTATATATAGTATATAGTATACATATTTATATATATTATATATTATACATGTTATATATATATTATATATATTATATATATTATATTCATTATATACATTGTGCTGAATGAACATAGGGTCATTTGGGGTCATTGCGGGGTGCACAGGGCAGCGAAGCCGTTGGGCTGCGCCTCCCGTGGGGGGGGGGGGGGCAGCGGCATGAGTGGGGGGGGGGGCACAACCACTACTCACTCACATGTCAATCACTACTCTGGCCCCTCCTACTTGCCTCAACATGCCTGTTCACCTCCACCATAGCCAATCACAACACTCCCACAGCTGAGCGCCTCAGCTGCAAATACACTGATGGTCACGCCGCTCCCAACCATAGGACTGACCACTGCTACCTTTCTTTGCTACCTTTCTTTACCCGCCCACCCACTCCACACTTAATCATAAAAAGTTATATAAATATAATCGTTATATCATATATCCTTATTAATCATAACCTAATTAAAAATGTTAATGACATTTAACAATTATATACTATACTTATTATAATTAAATATTATACTATACTATATTGTGTAACTGATGCTACCCGCTAGTTACCACCACATACACATGTTTCTCGCCTGTTTCACCTGTCTCACCTCATCCATTCCACTCTCATACTTGACTGCGATCACACCATGACATTGTCCCCCTCAGCTCTTGGCAGGCCACTACCGTCATGTAATGCCTCCGGGGGGCCGCCCGGAATAAAGTCATGTTATCCCAACTACTTGCTTCCACGTCTTGTGTACCGATGCTGCAATGATATATTTTATATATTTTATATATTTTATATATTTATATATTGTATATATTGTATATATTGTATATATGGTATATATACATGATATTGTATATATTGCATATATTGTATATATTGCACGTATTATATATTTTTTTGTAGTAATCTGCACTGACCCATCAGGCAAGGAGCCACATATAGACTAGACAGGTGGGCTTAGATAGGGTGATGACATTAGGGAGCGTAGGTGGTATAATGGTTAGCATACTAGCTTGGAATCCAAGAGGTGTTGGTTTGAATCCTATGCTAAGCGCAATATTTCCCATGTCATCTCCCCACAGCATTATATTATACACATTACATATATTATGTTATAGATATATAAATCGATGTGCATATATAAAGGAATATATATATATATATATATATATATATAAGGAGTATAATATATTATGTGTATATAAATGCTGGAATTAAATGCTTCCATTATTATTATTATCGATCGATTAATAATTATTTATCCTGCATTTGGCTTGTTAGATATCGTCCAATCAATGGCCATCCCCGTCAATTCCGAGACTGCCCTGGTTGGCGCCAAAACGGCAGGTTCCGCAGCCGGGCCGGCATATTTGTTCATTCGGCGCTCAGATTTCAAACTTTGTAACCCGTAGGCATATAATTGCTAGCCCAGACAGCAATAAAGACTTGTCCATCCCATCATCGCTACGCTTTCCTCCTTGTTTGAATGTAGGCAAATTTATATATATATATATATATATATATATATATAGATATATTAGCTGGTCGTACAACATGGCATATGCCTGTGTAATATTGTTTTTACTTCTAGGTAGTTTGTCGGGTTAGCAGTTAGTGAACGTGTATTGGATAACGTGAGCTGGACCACGCTTCGCTACACGGAAGTTATTGAAGGGTGGTTAATTATTCAATGCACTCTTCAAGCCGCTGTATCGATCAGGCTTCTGATCAGCACCAATAGATTCTACATAGTGATCCATTGGCACTGCTAATACCCCGATCGACCCCCCCCCCCCGGTAACCCCCGCCAGTTAGCTTGTTCTGAGAATACCAGGGCCCGTATGCACCAAGTTGTGCTAGTCATAACCAGAGCTAGGCTCTAACTCCGGTCAGCTAGCTCCGGGTAGTGGGGGGTCCGCGAAAAAGATAAACTGGTATGCGCCAATGTTTTAGCCGGCGCGGATAGCTGACCGTGAGTTTATTTATAGATTTGGGAATTCCCTCCAGTCGACGATATGAATAACGCCGCCGATTCGGGGGCAACGTTAATATCGGTTCGCATTTAGGGTTAAATTGACCAAATTTCACTTATTCCATATGTAAATCTGTCAAATTTAACCGCTTTTAATAGATTTGGGTGTAAGAAATTCCCGCCGATTCGGCGGCGATGGTGGCGGCCATTTTTACTTGACGTCGACAGTATGGATATCGACGTCGCTGCGGCGGCGGCGGCGATTTGTTTACATTTCATTCGTCGATTTGACAATATGAATAACGCCGCCAATGCGGCTGGAGCGTTAATAACGGTTCGATTTTAGGGTTAATTTGATTAAATTTCACTTATTGAGTATGTAAATGTGTTAAATATGATCGCATTGAATAGATTGACATCCATACACGCACACTAACCGCCCCGGCTAGCAGTTAAACCTGGTTTGAAACTGGGGTAGCTTAGCCTAGGCTACGGTCCGCGGTTAGCGCTGGCGCATACCAATTTTCCACAGTTAGCCGTGTGGAGATACCCAAACCGCGGTTAAGGCTCTAACTCCGATTGGTGCATATGGCCCCAGAGCTCCAGACTTTGGCCTTCTGTCCTATTAACTAATGGCCCTGTCACACTACGACGTAAAGCGCCAGCATAGGGACAACGTGAAAGGAAATTTTACGCATCAAAATTCTTGGCGTAATATGTAAATACGGGACCAAGTTGGATGACAATGCCACATAGTTGACATGAGCGTAACGTCGGAATAGTGTAGTTATAATGTGGTTCAACGAGTGAGGTCAAAGGAATTATTAATTATGTCAACGTGAGGCTAGCGAAACTCCAGCGCCCGTGATGCGAGCCTAGCATGACATTAACGATCTGTTGCTCTCTCCTCACAACTTCTCCAGCATGCCGCCAAAGAACACGCCCAGCTCCAGCTCCACTGCCACCAGTTCTTCAAACCCCCACTATGGGAGGGGAAGAGGGAAGGGGAGAAAGAGGATGACTGGTACACCACCAAAATCACCAGCAGCAGCACCATCTCCACCAGCTCCTATGCTCTCATCTCCTGCTCGCCCGGACACAGAGGAGAATATGGACACAAAGTCCCTGTCTCCATCTTCTCCGCATTCCCATGCATCGTCTGCAGCCTTCACCCCCTCTGCCTCATACCATCTGCAAGGAAAAGGCAGGAGGAGGGTGTGGAAGTTCTACTGCACTCTGCCTGCAGACGAGGAGGAGGTGGTACTTGACTTTCTGCATGAAACTTATCACGTCTATCCGAGGCTCCTACCTCGGTAAAACAATAGTTATCCATCATCCATACCCAGGTAAGATTCGTCTAACTAATCTATTTTACCTCGGTATACCGCCTCTGGCTAGCCGCAGGCTAGGGAGACCTTTACGTAATATCATTTTTATCCTGATATTCCTGTTTTGTTATTATTTTATTCTTATTATTATAGTGTTATTCATGTATGTAGTGTACAATCGGTATAACAATAAAGCGAAAATGTTGACTTTGTCTCACCTTTGTCTTTAGTTGGTGAGTAATCGCTGTGCGATTGGTTGAGGCTTTTCTAGTCGCTTGTGATAATGTTTTGCAAACGATCTAGCGGTTTTCCATCCTGCGTGAGCCAGGATCCGTTTCACGGAGATGCCTAGTAATCTGGCCTTAGAGACCATCGCTCCACGTGTAGAGTGCGATGTATATCTGCTTGTGTTGACTCCTGATAGTTTCAACACTGTCATGGTCCATCTGGCGAGGGTGTCCCTCGAAATACCCTTGTGTGGCTTAATAAAGCTCACCAAAAGCTGCCTTGAGTTTCTTATTGTTCTTGTCTTGGATATATATGTCCGTATTGCGGAGACTACACATAATTTACGATCCTCTGTGAAACTAGTGACACTTATTGTCGACAGGGGATCACCTAAACGATTTGATTTCAACAAAGTTGTTAAATCAAACGTTGCTTCCTTGTTATCAATTTCAAGACCATTGAGCGACAGGGCGACTATAGTTTGGCCCCTGTGTCCTGTCACCAGCAGAAGAAGCAATGCTACTTTGAACCCTAATAGTTTAATGTCCAGGAACTTATTCTCTGGCCATTGTTTGAAGAGTTTAAAAACAAGAGATACATCCCAAAACCTATTATATCTGGGTTTGGGAGGGTTCCTCTGATAAATTGATTGTACGATCCAGCAAATAACATGGTGTTTTCCCATTGTTTGTCCGTTAATCCTAGGTAGGATTATTGATAGCGCACATCTGGCTGCATTGATAGCGCCGTAACCTAAACCTTCGTCTTCTAAGAAACGTAGAAATCGTCCTACCTGGGATACTGTCGGGTTCATTGGCTTAACTTTCTTAAGTAAGCAATAAATTCCCCATTTCTTTAAATAGGTTGTATACATTTTCACTGTTCCCTTCCTCCACGCGTGAGATACCAACCGTTGTTGTGTTATCTTGTCTAAGCCGAATTGTTCCAAGTACTTGTTTAAAAAAGGAATGCTACCAAAGTAGTCGTCGACACGTTTCCGTGGCGCGCTAATGGTCCCTGATGCTTCAGGTTTCCTCGGTATCTTGGGAAGCGTAGCATGCTTTTGGCCGTCGAGACTAGTCTGGCTAGCCACGGTTGAGTGTCCCATTCGGGGACGATGAGGATGGCATGTGTTTTCTCCATTTGTATCTTTCTGGCGACTTTGCTAATAATGGTAAATGGGGGAAAAATGTAAAAGAAATGATGTTGCCAATTTAGCGAGAAGGCATCTATGTGCCATGCATTTGGTTCGGGGTGCCACGAAACATATTTGTTCAGTTTAAAGTTATTACGTGAAGCAAATAAATCTATATCAGGCAAACCCCATGTCGCAGAAATTTCTTTGAAAATTGATCCGTTTAGTGACCACTCTAAGTGGTCATGGAATTGGCGACTTATCTTGTCTGCTAGAATATTTTGCGTACCGGGTATGTGTGTTATTGTTAACCAAACCTTAAACTTTTGAGCCCAATTCCAAATGAGGAGTGCCAGTTCGTTACACTGTATTGATTTTGTACCTCCCATGTTTCTGACATAAGCCATCGCTGTGGTGTTATCCGTAAGGATACATACATTGTGTTTCGGTACTTTAACAAGGCTCGTTAAACCTAAGTAAATAGCTCTTAATTCTAAGACATTAATATGATCAGATATTTCAGATTCTAGCCATCTTCCTCCTGTTGCTACATCATTGCGATGTGCCCCCCAACCTTGCAGTGACACGTCAGTTGTAACTGTAGTGTTGGGTTCACCCATTCTAATGGGATTGGGAGACTTATCAAAGTGACTCAGCCACCAAGTAATGTCGGCTAGTCCATTTTCAGAAATAAACATTTTCTTTTCAAAATTACCCTTTGGCCTGGCCAAAGCTAGATTTTTGTCAATTTCCAGGGACTTAACGTGTGTGCCGCCATATAATATAGCGGGGGTGTACAAAATCATTATACCGATTAGCACTGCCACCTCTCTTATCTTTGGCCTAGATGTGTCTAACAGCTGTATCGCTGTGTCTCGAAACTTATCCTTCTCTTGCTGTGTAAGTGACACGGTCATAGCCGTTGTGTTTAAAATTAAACCTAGACACTTAAGCTCCTTAGTAGGAGAAAAAACGGATTTCTTATCATGTATGAAAAAACCCAACTTTGAAAAAAGTTGACATAAATCTTGAACGGCGAGCTCGCATTGTGTGAAAGATTGTCCCATAATGAAAGAATCATCAATGTATGGAAACATGCAATGACCAAGTTTTGCCATTTCTGAAAAAACTGTTTTCAATAATTTAGTAAAAAGGCGTGGTGCACACGCCAAACCATTTGGTAGGCAGGTAAATTAAAAAAGTTGCCCATTCCAGACAAATCTTAAATATTTGCGATCTAATTCGTGAATAGGTACGGCATAGTACGCATCTCGTAAATCTACACTCGCTAGCCAACAATCTGGGGTAATCAAATCTCGAGCTGTTTCTAAGGAAAACATTTTGAAATGTTGGTATTCAATGATTTCATTTAATTTAGTTAAATCTAAGATCATTCTTATGGTCCCATCGGGTTTAGGTGTGGAGAAAACATTTGAAATGAATTCACCTTTAGTATGTTTTACTCTTTTGATAATTCCTTTGGCTTCAAAAATAATTACTTGTTCATTAAGTTTATCTCTTTCTTCCGAATTGAATTTATATGGAAAAGGGGCTCTTTTCTGGACAGGTAATTGCGTGAAAGGAATTTTAATGCCTTTAATTATTCCAAGAACCTCTGGATTTGTAGTTATTTCTTGCCATTGATGTAAATAATTAGCAATGTTGCCTGCTTTAAACTTGCTTACGTAAGTTTGTGTTTCCTCGGTGACCATTTCAGGGCCAGGAGGCTGAATTGTTTGTGTGGCGTTTTCTACTTGTTCCCTGGCTTGGGGAACTGTGGTTTGGGAACAAAATCCCTTCTGTAACCGCGGTTGTCGTTCCAGTTTGAGGGTTGTCTGTCGCCTCGCCCTCTTCCCCTCTGGCTGTATCCGAAGGATGGTCCGCCCCTGAACGGCCTTCCTCCTCTTCTGTAGAGAAAATCCGTCCGGATTCGCCTGAACCCGAGGGGGTTTTGGAACTTACGGCCTTTCTGTTCCGTGTTCTTGGCACTCTTATTCTCTACTTCTACTTGCTTGTAAAGGTAGGCGAGCTGACCCCCGAACATTTTGGACTTGTCCAGAGGCTTGCCTTTGATGGGGGTTGGTCCCGAATACACTGTGTATTCCTTCCCGTCATTATCTGTCACTTTCTTTGACCTGGCGACTTCTTTCCCAGCGTCTGTAGTGACGGATTTGAACACGTTTTCGAACCTGCGATGCGTCATGTAGTTGCTCGCAGCAGTGAGCAAGGCAATGCCCCTGTCCATGACACGGGCCAGAGACGAGAACTTATTCTCGGTTTGCATGCGGTTTGCGACCGGGATAATCGAAGTCAAAGACCCCTAAACTGCCTTATGGATTAAACATAGGGCAGTTTCGTAGCGGCGACGTTCGTCTGAAAGATGGATGCCAGCATCCATCTCCTTACGAACCGTTGCGGGGATACCCTTGATCCCGGAAATCTGTTCGGTCAATTTGTTAATGACCTCGGCCGGTTTGAAGGTGGTAAAGTGGCCATTAACAGTTTTTCTCATCATGGTTGTAGTACGAACCTTCTTTGCCTTCTTTTTGGTAATTTTCTTACCGACCTTAGCGCCTATTTTGGCATATACCCCAGCGCGTTACGTGTCGGAATCTGAGTCTGTGGATGACGAGTCATCTGACGAGTCCGAGGACGAGTCTTTCTTCTTCTTTTTCTTCTTCTTAGATTTCTTGGCTCTTTTAGCGTTAGACTCCTTGGTGAATTCATCACCCGAGCTGCTCACTGTGCGGCGTTTCTTGCTGCGCGCTTTCGGTTTCGTAACCTCAGTGGCCGAAAGCGTATCTTCCTCATCGTCGGAAAAATCTTCCCAATCCTCATCAGGGATTTGGGAAGGGCCCGAATAAGGATGAGCCTGGAATTGTCGCATCTTTTCTTCCATCATTTGTGCCATCTTTTCCTCCCAACCTTTAGGTTGAGGTGGTTGGTCACTGTCCCGGTCGGACGTCTGGGCCCCGGGCTGTGGGGACGGCGGAGCCGTAGCAGCTGGTGATGAATCGTAATCCGGAGGGGCAATGGCCACGGCTGCCGCGGGCGGCTTATTCCGCCGAGTGGCCATCGGTTTCTGTAACGACAATAAAGGGTGTTACTTAAACCGGAATCATCTCAACTACACAATGTGTAAACCAGTAAACTGGGTTGAGGTATAAGGTACAGAGATACGTGTATTACAACGTTTCAGTACAGGCGTGAAGCTAAAGTTTGCCGTAGGTGCATGGTAACAAAACCAACCAAACGGGGGGGTGTCGATCCTTAGATCGCCCACTCTCTCTGTTCCGTACACTTCTCCCACCCGTGGCTACAACGCCAGCAAGTTGGAGAAAATATTACGAAACTCGGAGGTTCGCCTTAAAACCGGTCTGGGGTGTCTATAAAAAACACCCAGAAGCATCCCCAACATCATCCTCTATTAGGATCCGGGAGAATTTTCTTAGGAAATGAGCAACTCGGGTTACCATTTCTCCCTGTCTAAAAACAGGTTTCGATAGAACAAAGGACTATCGGTTTCGTTCGTGCCTGCGGCACCCAGTGTTCTATCCTCAAGTTAAAAAACACGTACAAAGTCCAAAAGGGACCTGAGAAAGTTCTGAACTTTCATAATGTGATGCTATAATGCATCATACACAATTCAAACTAAGTTTCCATTACTTACTTCGTGAATAAGTAGTCTTAGTAGATAAATCCTGTTGGAGCAACTCACAAACGTCCTCCCGTTGTGAGTCACTTATGCTAATTGCTGGATCCGGATGTGCTTCCTTCTCCCTAGCCTGCGGCTAGCCAGAGGCGGTATACCGAGGTAAAATATATATATATATACAAACAAACATACACATACCCCCCCCCCCCCTGTTGTGGGGTGGAGGGTCCCAGCATGTGAGTTTGTGAGTGTTTATCAAGAGTTAGCAGAGTGTGTGTGCCTATGCGCATAAATGTGCTGAGGGATCAGGGCAGGAAGTGAGTGATATGGCGCCAATAAGTGTACGTGGCACATTAATGTTAAAAGAGTGTACTACCTTGTGTGTACCGATAGTTACATTAACAATGCGCTGTACGTCACCTCGCGGCAACAGCACAATGAATAATCCACTATGCTTTGTAATAACAGGAAAGTAGTGTAACTGTAACCAAGGCCATTGACATATTCCACCAGCAAGCTATTATTGCCCTCATTTTAAGACATTAAGCGTTCCAGACATTTGTATTTAAACTTCTATGTATATGTGTACATATATATGTGTATGTATGCGTACATATCCATACATATATATGTGTATGGCTATATATGCATATCGACTGAACGCGGTGGCCGAATCGGTAGGGCGCAGACATCCCGTGTGAAAGGTTGGGAGTTCTAATCCCAACCAAGTCAAACCATGACTTATAAACTTGATACTTCTCACTACCTAGCCTGGCACTCAGCATTAATAGGATAGCACAGTATCATGATAATGTGAGTGTGTGGGATATCGGGGCATGGTACCGGTGGTCTGGTCTCCCAGTGGGGCAGCACGATAAAGTCGCCATGAGTGTGCACTGTCAAAAGTCGGTACCCATCCTGATATGACCTTAGATGTTGCGAGAAAGTAAAATACCAACAAACAGACTATACATGTGTATATACACACCTATATATATATAATATATAATATATATTCGTTTCTAATATACTCAATTCCATGAATTTCCATATTGATATCCTTTTAGCGAAGGAAGCAAAATTTATGGAAAACGCAAACATTAAATGCTGTGACTGCTACCCAGTGTTCCTGGAACTACACCACAGATGCTGACCTGTCTGACAAGTCGATCAGTCCAAACCAGGCCTCCTTACCAGGTTGGGGAAACACCTGGAATGAGGGTGTGTTGATGCAATCAGCTCCGTAATGGGGCTGTCACACTACGACGCTTCTCTCAGGCGACCCGTCAACGTGTGGTGTATTTGGGCGAAAATGGGTGAAATATCGAGAAACGCTGGGGGTGCGTTATGCGCGCGTCGGTACATGTCGGTACACTATGTTTGACGTTGACGGTCGGCGGAGAAAGTCGGCGCGCGTTATTGGTCGCTGAGTGTTTTCAACATGTCAAAAACAACCCAACGACCGCCAGCGCGCGCAAATATATGGGTAAGGACGTTAGGCGCGCGTCGCGCTGCGTTGGATAACGTTATGGGAACGCTAGGAAGACGGCGTGCGCGGGAGGGTCGTTGCTCACACGTTGCGGCAAACTGGGCCGTTTTTGTTTTATGCCCTAGCAACATTTAAGGTTAAATGAAGATGTCGCGCCAAACTTTTTTTTTTTTTTCCCAGCGCGTCGACACACGTTGGCCGCGCGCGCATAACGCGCCGCGCTGACGCTGATCTTTTCCCCCAAACCGCCGAAAAGTTTGACGTTTCTCAACGCGCAAGATTTTATTTTCAACGCTGACGGGTCGCCGGGAGAAACGTCGTAGTGTGACAGCCCCATTAGTGTAATACAGTACGGGATAACTCCAAACATATATCCAGTGTGTATGTGGGAGTGCTGTGAGAGTGAAGAGGCGCAGTGGATGACCCCACCCCCACCCTCTCAACCACAAGACATGTCTGGTGGGAAGGGGGAGGAGGTGGGGGGAGGAGGGAGCGATGACCGAGTTTAGGGTTGTTGGTGAGGAGGGGAAGGGGGTGAGGGAGGAGGGAGGTATAACCCAATTTAGAGTTGCTTTGTAGAACACTTATCACTGCCCCCCCCCCCTTCCCCGCACACACACACTGCCCAGTGATTGTAAATGTGGGTTGGGAGGGGGGGGGAGGGGGTTGACTGTACAGAGTGGGTATCTGATTCGCCCACTCCCAGAACCAGCCACTGTGGGTGATGCACACACTCATTCTGGGCAATGTCATGAGGAAACAGTT
Organism: Branchipolynoe longqiensis; assembly: GCA_030323885.1. Lineage (NCBI taxonomy): Eukaryota > Metazoa > Annelida > Polychaeta > Phyllodocida > Polynoidae > Branchipolynoe > Branchipolynoe longqiensis. The sequence goes on from CM059187.1 coordinate 75,689,590, forward strand.
AACATAATTAAAAGGTATTTTGCTAGAACACAAACACCACATCATTTGCCTGATCACACAAATGTATAATCTGCAAATGTTTTTGGCAGTTTAACAATACCACCATGATATAAGGTGAAATACATAAAAATCATTCTGTTTTAATGTAAGTTCAATCCTTAATTACTCTTAAATGAAACACCAAATTTGGCTAATAGTCATTTAATTGGTGCAACATATTTGGTGATATATAGATGTCATGGGGGTGATGAAAATGGGAAATATTGTGCCTAGAGCGGGACTCGAACCTGCATCTCTTTGCATTCCGGGCCAGTGTGCTAACCATTACACCACATAGGCTCCCTGATATCAACGCACTACCCACGCCTACCTGTCTATGCAGCTCCTTGCCTGAGAGGTCAGTGCAGACCACTACACTCGTCCCCCTGGAATTGTAAGTCTTTTAATGCTTACAATTACATACATACAGGCAATGCACTAACACATACATACACAGGGTAGGTTCAACAACCATACAGCACATAGCTTGTACAGGATCATGATCACGGCAACCAGTGTCATGGGGGTGATGAAACTGGGAAATATTGAGCCTAGAGCGGGACTCGAACCCGCATCTCTTTGCATTCCGGGCCAGTGTGCTCACCATTACACCACCTAGGCTCCCTGATATCAACAGACTACCCACGCCTACCTGTCTATGCGGCTCCTTGCCTGAGAGGTCAGTGACAGTGGGATATCAGCTGCTTACGTGGCTACGACCAACTCTTCACAAACGCCACTTCATCACCAGCCACCATTGAGAACGGAACATAAGCATATTCAGCGCTGAAAGGAGAGGGACAACCAGCCACGTTTGAACTCGTTTGAACTCGTCTGAGCCCATTTGAACTTGCCGGAAATGGACTTTCCTCTTCTCGTGTTCGCGAGAACTGTCTTCCCTCCTTTTGCATATGCCTGTATTATCACCCATTTGCACGAAGTAGTGAAAAATGCATGCAATCAATGAATCATTGTGCTTTAAAAAAAAGAATTATGCTTGTTTGCATGTTTTTACTGATGGCTCTACTATCATGAAAACAGGTCCCCACTTTGGGCGTATTTATTAGACTATTGTGCCTCGGCGGAGTGCATATAGCCATAGGCATGATAGGCCATAGGGTACTGACAGGGTTGGGATGTGTTAATTTATTTAGAATGCATTTGATTAGATCTGATAATGCCAATGGAAAGAGCTTGAATTGAACGTCATCATGGTAGCCATTTAATTTGTGGGACACCAATTAAAACATATATATGTATAATCAATTAAGATGTGAATCTTTTATCTACCATTAGCATTAGTCATTAAATGACTGGTCAGCATCATCATCATCATGCTGTCGGTCGCGATGCGACAAAGACTGCTTCCATTACTTGACTGCCGCTCTCCATTTAGCTCTCTGCTGTGAGAGTTGCGCCCATGAGTTGGTCTTAATGTCTCTCAGCTTCAGGTTTCTCTTGATGGTATCCTTGAACCGGAGACGAGGGCGCCCTCTCTTTCTGTAACCAGAAGACAGTTGAGAATAGAGGATCTGCTTTGGTAGCCTGTCTGATGACACCCTCATGAGGTGTCCAGTCCATCGGAGATTCTTTTTGATCAGAAGATCTTCCATAGAGGGCAGCCCCGTCCGTTCGAGTATTTCCTTATTTGTCACTTTGTCCTTCCAGGTTAGCCTCATGATTGAATGCAGATGTCACATCATGAAGGGATGCAGCTTTTTCACCTGTCGTCTGTACACTGTCCAGGCCTCGGCTCCATATAGTAGTGTGGATAGCACGATTGCACGGTAGATCTTGACTTTGACCCAAATGGACAAATGGTGGTTGTTCCAGAGTCTCTAGCTGGCGTAGTCGGCCGAAAGATGCGCTAGCCTTGGCCATCCTCCTCTGTATTTCAGCATCAATGGTAAGTGAATTCCGGAAGAGAGTTCAGCTTGTTTCCGTCAACCATGATCTCCTCCTCTCGGGTTCTTGTAGAGTTGGGTTGGTACAGCACCGCCGTCTTCTTGATGTTAATCTTCAGGCCGAACTTCTTTGATGCATCGGAGAAAGCGTCCACTATTTTCTGGATCTCTTCAGCAGAGTGGGCAACCAGTGCACTGTCATCTGCGAATAGCAGCTCTCTCACCAGTATCCGAGTAGTCTTGGTCTTTGCTCTGAAGTCTGCGACATTGAATAGGTCAGCGCTCTGTCTGGACTGTATATAGATGCCATCCCGCATGTCTTGGAAAGGCTCGCCAAGCATTGCTGATAGGAAGATGGAGAAGAGCATGGGGGCCAGTACACAACCTTGCTTGACCCCATTGGTAACCCCGAACGATTCCGAGACTTCCCCTCCAACACTTATCATTCCTGTATGTAGAGCCTCGATCATAGTTGTGAACTTCTCTGGGTATCCATATACCCATACTTCCTCAGTAGCTGCAATAGCCTGGTCCTCCTGACTGTATCAAACGCCTTAGTGAAATCGACAAATACCATGTACAGTGGTCGGTCCTGCTCAATGCACCTTTCTTGTAGCTGTCGGAGACAAAATATCATATCCAGGGTGCTCCAGTTACCTCTGAAGCCACACTGTGACTCCGGAACTACATCAGGTGTTATGTGAATAGATAGTCTGTTGAGGAGGATCCTGGTGAAGATCTTGCCTGCTATGGAAAGAAGAGAGATTCCTCTATAGTTCCCACAGGCATTGGTGATTAGTTGGTGCAGTCTGTTGAACAGATTGTCTCCTCCATGCTTCCATACTTCAGCAGGAATTCCATCACCCCCAGGTGCTTTGCCATCTTTCAAGCTGGCGATTGCTCTAGCCATCTCATCCATGGTTGGAATCTCATCGAGGCATATTTTGGTAATGCGCTGCTGGATGTTGTCCAGAGCTTCGTGATCTATGTCACCAGGGACTTTGAGTAGCTTCTGGAAGTGTTCACTCCATCTTGCCACAACTCTCTTGCTGTCAGAAAAGGTCTCCATTCCATCTGTTGATTTCAGGTGAACAGGTCACTTCTTCTGGGATCCCCACACTTCCTTCAGTCCTCTGTAGAAGCCCTTCATGGCTGGTACGTAAAACTAATCAGCATGTCTTTACAGTCTTATGTCGTCTGCATTTAGATTTAGACAAATCTAGTGTTAGAACTAATTCAAATATAGCCAGTCAATTTTACTTATTTTATATTTTAGTTTAAAAAGATGTATATGGGTCTTTTTATGGTAAATGGGGCCAATGTGTTATATGAGGTTACAAATGAATACTGTGTATTTCCCTTTTTTCACTGAGGTGACAACTCCTGTCCATACATATACTAGTAATCTGAAGGAAAATATAGTTTAGGTTACTATCTTGTCAGAATAACAAATATTAATTGAGGAGCCAGCCTCAGGTGTGGATGTAACATGATTTATTAATAACACAACTATTGCATGAAACAATTAATTTGTATGCTGTGACACCCTAAGTATACAACTGCACTATAGAAATATCTGTACAGGAAAGTTTTATTCATCCCAATTTTGGGTTGTGCACGTAACACAATGGGAGGGGACACCAAAAGATATAGGGAACTTCAATTTCAATTTTCTTTCAAACACCTTTGTAGAAAAATGATATTACTAGTCATGGTACTATAAAATAGGCTTAGGTCTACACATGCAACAGTAGCAAATCTTTTTGTACTCAAGCTCAGCTATTCCCAGAATAGCATATTCTCTCACATAACGAGCAAGGGAAAAGCAGGGGACACAACAGTTACGTCCAGAGCAAGTTTAATCACAATGGAATATTAGATCAAATAAATATATACATGCATGCACAATGAACATATATTTCAAGTGGGAGTCCCCTTTTATTATTTCACAAACAGGTAATATTATTGACAAACAGGTAATATTCTATGCAAAATAAAGGTCTAGTGGGCTGTTGAAAAGTCCAAATTCTCCAGGTCACAAATTCAGGCCTTTAAAACACCATATTTCTGGAATGAACATGTTGGCTATTTTTTACTATGTCACATTAGGCCTTGATTTTTTCACATCTATCCCTACAAAGTATAAGAATGCAAGTTCTATAAAGAAAATAAATCCTCTACTCTTTCAATAATTGTTTTTGATCATTACATATTGAAAAGTACATTGTCCCTCATTTACCATGAAACGAACCATATCTTAGGGTTAATAACAGCTGCAGGGCTAGGAAATGGTTAGGGTTCATCAGACATTGGTTATATATTTCTTAGAAACAAGTTTCTGTTGACACATAGAGCAAGAATTAAAATTGGTGATTTTAACATCAGCCTCAGCTCTGTGCCCGAGTGCAATGTACAACAATTTACTCAAAAATTCATCCCCGGCATGCGTAAGGACCACCAATGCTGTAGTATACTTGCTCCGCAAAAAAATGACACTTTGTGTACTGCTACTTGGATGACTTCGTGGTCATGGCAGCCGACAGGCAAGGTGCCCAAGCGGCATATGGTGACTTGATCAAACTTACCAGCGACCTGGGCCTCGCACTATCCCCTGAAAAATGCCACCCACCCAACAAAGAGATAGAATGGCTCGGATTCATCATATCCGCCGACAAGATGACTGTCACCTTACCGCAAGAAAAGCTGGCAGACATCCTTGACGAGTGCGTGATATGGATGGACAAAAAGACAGCGATACAAAAAGAGCTCCAGAGACTAGTTGGTCGGCTCCAGCACATAGCCAAGTGTGTCGGACCTGCCACACGCTTCATGTCGAGGATATTTGAGTGTCTGCGCGATGCACCATACAGGGGAAATCACGAAGTGTCCACAGAACTGAGAAGTGACATACGTTTGGTTTCTGCGATTTGCTGCAGAATCAAATGGTATAGTACTCCTGAAGACGGATGACCACCCAGTATGGGTCATAGAATGTGATTCCTCGATGAAGGCAGGAGGCGCATTCTCTGAATTAAAATTCTACTCTGAGCCATACCCAGCAGACATCAGAGCTCACCACACTAACATTGCACACCTTGAGGCCCTTAACCTCATAGTGGCACTGAGGACACTGACACCTGAGAACCCACAAGACTTCACCATAGTTGTCAACACGGACAACTCTGAGAAAGCAGGTGCTAACGTCAGGTGTCGGCGGTGACAGAGTCCTCACCGCACATGCACGCAAGCTCTGGCTGTACTCAGCAAACCACAGCTGCCAGGTGGAAGTGATACATAAAGCTGGCAAGGACCTTGTGCTGGCCGATGCCCTCAGCAGACGGGCATTTGAACCATCAGCAGACAACAAAGCTACACAAATGACCCGTGACCTCAACCTGACAGAAATAAAAGTAAAATTTGATGACATTTTCACACTAGACTTGTAGTAACCTGAGACATCTACTTAATTGGCTCTCTGTCTACAGGTTACTCCGATGAACTACACAACCGCATCCTGGAGGTCTACTTCGCCGAGCTGTTGGTTGGCACGTGGAAGAACAAAGCAGTCCAAACAAAGAAGTACCTACACTTCGCAGCATCCCATGCCATCAACCCGCCAGCCCCGTCGCAGTACGACCTCCTCGCATACACGCTTCACCTCAAAGATACCCTCGCAACACCAGGAGCAGTAATGAACTACCTCAGTGGGGCACAAACCTGGGTCCTCCTGCTCCGTGGAGACCCCACTGGGTTTGATACATACCCCCTTGCCTTGATGAAAAAGGGAGTGCAACGACTCTCCCGACACACCTCCAGGCAAGCCCCGGCCCTCAGCCCAGACCACATCACCAAGGTGGCCCAATACTTCACAGCAGCCGGCCCAAATGCCCAAGTACTGAGCGCCGCCGTACCGATCGGATACTCCACCCTCCTTAGACAAGGAAATCTACTCAGAGCAACTCAAGGAATGACCCAGGCCAGACCCTACGGGCAATTGAGGTCACCATCACCGACACAGGGCTCACCATACAGGTCAACTCCACCAAGACCCGGTGGAGAGACAACCAACGATACACAATCACGATACTCCCTGCAACCAGATCCACCCCATGCACCGTCATTGCATGGACCCGATACGTCAAATGGCAGCAGCCATGCCCCTTCGATCCAGCCTTCATGCTGCCCACCAACATCCCACTCCAGCCCCATGTTCTCCTGGAGGCCCCCCTGCTTGGCCCTGCACGCCACTGGTGTCCCTGCAGCCCAGACCTACACCCTCCACAGCCTGCGGAGGGGCGGGGCCCAGGCGATAGCTGCAGCGGGAGGGTCACAACAAGGGATCATGGATCCCGGGGCCTAGACATCATCAGCCATCCATACCTATGTCCTTAGGGACCTGGTCGCGGCCGGACCCGGAACCCTCCCTTTAATTGGTTGAGGGTTCGAGTCCCGCACAATCCATTCATCAGCAGTGGACCCGATAAAGCAGAACGACGGCGGTTCCGGTTCCAACAACTCATACCTGTACCAATGACATAACTGATAAAATAAAGCCTATTGTACCAAATGCTGTCTCGTGTTGTAAATTGTGCATGTTATTTTTTAATATGGGTAATTCACACACAGAGACTGGACAACTGACATCGTTAACAATATGATACTGTGCCGCCACCTTGTGGATCCTGCCCAAACTAACCACCCAGCGGCCACCAATGCTCCGGTGGTGCCACCTTGAGGAACCTGGGTCGTTACCCGCCATTTCCCGCCATTTCGGTCATGCGACCCTATGGCGGTTTGAACTCCACGCACAACCGTCGCAGCCACCGCCATCTTCTCACCATCCAGCTTTCTTCACCCACCCACTCACACCACTAGATAAAGTTTTACTCAATAGGGTTGAGGGTTTGAGCCCACCCGATCAATTCATCAGCAGTGGACCCGAAGAAGCCGAATGACGGCGGTGCCGGTTCCAACAACTCATCCCTGTACCAATGAAATAACCGATAAAATAAAGTCCATTGTACCAAATGCTGTCTCGTGTTGTAAATTAAGACTTTATTATTTTATTTTAAGGATCAATAAAATTAGTAGTAATGTTATTTCTCTAATTCAAAACCAGACCCAGAAATTCTATTTTTGATCTAATAAATTTATTAATCAGGCTTAATAAATTTGTCCAAGAGCCTTCAATATTTCTATCTCTAGCTAACATTATAGGAAGCTTTTAGTTCATCAGTACAGATGACTTTATTAGCTTTTCTTACTCTATTCTATCAGTCCAGGTTACACATCCCAGATCACAATTGCAGGTACTTCATGACAGAGCTACCTATAATGAGTTAATTCTTTGAAGAATATTTTTCTTCGCTAATTGAAGACAGGAGGCATCATCTAGTGGTTGATAACGGTCATACTCTCGAAGCACACCAGGCACACATCAATTGCATATCTTTTTCACATATTTTAACGAAGGATTTGAGACCATCTAGCTCTCAGCCCTACCCATGTAGGTGTATGCCTAAGTAAAAGTTGGGAGGGTGGGATGGTTAAGATTGGAGCTTTTGAAATTTATCTGATCTGTACTGATCAAGGAGCAGGTAAGGAATGAGCTAGCTTTCAAACGTATCCACCGGAAGTTAACTTCGACCAGGGTTACGGAATGCTACACGACACAGTATCTATGGTATGCATCACTATTGAGCCCATAGTGAGGGTTTTGAATTATGCATGTTACTGGCAACATGGACAATTACATGGTTTAAAAAAAAGCATCGCTCCATGCGATGTGACTTATAACAAGTTTTATTGTGATAAATAGCATAAATACAGTGACATTAGGAAATATTGTTTTATTTGAGTTTATTCATATTGTTTATTTAAATGATATACACATGCAATGCGACACAGGTTGGGCACAACAGATAATGGATTTATAGTTGCCGCAGTAATGAATATAATATAACATTCTCAATTTTTGGTTCAGAAATATTTTAAGACATTATATATGTCTTAACATGTTAGGCCTACAGTATCTATTACATTAATCAAAAGACATATTGCATTTGCTGTATAAGATGACACTATCAGCTATTTGAAATCTAGTTTTGAGAAGAGATCAGTAATCTCATAGTGATATTGTCATGATTGTGATTGTGCAATTTGCATTATGGTCATTCTATTAGATTTTACTTTCACAACATATTTAAACCTAATTCTGCTACAAAAATGATGCATTACCAGATTAACAATGAGCCCAGATATTGCATTGTTGGTGAAAACCTATCTGATTTGTGTGTCCAGTTCTCAAAACTGGCATACTCCAAACATATTTCTAGAACAACATTGTTTTGGTTGACAACTTTGAAACTGAGTGATAATAGCAGAAAACTGTTGCATCTCTGCCTGGGAAAGGCCAGGGGACTAGGCCAAACGTCCACTCTCTGTGGCGGAGTGGTTAGAGTGTTGGACTTTCTTCTATATCGGACTCCTAATCTGAAGGTCAGTGGTTCGATTCCCCGTGCCCCCACCTCTGCCAATTTGGATGTCCACCGCTGTGTATAACTTACAGCGTCATCAAAGGCCAGTTGCTCTCATACCATGCCTATGTGGTGTGGGAGGTTAAAATCCCTTGGTTCAGTAAAAGTGTAGGCTCGGGCTTTCTTTCAACAAACTGTCTAATGCTGAAAACAAGTCTATTCTGACTTATCCATGATAGGCAGTATAAATCTTCAAGAAAAAGAAGACACAATAGTAATAGTTTCCTATTCAGACATAATAACTTATTCACATATAGTCCATTAAACCAATTAGATCAATTAACAACCTTTAACTTTTATCTTAATTCTATTTCCTTTAGCCACAAATTATGTAACTGTGAGCTTTTCAAATCCACAGTGTACTGACACAAAATTGATTCTGTGCTTTTGCATTCTGTAAAAGCGATGGTTGAATAAAAAAACAAACAATTCTCGCTGTGAATCTGGCCTATGCTGCCGACACGGTGTAAAGAAACCACCAATCAATCCCTCAATCGTATTAACATATGTTTGGCACAGATAAATGGATTAAGGTGTTTGAAGTATAGTTGCAATTTAGTATGCTTGTACCTATGTTTAAATTGCACAATACTTCAGTAGATAACTGAATGTGAAAATCAAATTGCAAGGGTATGCTGAATATGGGACAGTGGTCATCCGTTTTTCATCCTTTCCTCGCTGTGGACCTTTCTCGAAAGGAAGGCACAGTGTTGAGAGAACGCCGGTTACTAGCACAACTGCCTCATACCGGAAGTCCCGGATGTAGTTCAAAGCCGACCGGGATATCCCACGTCACTTATTTCACTCATTCGGAGAAGGCGTGCCCGAAATTAGCCCCCGCTTCAATGTACTCTTACTTCCCTGTCCACACTTGAGATCGATGTGGGTGCACAAACTAGGTGTGTACGGGTAAGGGTGTGCCTGTGGTGGTGGTGGGGGTGTGGGGGTTACGGACATGGAGGGGGGATTCCTTCTGGAATCGATCCCTAAGTGTGCTCCGTCCTAGTTAGATTAAAAATTCATTCCTATCTAGAGTAGGGACGAACGATAAGCACTCCTAAATCTAAGCAAACAACACTTCAGCTATGAACAAGATGTGGATTTGGTAGTTGCAGTGAGCAAGTTTTGTTTATATTTGGGTAAATTTAGGAAATTTAAAAGAGAATGCAAACAAACCCACCCAAAAAACAAGATGGGAGCCAAAAGAACCTTTCAATTCAGCTCTTAAAGTTCATTAATTTACATGATTTAATAAATCATTCACCCCAAAAGGTGTGGTTGTATTTCGCCAATATGGTATATTTATCATCGTGATATTCAGTGCTTCATGTATACAAAGGATCCATCCTTCTTCCATCAACAATAAGACTTAGTATTTGATCAATATATTTAACACATTAGATAGCGAAATCATGTATTTATTTGCATAACCCAGCCTTCTGACATTTCTTTCTAATGTGTTGGTTAGCTTTTGTTTTTGTGTTTGTTCGTTGTTTTACGTCCTAACAACATCTAAGGTCATATCAGGACGGGTACCGACTTGTGACAGTGTGCACTCATGGCGACTTCATAGTGCTTCCCCACTGGCGACCAAGCCACCAGCACCATGACCTAATATCCCACTCAGTCACATTATCCTGACACTGAGCCAACCAGTCCTTGCCCTATCCTAATAATGCTGAATGCCTGGCTAGGAAGCGACAAGTATCAATTTTTAAGTCATTGTTTTGACTCGACCATGGTTCGAACCCACGATCCCATGGTCTACCAGGTTGTTTAGCTCCCCTCTGTCAAACAGAGTGTTGCGGGAGTAATTAATTATCTCTTAGTCTGCATCGATAATTGTCTCATCGGCTTATTGAACTCTGTTCAAGCTGGAACCCCAGGACATATTACCTCATGGATTACTGCACTGTTCTGCATGAAAATTGTTCTGCGTTTATTATCGCCTACCTAATGGCGTGGAACTTAAATGTTCTCATTCTATCACATCAGGAAGGGATCGATGGAAGAAGAATGCATCCATTGTAGGTGTATACATGACGCAATGACATCACCATAATAAATAGATCATAGCGGCCAAATACCCGTTATTAAGGTTTCACCTTAGAGACATCCGGTCATTGGCATTGCATTGCAGATAGGAATCCCGTCGATACCTTAAGGCCCTGTCGCACTACGACGTAATGAGGTCAGCATATGGAGAACGTGAAAAACGTCGAACTTCTCGGCGTAGTATGCAAATTTGGGCACAAGTTGAACGTGGATGCAGCGTAGTTGACGAGAGCATAACGTCGGTAAAGCGTAGTGATAGCATCATTCAACGAGAGAGGACAAAGTAATGACGCTCAAGGAACGTTATGTATGTTATTCCATCGCCAGAACTATGTTGCTTTACGCTACGTGACGTTACATACGTCATGACACAGTGGTGAAACGCTGAATGTACGTTGGATGTACGTTTGGCGTACATTCTGCTGACATTCTCCTGACATTCTCCTGACCTTCTCCTGATGTTCCCATTATGCCACGTGGACGTTTCCACCGGCTTTAATGTGGGTTAACGTAGTGGAACGTAGTGCAACATAGTGCAACATAGTGGAATGTAGTGGATTGTAGTGAGCAGCGTTTGACTAATGTCCGTTTAACATCATTGTCGTTCGCCGATCGTGTACAGAACGTATGGCAAACGTAAACCCTTACGTTCGAGTTACATCGAAAGTTTTGAACAGGTTCAAAACCTTGACGCGCACCGACGTAACACGACATAGCTCGACATCAGTCTAACGTCATTCTGACGTCATCATAACGTAACCCAATGTCCGTCAACGTAATGACGAAATGTGACCACCTCAGGTTTACGTTGGCTCGTAACGTCATAGTGTGACAGGGGTATAAGTACATCACTATCCTCGTCAATCCATTAACTGTGAGAATCGCTGGGGCAACATAGATGACTTTGCAATCAGTTCTCTCCATTTCCCCCTGTTCCCTCCTGCCCTCTGGGACTTGCCGAACACCATTAAGTACAATAGAGTTGCAACCTAAACCTAGGTAATGTAGAGGTGTAAGCTAAACCTAGCTACAGTATTGAGTAAATTAATACTATAGGGTAGTGGTTTAACTATTTGGGTAAGTGCTGCATTATTTGCTAAGACAGCGGGTTGTTGTGTAAACTCTGGAGTTATCATGAGTGAGTTGTGTGTAGGATCGAAGTTACCGGGTATGAAATTCTCAATTTGGTCTAGTTAGTTAGCTAATTTATCTAGTATAAGAGGTTTGGTGGATTTCACAGTTTTCGGATTGTTTTTTCTGAATGTAGTTTATTCATTGAATAATCTCTTTTCTCAGTGTCAGAACACCGGTCTTCGAGGCATACAGTAACAATGATTGATACATAAATGGAAAGATCAGTTGTACTAGTACACTGCATGCAATTCCTGTTCAATAATAAAAGTATGAATACATGGCATAAATGAAACTATCAGTTGCAGTAGTAGCTGTATACAATTCCAGTTCGATAATAAAAGTAGTATACATGTGGTGAATATGAATTACATGGTGTTGTCTGTGGCGGAGTGGTTAGAGTGTCTGACTTTTTCTACGTCTGACCCCTAATCCGAAGATCAGAAATTGTCTTTTAATTTGATCCCTGCGTTCTTACTATATATATATATATCTATTTGATTGCGGAGGAGAGGTGGGACATTGCCTGTGGTGTAGATGGCTACAAGGAGGGAGCTGACGGAGAGAATGAGGGAGGGGGAGGGAGGGGAGATGGGAGAAGGAGGGGATAGAGAGAATGGGGGAGGGGAGGGGGTGAAGTGAGGGAGGCGACGGAAGGAAGGTCGGGGATGGTGGGGAAGGAGGGGGGTAAGGGAGTGGGAAGGGTGGAGCGGGAAGGAGCAGGGAAGAAAGGGGGGAGGGAGGGAAGGAGGGAAGGAGGGAAGGAGTGGGGAGATTAGCTCTGATCTTAGACTTCGAGTGGTAGCCCTCGTAATAAGCCTTAGAATAAATTAATCAACTGAATTAAACTGTAAAGTTATTTCAACCACATGGTCCCCAACCACTTCGTGTTAATTAACACTGTAGCTACATCCGCTTTAGAATTGGGAATTGTTGTTTAGAACGGCCGGTTTGAACACCAGCTGTGCAGGTGTTATTGACTTGTACAACCCTTAGAGATGTTTGTGGACTGATCGTATTGTAGAGATTTTAAAAATTCACATGTGCATGGCACTTAGCCTACGTGGCAAGTACCTGGTGACCGACCTACATATAGAACCGTATGGTAAGGAACGCACAGCAAGAGTACTGTCCTGTAGTTCGGGAAACTCCCGCTAGTCATCTTGTCGCTCCAAGATGTCATCTGGGTTACCATAGAGCTGGTGACGTCTACCGTACAGCACCGAGTCTATGCATGTAATTAGAGCAAAGATTCACCCCTACCCAGAGTAGTGGTGACGAACAACCAATTAGAAAAAGTGGCGAAAGGATAGGTAAATGAAATGAGCACATACATTCTTTATTTAGGAAGTAAAATATTTTCTTCACATACATCTTCATATTTGCCCACTACTTTTCATTTGAAAAATAAAATAAAAATCTAGTTTAATGGATATCAAAAGTCAAATCGACAGCATTCTGTGGTTGCCCTCTTGTCTTTTTACATTCTCTCTCAATTCACCAACTCTGTGCCAATATAGATAAACAGTGATAAACACTGCACACTGGAATCACCCTCTCCACAATTAATTCCTATTTGAAGCAGTTTTTGCTCAGAATTAGACATAGTTGTTATCAATCCCTACTGTGGGTAAGGGTGAATCTGTTATCTCTTATGTAATGTAGACAGTGCTAATAATTATCAAGTATGGTAATTGTTATTTGCTACATCCAATTATAACTGCTACATCTAGTATTCTTTAAGCTTCACTATGATGTAGGCCTACCCTTTTAACTTTGGGTTACTCGAGTGCCTAAAACCCATGTGGTTAAATAACCAATTTATTGTGCACAAAACCAATATCGTACAATGAGCTTCCATATGTACTTAGCATATGAACCCATGGTGAACAATATTTATTTGCGCTGTTCCTGTGGAAATCCGCAACCTTTCAATAATAACATTTCAGTCAGGACCGGCTGAATGTACCGGCAACTTAGGCAGTTCGCTGGGGTGCCACATGCTAGGGGGCGCCAAATATAGTTTCTAGAAATGTTGCCACCATCCTAATCATATTAAAAATGATACGTGTAAGGGCGGGAAAGTTAAGCTTTCCCAGGGCGCTGGGAAACCTAGAGCCGACACTGATCCTGGTGGCAGTTTTGTGAACCTTCACAACCTCTATTGCATGCTTTCTGAGCACATACTCTCTTACAGATATTGACTTCTCAGCAGCGTCTCCTAGCGCCACAGAAAACAACACTGTTCCAACTCATTATAAATTAACTCCTCTACGGGTGATGTTTGTTTGTTGGGGCGTTACTTCTTAGCAACAACTAACGTCATATCAGGATTTTTTTTTTTTTTTGTGACAAGTTTTTTATTCTGCCCATAACGTATAAGCTCCCGTGAGGGTGCTTGTTTTCAACGCTGGACAGCTGTGGTACTGGATTGGTCTGGTCCCGCACTCAGGAGTCTTTACCTGATTTTTCTCGGGCCAACCTTTGCGGTTTTGGGTGTTAGTAGTTTCTATATTAGTTTTTTTTTAATTTTCAAGTTTTTTCCTAACCTGTATATGCATTACGCGTATATATGCGCCCTGTGTGTGTATCTCTGTGTCTGTGTGTGTGTGTCTGTGTGTGTCTGTGTCTGTGTGTGTGTCTGTGTGTATGTCTGTGTGTGTGTCTCTGTGTGTGTATCTGTGTCTCTCTGTGTGTGTCTCTGTGTGTGTCTCTGTCCTGTTTCTGTGTGTGTGTACTTTTTATATACTTCACTGCATAACGCATAACGCATAGCGCAATACGCATTACGCATATATGGAATGCTGGCATTCGCATAACGCATAACGCGTAACGCATAACGCATTACGCATTACGCGTATATGGAATGCGCCCTTTAGCCTACTATGTACATCTACGCAGATGACATACAGGCCTGTGGGAGAGGATCCCATCCCATTGTGGTTTATTACAGCATCCTTTCACCCATGCCCTGTCCTTAGATAGTACACCAGTGTGCCAGAACTCCCCTGGACCCTTCAGGACTGCGACTAGGTGGGATGGCTGTGTTGTATGGTTAGCCATTTCGTATTTCAGGGTGATTCGGATGCATGACCGTGGCCTGCCTGGTTCTGCTTTGGTTTGTGCCAGTACACATACCCAGACGGACTGCGCCCTATGGTGATAGTCATTTCGAATTCCTTAGTACTTAGTAGGGCTAGTTTCCGTATTTGTAATATCTACCATCTTTTCTGGCCGGTCTTTTGCTTTTTGTGCCAGAACACAGCAAGCAGTGACTGCGCCCAAGATCAGGTGAGATATTGTTTCTTCAGTAGGTGGTTGTGTATTATGTTTTCTTTAAGGACCTTTTATAGTGGTCCATGCTTTTGATTGCCCGTTGTTGTGTGGGTTGATTATTCCAGGCAAGTCTATGCATACTGGATTCCTGCATACTTTCAACAGAGTCTGCTCCTGGTGACTTTATTGTGTTGCCCCACTGACAGCGCTGTGATTCAATATATCGCTGAGTCAAATTATATCCCAATCTTGAGTAACCCAGTCCATAACTTATCCTATTAATGTCGAGCACCAGGCTTGGTAGCACCACCTATCAATTTAGTAAGTCAGTAGTTTGACTCGGTCTGGGTTCAAACCTATGGTTTCCCACACGGGAAGTCAGCCAGTGCTCTGATTGGTTCAGCCACCATATCCACCGGTTCCACAGACAAACCCATTAAGGTCATAGTTCAGCACTCCGGGTGTTTAAGGTCTGTGGGTGATCGTATTACACTGGAAGAACAACAAACCTTCTGCGGGGAAGGGAATGGGTATTTTTTTTAATCAAGAATAATTGTGCATGTTATCATAACATGATTAATTTGCGTGGTGGAGGCACACCTACCCGACTCCACCTACTGTGAAATGTTCAAACTAATCAGCGGCCGCCCACTCTCGGTGGTGCCACCTTGCACCAACATCGGATCTACGCTGCCAGTTACAAGGAGGAGTCAGACCCTGACTTTCCAGCCAAAAACATCACATGACCAGATTCAAAATTGAACTGCCTCCATTGCCACACAACTCCTCCAGGTGCTGACTGGACAACTTCACCACCTTTCTTCACTGACCCACCCACACCTCTAACTAACAACGAGAATAGGAAGGGTTGAGGGTTCGGATCCGGCCCGTAAAACAGCAATGGGGATCGAAGTCCCCAGGGACTGATCTAAAAAGACATCCAGACTAGCACCCAAACTGACTTTGACCATGAACTGTACATGAATCTGATGATTAAAGAACCACTATATACTACTTCCTGTCTCCGCCTTTCGTGAATTATAAGAAAAGGTAATGAAAATATATTCAGTCGATCCACTCACCGACCATTGACCCCATCCCCGTCCCCTTTCTATCACCCCCCCCCCCCCCACGCGTGCACTTTCTCTTCAGACCAGCCTATTTTTAAAGGCTGACGCAAATGTCTCCACCCCCCCCCCCCACACACACACAGACACAAACAAATTCCACACAAATCCAGAAAAGAAATATTCCCAAAACAAGACCGAAAATATTCCCATCCCTTTCGGATGCAATACATTCAGGAACATCAGAATAAAGCTTTAGTTCATCTTAGTCGTCATAGATTTTCCCTAATTCATTGTGGTATGCATATTATATTTAATTATTCTCTACAACAAATATGTTCTCCTAGAATCATTGAGCTGGTCTTCAAACCATAACACAATTACATGCAGATTTGTTGTTGCTTAAGAAAAAGAATTATTTTACATTTACATAAAAAATCCAAACAAGTTTACAATAATTTATATGAAAGCAACCTTATGTAATCTTTGGGTTTCAATACGAACCACTATATTTCCCCAAATTGGAGATAAGGCAAATCCAATGCAATGTTTCTTTACGTGTTTCTCCAACTTCGTCAAATTAAAGTTGCCTGGTCCGATGAAAACAAATAATTTCAAAACCAAAGTTTCAACCTATATTTGGTCCTATATTTCCAACTTAGATAGCGGGTAATGCATTAACTTGTAGCTGTTTCTTTTAAAAGGAATTGTTGATCGATTTAGTATACCCTCCCTATGGACAACTATTGTCAAAAAGCCATAAAGCAGGGACAGCACCGATAGAATAGGCTAATCTTGTGACGATCGCGAGACTAGAATCTAGGAGTTTTAGCCTGTATACCGTCATTATTTTGGATGCATTCATTTCAAATAGCTTTTAAAAAATAGCCTTTTGTCATTAAAATTACTCAAGACAAATGAAGAGTATGTCACAACGGTCAATCTGAAATATTGACCTTTTTTTCTTCTTTCTTTTTGTGATCATTTGTTTATTCTGTTCACAGCAGCTAAGTGCATTAACTTGTTTTCGCCGCTGTTCACTAGTCGTCAATTCCATCATCAACAATTTCTGTTTGTGGTGTAAAATCGAGGAGTTTCCATTTCTGGTTTTTATTGGGTTTATATTTGTGTACATAGTTAACATTTGTAATACCTCGTACCCATGCAATGGGGGACCTCCGACTTTTTAGTTCAAATTCCTGCCGTTCGCATCGCCACTGAATGAGTGGGCCTATTCGGCACACTGTCACACTGCAAACCCAATGGCTATGAGCAATCTTCATACAGAAGAAGTCAAATATCTCTAAAACCACAACACCTAGAGACAAACTGCTTGGTATACATATAGAAAACATACAACGAATAGATTATATTAAATTTATAAGGTTAGGGTTCTGCATTTCTATTAATTTTGAATAAAATAAACGTTTTGCACTGGGCGTATCGCCAAACTCTGCATTGTCAATGGCCGTGAGCAATCTTCATACAGAAGAAGTCAAATATCTCTAAAACCACACCACCTAGAGACAAACTGCTTGGTACACATATAGAAAATATATTCAACGAATAGATTATATTAAATTCATAAGGTTAGGCTTATGCATTTCTATTAATTTTGAATAAAATATACGTGTTGCACTGCGCGTACCGGCAAACTCAAAGCATTGTCAATGACCGTGTAGGCCCACTAGTACTGACGCGCCACCAAGTGTCAGAAAATGAACTACGCAACATGTCCCCCATTGTTCATGTTGGTTCGTCAAATTGGGTAATTTGCGCGCGAACAAGGGGTTACTGCGGTGGCGTCACCTGGGTTCGTTCCCGCTAACCACCACCCTCCCCTACCGGAATTCCCGCGAACTAACTCTCGTGTGCGACACTCGTGACGTCACGCCAAGTTATCGACGGCCCGCCAGACCCTGAATCGACCACTACGCCTCCAGCAGCCGCACCATCGACACCATCAGCTTTTTTTTTTTTTTGTTCAAGTGTTTTTATTCCTCTGAATAACATGTTGTCAGTGCTAATGCACTGGTCTTCCAGCCCTAATCACAATTGCCTTTACACAGTAAACAAATCTACAACAATATACAGATAGACAATTACAGGTAACTAAGCAAAACATCGGTACATGAATGATAGGTAAAGAACAAGATAAGCGAAAAGAAAGATATGCGGGGAGGTAGCTATGTTAAACTAGTATGGTAGGCGTTACTAGGGGGTGGGGCATAATTGACTATCTTTCTATTAGTAACATACTCTTTGAAAGGGTGATGGGGGATACTCGTCTTCAGGGAGTCGATGAGACCCATCACTAGGGTTGAGTGCCTGAGTCTGGGTGCCTGGGCCTGGGTGTTTTAATATAGCGATATAGCGAATGGTAGACAGGAAGTCTGAACACTTATTTGTCTCTCATTTTTGTCATCGGTACATTAGTTGTCCCAAGCAGGGGAAATCCTAGTCACAGATGACTGGTCTTCCCCTCTCCACTGCTGGTCGATAGAAAGCCCGAGCCTACACTTTTACCGACCCAAGGGATTTTTAACCTCCCACACCACATAGACATGGTATGAGAGCAACCGGCCTTTGATGACGCTGTAAGTTATACACAGCGGTGGAAATCCAAATTGGCAGAGGTGGGGGCACTGGGAATCGAACCGCCGACCCTCAGATTAGGAGTCTGACCTAGAAAAAAGTCAGACACTCTAACCACTCCGCCACAGAGAACGCCAACACACACCCACTAGCGTATATCGAAAATCTAGATGTACTATATTAGTTTTGTTTGTTTTTATCACACCTTTGAAGGTTATGTTTGCAAATAATAGACTACATCACGGTTCCGACTGCGCATGCGCTGAAAACGGCGGTGGGAGCAGAGAGTATACAGAGGAATGAGTTTGCCGATACGCGTAGGGCAAAACTGGCATTTTATTCAAAATAACTAGAAATACATAACAATTTGGCATAAACATGGACGGAACGATGCAATATAATAATATCATGACTATGTTTAGGACACAACTCTCCATAAACCATAGAATATAAATAAAAACATGAATAAAATAAATAAAACTGACTCTGGCTATGACTCTAACACAAGTCTGAGTGCCTAGATTTGTCTAAATCTAAATGCACATGGCATAAAGTGAGCAGAGTGACAGTTGGCTCAAGGTATAGGAGGCGGGGGGAGTAGAGAATGACCCGCTCCGCAGCAAATAACATGGAAGAAGATGGTAATGGGAAACATTTAAGGGGCTGCCGTTATTTATATCCACATAATAAATTATATAGTACGTAAATGCAATGCTGGGTAAAAGATTAATATCTTAATTTATTATATATATTTTTTTAGTTGGTATTCTATGTTTCAAACAAGATCTGAGATGAGCTGAAACTAGCACATTTCATAGCTGCACTCAGTGTATTAGCATGTGCCATGTGCTTCTCACGGCTTTGTTTTGCTCTGATGCATCCCACAATGCACGGCGCCGCTGGAACCATGATGTAGTCTATTGATATAGGTACTCCATTTTCTTTGTTGTTGTCCGAGAAAATATTTTTTTTAATTGAAAAGCCACCGGACTATGGAGCGTTGACCTGTCAGGTGGGAGCCTATTGATGCGCATGAGTGTACAAACCGAGTGTATGTACAATGCAGGGTCTGCCACGCTGCGAATCCATAATGCATGTCACTCACATCAATAATTTCTGGCAGCAGGAAGTGCTGTTGACCGCGCTTTGTCACGGGTTAATTCATCTTTAATGGAACCATGATGTGTTAATGTCTTCTGCATCATTGAGCTTAATGGACTGCCGGGGTTATGGTGGTTGGTCAACTTTCATTTCCGGTACATAGCGTGGAAGTTGCAGAATCCAATGGTTTTGGAGCTTCTGCCATATGGTTTAGCAGTTTAGGTAAATATGTTAGGTTGATCGCCATAATCATTTTAGCGTAAGTTATTTTCTTTTTTTGACTTTTTTTTGTAAAAGCAAATTTTCATTCATCGACTAAAAAACATTAGCTTTCGATTAGGATTTTGACCGCAAGCAATAATTCTCGACGGACGTTCATTCCGTTTATAATAGAATTCACAATACGACAAGGAACTATAAGAATTGGAACTTTTATTTTATCAATAAATAACTCAGAATGTGTTCAGGTCAATGAATCAGTCTTTCGGCAGGTTCAGAGTTTGAATCCTGCTACCCAGGCAGTCAACCCTAATGTTCGACAGTCAGGTGAGTGTAGCTAGGGCTGGGTGGGCAGCCAAGAAAAGGCATTTGATGTCGATGGCTGGGTGTCAGGAAGCGAAATGAAGGCGGCAGTGGTGGGACTACAACAATTGTACTATTGGTGTATATATTGACCTTAAACAGGCATTTGACACAATTGAACATAATTTGTTAATACACAAATTTAATCACCATGGTATCAGAGGCATTGCCAATAACTGGCTTACTAGTTATCTACAAAATAGACAACAATATGTAAACTTAGATGACGAGGACTCGGACTTAGCAAATGTGATATGTGGAGTCCCTCATGGCTCAATTCTAGGACCTAAGTTGTTAATTTTATATATAAATGATATTTGTAATGTATCATCGCTTCTTAAATTCATTCTATTTGCTGATGGCACTACTATCTTTAGGTCAGGAAATGACCCAGTTCAACTTGGCAATGATATAAGCAAAGAATTTAGTCAATTGAACCTATTGTTTGCAACAAACAAGTTATCACTTAGTGTAGTAAAAACAAATGTCATGCTGTTTTGTAATTATAAAACACAATCTAATGTTACTGTACGTATAAATGATACTGATATCAAAGTGGTTTATGTCAGTAAATTTCTAGGGGTGCTAATAGATCATAAACTTAATTGGAAAAGCATATTAGTATGATTAAATCTAAATTGTCCAAAACTAATGCAATTATGCACAAGGAAAAATATGTACTAAGCAAAATTGCATGTTTAATATTGTATTATTCATTATTTCTGCCTTATGTATCGTGTTGTTGTGATGTATGGGGAAATGCATATGATGCGCGAAAAGGAAGAAAGCAAGGCGGGGGTGGAAATAAAGGCGTTTATTTACGCCTCAGACAGAGAGTATACATAGGAATGACAAATAGAGCTCATGAGGAGCGGCAGTAAATAAGCTCAGAAGGAGCAACAGTGTAAGTAAGATATAACAATAATGGAAGAAGTAAAAAGGCTCATGAGGAGCAATACATCAGAAGGGCTCATGAGGAGCAGTGAGGAAATGTACATGAATAAAAGTTCAGTTAGAGTAAAATGTCAGTAGATGAGTGAGGGGGTGCCGAGGAGCCCTCCACCAAAACGGCGGAGAGGGCTCGCGGCGCGCCCGAGGGGGCGAGGCGGTCACGTATGCGTGGACCGCCTCGGAGGACCAGGTGCCTTGCGCCATGATCTCTGGAAGGGGAACCCCGGCGCGCTGGCAGGCCTGGGCGGCCCCTCGGAGGAGGCTGTGCAGGGTGAAGGCCTCGGGCGCTGGCACTCCTTGGGCCAGCAGGGCCCCTCGCAGCAGCGCGGTGAGGGATCGCGGGTCGAGGGGGCGGCCGGAGGGCATCAAGAAAGCGGGGGCGTCCGGAGCTGCGGGGCAGAGGGCGACGGCCCCATGCCAGGCCGCTACGGGGCAGAGGGCGGAACCGGGGATGGCAGGTACGAAGAGGGCGACCGCGCCCGAGGGGCTCGAGATGGTCTTGGAACTTCTGATCGGGGCTCGGGGCCAGCAGGTTCGACTGCCGCAGCATCCCAAAGTACCCGAGGAGGAGCGCGGCCCGAGGAACGAGCGAGGCGGGGCCTGCTCGCGAGAGGTGGTTGACGGCGAGGGCGAGCTGCTGCGGAGAGAGAGGGGGCGCCTGCCGCTGGACGTGGGTGGAGGTCCGTTCCCCTCCTCGGCAGACGTCCTTGGGGAGGCGGGCGTCAAAGCCCGAGGTGAGACCCCCGGCGCCCTCGACCCAGGAGCGGGCCCCCGAGATGGTGTTCTTCACGGAGGCGTGGCGAGCTCGCGGAGGAAGAGGGCGGCGGTGAAAGCGGCCACGTCGAAGGGCGTGGGCGCGAGGGGGTCCGCGCCTCGGGCAACCGCGTATGTGAAGAACTCCTCGGCCTGGCGACGACGGTTCCTCCAGGTCGCCGGGGCGAGGGCTGCTACACGGAAGCGGGCGACGGCGGCGACCTCGGCAGGGGGGAAACCTACAATCCGGGGAAGAAGGGGAAGGCGTCATGGGCGGCATCGGCTGGGAGAAGCCCGAGGCGGGCCACCTCGGCGCGGGCCGTCGCGGCCCAGGGCCCCGGCAGGTGGGCGCGGCTGAGGGCATCGGCGAGGAGGAGGTCCGCCCCGGGCTTGTGGGTTATCCGGAGCTCGAAGGAGCCGGTGGCCGCCATCAACCACAGCTCCCGCGCGCAGGTCCCGAGGGTAGGGTCTCGGGCACGTCCCGACTCGAGGGCGACGGCGGAGGCCATGTTGTCGGTGTTCACCAGCACCGTCGCCCCCGCGACGTCGTCCGGGAGGAGGGCGCGGAGGGCGACGACAAGGTTGACCGCCTCGAGCTCGTGTATGGTCGAGAAACGCGCCCAGAAATCCTCGGAGTACCCTCGGGCGTAGTAGTGGGTGGGGGAGAAGGCCCCTCCGCCGGTGAGGCAAGAGTCGCACTCGACCACCCACCGACGACCCTCGGGAGCCCGGAGGAGGCAGAGGCCGTTGGATATCCGCCCGTAGGCGGTGAACCAGCTCAGATCCCGGAGGGCCTCGTCGGCGAGGGTGAGAGTGGAGGCCCCGGAGCAGCTGCGCAGCGCCCTGAGGAGCCGGCCCATGAACTTCCGGCCGGGGAGTACGCAGCTGCTCACGTGGTTGAGGTGACCCAGGAGGCTCTGGAGCTCCTGCTTCCCGAGGGTGGGGCGGGCGATGCGGTCCTCGCAGTCTTCAACGAGGGCCTGGACTTTTTCGCGGCGATCCGGATGGTCATCGCCTCGCTGTCGAGGGCGAACTCGAGCCAGGTCAGGCGGACAGCGGGCGGATGACACTTTCCGGGTGCCACGTCGAGGCCGAGGGCTGTGGTGAGGGCGAGGAAGGCGTCAAATGCCTGGCACGCCCTCAGGTAGGAGCCCTCGCACCCGATAAAATCGTTGACGTAGACGAGGGCGTGGAAGCCCTCGCGCCGAAGAATCCAGGCCACCGCCGAGGTGACACGGACGAGGCAGCCAAAGGGAAGGGCGAGGTCGATGTAGGTCCCCCCGTTCAAGCATATCCCGTAGAGAGGGCAAGAGAGGGGGTCGGGACGGAGCTGGCGGTAGGCCCGGGAGATGTCCGCTGACCAAATGTAGGCCCCAGTGCCCTCGGAGGTTAGGCGGCGGCCAACGTCAGCGACGGACGGGAGGGTGTAGGTGTGTGGCTCCCCGAGGTACTCGCGTCGGGGGATGCCCGAGTTCACGCTGGCCCCTCGGGGATAGGAGAGGTCGACGATGACCCGCCTCTTGCCTGAGTCGGACTTGGGGCGGGTCATCATAGGAGAGACCTGCGTCCAGGGGGAGAAGGGGGGGAGGTGGAAAGGGCCGATGAGGGCGCCGAGGGCGAGCTCCGTGTCGACGAAAGCCTGGACGTGGGGGAGGAACTCCGGGGGCTCACGGTGGTTGGAAAAGGAGGGTCGAGGGATGGTAGGGGCGGAGTAGTTGGCGGGAAAGCCGAACTCGAGGAGGTCGAGGACGGCCTGGTCAGGGTAGCCCTGGAGGCGTGGGCGCCAGGCAGGGATGTGGAGGCCTGAGGGGAGGGGGATGCGGGCGGCCAAAAAATTAGGTAGGCCCGCTTCCCGGAGGGCGGTGTAGGTGCGGAGGAAGGTAGGGTAGCGGTCCCACGCCTCGCCGGAGGTGTGGGGCCAGGGGGCGAGGATGGTGGGGCGGTACTGGGAGGGGGTGGGGCCGCAGGAGGGGGTGGCGGGGAGGGTGGCCTGGAGGTCGGGGTCGATGACGTCGATGGTGGGCTCGTCGAGGGTGGGCGAGGCGGGGTGGGTTTCAGGGCGGGGGGAGGGGGAGGAGGTGCGGCGGGGGCGGGTGAGGGGGGCAGCGAAGTCCTGCGCGGTCGGGGGAGGGTCGGGGGCGGGCAGGGCGGGCGGAGGGTCTGGGGGGAGGTCGTCGGGGGGGGCAGAGGAAGGCTGTGTCGCCTGGGTCGAGGTGGACGTCTGGGTCGAGGGTGATCGGCAGCTGGCGCTGGGCGGCGGTGGGAGCCTTACGGGGGGGGGCGCTGGGCCCCGAGTGAGAGGTGGTTGCCGATGAGGTCGGCAGTGCCGGGGCGGCGGTCAGGCCGCGCCTCGGGCAAGTTGGTGGTGCTGTGGTGAATGGTGTCAGGGGGGCTGGCAGGGGTGCGGCGGGCGGCGTTGTCAGGGTAAGTGGGCCAGTCAGGGGCCTCCGGGCCTGGCAGGAGGTGCCGGCTTCCTAAAAATCCGGCGAGGCGGGGGCCGCCGCGCGGTCACGTGCGCGCTTCGCCATGCATGCGTCCTCGCTATGCATGGTGAGCACTTTTCGCACATTGGCACAGTATGCGCAGCTGTGGCGCTGCTTGGCGGCCCCTTGGCCGTGGGCCTCCCCCGGGGTAGCTTGGGTGCAGGAGGTAGGATCCCGGTTCCAGGCGTAGCAGGGTGCCCCGTGGAGGTCCCTGCTGTAGGTCACGCAGGTCTCGGGATGGGCGCGGGGCGTGGGTCGGGGTCTTGCAGGGTCGAGTGGGCAGGCTGGGGTGCTGGGGGGTTGGGCGGGCATGGCGATGCACTCGACTCTCAGGAGGTTGAGTGCTACCGGGTCATGCCACCCGTGGGGGAGCCTTCCATCCGCGATCCAAGTGAAAACGGTCTCGGAGTATCGACGGACGGTCGGCCACGGGTAGGTGAGGTTGTCCCGGAGCACTGTAAGGTGGTGGTGGTGGAGTCCCTGGGCGGAGTGGGCGGGGAAGTCGGGGTGGTCGATGAGGGTGAGAAGGGCGAGGCTATACTCGTCTTTCGTTGCCTCGCCCCTCTTCACCGGCTTTCTTTCAGGCCCCCTCTCTACCAGATCCGATAGAAATATGTAGTCGACGGGGATACCTTGGCGCCTCACGGAGTGTCACGCCTCGGCGGAGGCCAGGATATCCCGGACGGCGTCGGCCGCGGAGGCGGGGGTGTGCCGCGTCGGCTCCTCGTGGTAGGCCGGCGACGTGGCGGGTGGGGCTTGTGTACCGAGGTGGCGGTACCTCTCGTACTCTGGGTGAGCCGCCCCGGGCAGGGATGCCTGAGGCGGGGGCGAGGCCGGGCCCCGGCGGCGGCGCGCGCCCGAGGCACTGGGGCGGCCGCGGCAGGGCAGGCGGCCTGGCGTCTTGGGGCAGGTGAGGGCGCCTCTGGCGCGGGCCGAGCCTCCCCGGCCTCCATGGCGTCCATCCGGGCGTGAATGTCGGCGGCGGTCTGACGGACGTCCGCGGCGGTCTGGCGCTGCTCCAGCTGGAGTCGCTGGAGGGCTTCCAGTATGGCCGAGGTCTCGGCGCCCGAGGACCGGTCCGAGGGCGCCGCGGGAGACGCCGGGGCTGAAGCCGGAGACTCGTCCCGCCGGGGCGTTGAGGATGGCCCCAGGGTGCGGGGGGCGGCGGCCCGGGAGCCCTTGCGTCCTTTCCCTTTTCCTTGAGGCATGGTGTAGCTTTGAGGTGAAGCGGCCTGAGGTGAAGCAGCAATCCGAGGTGGAGACCCAAGCAGGAAAAATAGGAGAGAGCTGGAAGGCGGCAGGAGGGCGAGTGCCTGAGGGAGGCCGGCGGGCGGCCTTATAAGGGAAGGGGGACGGGCGACAGCATGTGAGGTGTGAATGCTGCCGGCCCGGGGGAGGGCGAGATGTGGCGAGCAGCGGGCGTCGGGTGAGGCGCGAATGCTGCGCGACAGGGGGCCCGGGGGAGGTGGCGGCGCGCGGCGGCGTCGGGCGAGGTGAGAAGGCAGCGCGACAGCGCGGGGTGGGGGAGGGTCTCTTCCTCTCCTCGCATCAAACGTAATGCTATGCATTACGACCAAAGCAACTACGGAGTGAATGTATTTGCTACAGAAGAAAGCAACTTATGTGTACATTGATCAAGTGGAAATAAATATTTTATTATTATTATTAAAAAGAAGTGACGTCAGTGGAATGCATTGAGTTCACACCAGGTCGGCCTGGCGACTGGAGGTGGTGCCGCCGGAGTGTCCACCAGAAGTTCTTAGGTACAGTACAGAGGGCGCTTGTGTAGGTCACTGAATCACAGGTGGCAGCACAATCTGTCCCTTGACCAATTGACATCAATTTGTCAGAGATCCATTAACAAGGCTGGGTTATTTTGTTTGCTTTAAAACGGTCTGTTTTAATTGGTCTCAAGCTAGGATACTCATACTGGAAGTGGGTGATGTTCTTCGCATAGTGAGCGTAATTTCAGGACTGGTGTCCAATATTGGTGGTATATCCTATGCACAGGTCCCCGATGCAGTGTATGTACTGGTATACAGCATTATATGTACCATTATAGAACATTATATCATGTAGTGTTATGCAACAGTCTACCACATTATATCTACTGTTGCATAACATTTTAATGTAATGTCATATCACATTATATTTATTGTTTTTTTACATGTGCTATGTGTGCTGTTATACAATATAAATTATAATATGTACTGTTATATAACATTAAAAGTAATGTTTTATGACATATGAACTTCCCTACGTCAATATAACATGTACCGATGTATAACATTATGCATATGGTTATGCAACACTACCTGAACTGTTCTGCATCGTTAGGCCCCTATCTGTAGTGTTATACAGCATTTTATGCAATTTGATAGAATATGATATGTTTTATACACCATTGCATGTACGGTTATAGAAAAGTATAAGTGCTGACATATGGCATTATATATTTTACTGTTCTACATCATTATAAAGTCATGAGTGTGCACTGTCACAAGTCGGTACCCGTCCTGATATGACCTTTTATGTTGCTAGGACGTAAAACAACAACAAACAACCATCATTATATGTGCTGTTATCCATTATTATATTACCCTTCACAACATTTCATCTGTCTTACACCATTATATGTAGCCTTACACAACACTATGTACTACTATACGGCAATATTTACTTCTAGCGATTGCTTCGCCTATGTGCATTAATCGTTATGGATATAGTAGCCCTCAATACCTTTCTGCAGTTACCAAATATTTCCTACAGATTGGGATCACCACTGACCAGCATGGTACACCGTAGAGTTACACTGTGCCTTTGCGTTGTTACATATTATTTTCTCCCACTACGAGACGTTCAAATGCCATGCTGAGACGTTAGAAAGAGTCCATCACACACCCTCCTAGGACTTGAACTCCACCAATTCTTCCAGTCTGTATGGAAAATCACCCTCGAATTAGCTAACTATTCATGTTTCTATTAGTTGTATATATTCATGGATATCAGTTATTTCAAGCAACTATCGGACTATGTGATCGTATATAATATTATGCTTCATAGTTATGAATCGTGGTTGTACACTATTTGAACACAGATAGCTGCATTTTTTCCAGTGCATATGAAAAGAAAACCACCCTAGAATTAGGTGGCTATTCACGTTTCTATTAGATGTATGTCCTTATGGATATTCATTATTACAAACAGCTGTCAGATTATGTGATAGTGAATAAAGTGGTACCTCATGGATAAAAATCATGGTTATTCACTATTTCAACACAGATAGCAAAAATGAGGATTATGTTATTGTTAATGATTGATTGGAAACTGAGTATTTTAAAATAGTCATCACGTGGTCAGAAAGCACTTGGTGATGCTACCCAGTAAGTGCATATCACTGCCTTGATTGGTGGTCTCAGGGGAGGGCTTTGCCTTTAGACATGACCACTGGAGACGGCACCACCTCATCTCCTAACGAGGGAATCTCTTTTGAATAAGGGTCAGAAAGGCTAGCGTCCTAATGGACAGCTACGTTGTTTGTCCTGTAGCGCTGGTGTCGTGGTTTGAAGGCCCGGTCAGATTAGATGCCCTGCCGTGGCTTCTGCGCATGCGCGGATTTTAAGCGCATCGTCTGCGCATGCGTCAAATTCTCCCCAGTTTCAAACACCCGTGGATGAAGACAGTTGACTAAGATATGAGTGTGGGAGTGTACCTGTGGGAGTGTCCCTCTCAACAAATCCCATCTCTGCAGCTATTAAACTGTTATGAATATATGAACTATTTATCATTTCGTGGATGCAGTGGAGCTCATCTGGGTAAGACATATATCGGGAAGATAATGGTCATATTATAGAACTATTGAGGTAGGAAGGATGTTTCAAACGAACCTGTAAACCTGTGACGTGATTAAGGAAAAGTGTCTGACAGCAAAATGTTTTATGGACATTTGGCAATATTTAGAACAAGAATTAATCTGGGTCTCCCAGTGAGGCCGCACTGATATGACCTTAGATGTTGCTAGGATGTAAAACAACAAACAACAAATAAGTGTCCACTGGCAGGGCACTCAAACTGGCCGGGCACTCAAACTCCGTCATGCTGCAGTTTGCAGGGCCTCCGAAAATCCGCGCATGCGCAGAAGCCACGGCGGGGCATCTAATCTGACCGGGCTTTCAAACCACCACACCGGCTGGGATTTAGCTACAGTTGTCGCCCTCTGTTGAGATGTAAGGGAACTAACTACTTGTCAGCAATATTGTAGCGTTGTGGGAACGCGTGGGAACGGCGTTCATTTACTTTGTTTGGATGGGGGAACGGCGTTCCCTCACTATTTCAAATAAATCCAAATATGCATCCCACCACTTCGTTTTCTTTAGCACTGCGCCACTACCTATCACTTATCAGGCTTCCAGGAAAGAACTTGTGGTTAAGAATCACGGTATGGGATAGGGACATAAACCGCCAAATAACTGAAGCAAACATATAAATAAATAATAAATCAAATATTTATTTCCACATGATCAATGTACACGCAAGCTTATATTTTTATCAGTAATTTGTTCACATGAAAAGGGAGGAAGTACAATACTTATGAGGTGCTTTCCCCATTTAAAAATAACACAGATACATTACTTATACCATAGAAAAAATAAATAGAAAAATAAAAATGAAAAGCATATCAACATTACCCTCAATACTGTAAATTACATCTCAATATTTATGTACTAGACTACTATGTATTTTCCCTCTGGTAAAGCTTAAATATATTCTTTTTATCCATTCGTTGAAGCATATAGATGTTTTTTGAAGATTTGATATTATCATCAAGTCAATTCCATATTATACATTGAGACTTTAAATTTGTTCTTGCAAATACGTGTCTTAGGTTGTTAATCTGTCTTGTATCAAGGCCACATTGGCAACGTTCAGTCAAGGCTAGTTCTAAGCAATCGCCCCTAACCTTCTGATAGTGGCCGTTTCAGTGGTATTTTATAAACTAATTAGGCAGACACGTATATGGGATATATAATTTATTACTATGAGTATAAATGGGCGGAGCTATATTCCTATATTCCTACAGGATCCTAGCATTTAATGCTGCCTTTATTATTAACCCACGATATTTATTGTTATATTCGCTGCGGGCCGTTTTCCGGCTGCGCTATCCTGGCGCCCCACCATGTTGCCAGATGTCAGTCAGCGCTTGTTAGGTGCACATCGGCGCCAGTTAAACACCCGCCAAGACTGATTATCTGGGCTGTTAACCCATCGGCGCCAGTTAAAGAGAGAAGTTAAACAGACACAGTCAACGAGCTACCTGTGTTTTCTTATATATTTGTCGTCCGGGACAGCGGACGACTACAAGGGAGGACCACTAGTGGAGGAACGATCGACGGACTATCGATTCGACGATGTGGATGTCGATTTCAACTCGCCATATTGCGGAAAAGTCGACAAGGCGGACGGTATCGTAAAAACATTTTCATTTCTCGACTATGAGAATATTATTCATCTGTGTCGAGTTCTGTGTGTGTCGATCAGCAAGAGTTGGTTTGGTATCGATGTCGACCAACCGCAGTACGGAACGATCGCAAAAGCTGAGGATACCGTAAAACTAATTTGAATCTCGACCGTTAGGAAAATACTTCACGTGTGTCGATTTCATTCAATCTGACCGACTTGTATCGATCGCCAATGACGGGCTTCTGAGTCGATTTCAAATGTCCATGGAGGAACGACAGACAAATCTGATGGTTTCGTAAAAACATTTTGAATTTTTGACGGTTGAGAGAAAATTACTTCATGTGTGTCGATGCCATTGTGTCGATCGGCGGTTCGGGTGTAGTCGCTAACTCGACGGAATGCAAGCGTTGGAGGGCAGGAGGGTCGTATCGATCATCGACTGTAAAATCGATCGACTGTATTTCTACAGACTTGTGGAAAAAATATAGAAATAAATAAATAAATAAATAAACAAATAAATAAAATAGCAAATCTTATGCTGCATTGACATTAAAGGTAAAAATACTGAAGTAATCTAACACATCAGTGTTTAGGTCGATTTTACACTAACTGATTAGAGGCTTTACAGTAAGAAACAGCTGTCTGCAATATGTGGGCCATGGTACTGTAAATGAAGACCATGGGTCAAGCTATAACACACCTGGTACTTTTGGCTGCCATAGCCTAGCTGAAAAAGCGCAGCGCCAAGAGTCGAGATCAAGTGAGACCCATGTGTGCCGAACATCAGCGCGTGGGAATGCGATACCATTAGCACACAGTTTGTGCTCTGCAACTATACATAGAAAGTTTATAGAAAGAAGCCCGATCGATTAAAGGGACTATGACTATAGACTTCTGCGCAGTGTGTGGTTCGAGTCACGACGGAGTCGAAGTAGGCTACTGCAGTAAGAAGGAGAGGACAGCGGAACCAACGCGCAGAACTACACGAAGCAGTGCCGCTAAGATGTCGAGGTCGGCGACGGGGGAGCCAGAGCCGGAACCTGCTTCGGACAAGTTGACTCTGGAGGAACAACGAGACGCGGTGCGGCGAGAGTTGGAAGAACTAAAAATGGAGGATGAGCTAAGGGAGCTAACAGATGAACGGGACCGTCTCCTAGCGGCACGGGAGACGAAAAGGAGGCGCGGTGAAAAGGCTGCGACAAATTCGCCTCAACGTCGGGAAGATAGCCCGGTTGGGGCAAGATGCAAGATGCCGGCCAACGACCAACCGTTGGCCGCCGGTACGACGGAGTCAGGCTATTCAAACTACGGACGCTCAAGGAATAGATCGAGGGAGCGGCGGCACCGACATCGACATTCGTCCAGCAGTTCGTCAGTGGATAGTGTGGATCGAAAACTTAGAAGTAAGTGGTCCCTGAACCGACATGTCGAGTCAAAAAAAGATGTGAAGAAACTGAACTGTGAAGAAATTATCTGCGCAACCGCTGCCTGGGTGTTAGAAATTCCTGAGATGTCTATCCAGGACCACCGGGCAATGTGGGAACACATATATTTCCTCTCACACCGCGCCCGCTATGGTGAATATCAAGATAGGGCGCATGCGGACTATGACTTGTGCATCCGTAAGTGGGCGGTGAAACGGGGGTTTGAGGCATTCTCCAGCGCCCATACGGGAAAAAGCGTGCTTCATTATGGCCCGGACAATATAAAAAAGAAGCAGCCAGTTCTACGGAATTACAGCGAGGGGAAGCAAGGCAGTCGAGGTAGCAAGCCGAACACGGCTTGCTATGCCTGGAACAGCGAGCAGGGCTGCAGCAGGAAGGAGACGGAGTGCAGGTATGAACACAAGTGTTCAAGTGTGGCGCGAGGGCCACAAGAGAGTCACTTGTAAGGACTGACCTACTGGAACATTGGAGCACCTGCCTGATCGCACACCCGTGTCCGACCCAACAGTCGTCACGATTGGACAGGGTCCTGTTGGTGTGGGGAGCACGCCACAACTAGTGAGGCAGGTGGAGACTACGGGAGCTTCAATATGGGATGTTGATCAACATCAGGCAATATTGTACACGTCAACCATTGACAACAGCTCACAACGCGCGAATGGGAGAAGGAACATGCAACCAGTCACAACAGGGGAGATAGGTCAGGGGAATATTTACCCTACATTGGAGCAATGCGCAGGGAGGAGCAGCAGTGAGATACGGGGTGGGGATGTGCGATTGGAGGACGATGCCTACCAGGGAGTATCTCGGGTGACACCACAGGGATTGGAACACCCACCCGTAAAAAACAAACCTGGGTTGTGTGAACAGCTGACCGGAGTGGCTGCCGCGATAGCGCGGACAGGCTACGAGGACCTATTAAGAGTACATTGTGATAGCAATAAACGCTGGTGCGTGTCAGTAAGGGAGAACATGAACAGTATGTACGTAACTTTCCGGGTGGACACTGACTGTCTGAGTGGCACTTGCGCATGCATTTACGAATTGCTTTCTATGCCATGTCAACTAAAACCTTGTCGTTTATTTGCAGAAGCATTTTGTAGGGGGGACATTGATATAGATGCTATGTTTCTCCTGCAGGGGACTGTCTTTGGGTTCCATGTTATTGATGACAATTGTGACGTAACGTATGGCTGTCATCGGGAGAGAAAGAAATCTAGATGGGAAAGAAATATAATAGAGACCCGGCTAGCAGCGGAGTTAGAGGAGGGAGTGCTAAGGAAAGTCGATAGTCCTCCGGCCTGTATACATGGGATCTTTGTTGTTCCAAAAGATGATGGTGGTGGGAGAAGTGTCATTGACTGTAGTAAACCGAAAGGTGGGAGTGTCAACAATTACACAAAGGGGGTGGCCCCAAAATTTAAATATAGTGGGCTTGATGATGTGGTAGAATGCTTGGAGAGGGGCGACTACCTAGCCACCATTGATATCAAGGATGCTTACCGCACTGTCCACATTAAACCAGAGCATAGGGAAAGACAGGGGCTTCGCTGGGTTTTTGAGGGTGATTCGGTGGAAACCTATATGATGGACGGGAGACTATGTATGGGTCTCTCGTCTAGTCCGTATATATTCTCTAGAATTTCAAACTTCATTGTCCGATGCGCAGGCAGAGAGGGGGTCTGCAGAATTGTCAACTATCTAGACGATTTCTGCATTCTGGGTAGTACGGAGGAAGAAACTACAGGGTTCCAACAACGTGTACTGTCTATATTGCACAGATTGGGATTTTTTATCAGTTTCAAAAAATTGCTCTCACCAGCTAAGAAAATTAGATTCTTAGGGATAGATGTAAACTCGGAGTCGCTGGAACTTACTCTCCCTGACGATAAACTGAAGAAGCTTCAGGACATCCTCCTGCTCTTCTTGGGTCGCAGGAAGGCGACCCGTAGAGAACTCGAGAGACTCGCCGGACACCTCGCACACTGCGCCAAAGTTATGAGGGGTGGTCAAACTTTTAGTAGGCGGGTCTACGACCTTATAGGCACCCTGCGCGAGCCATTCTACCGTGCTCGGCTTAATGCCGGATTTAGGGAAGATATCAACTGGTGGGCTTCATTCGCTGAAAGATTTAATGGTAAGGCTGGTATGCTCGGGAAGTTTGCGGTAACTACCGCAGTCTACAGTGACGCTTCGAATTGGGGAATCGGTGCTCTGCATGGGACTGACTGGTTGGCTGCTTCCTTTAAATCAGAGGACAATGAAGTGTTAGGCCAGCTGATAGGACACCATCATGTGGTGCTACCCACTGAGGCAGGGAGGGACCACATAAACATAAAAGAGATGAGGGCTGTGATGGAGGCGGCCACACGTTGGTCATCAGGTTGGGAGGATTCCGAGATTATATTCATAACGGACAGCGCGGTAGTCCAATCCGCTCTTAACTCAGGCCGATCCAGATCAGTTGGGATTATGTCCATGCTGCGAAAATTATTCTGGCTTGCAGTCGAGAAGAACTTTACATTCCTATCAACTTACATAAATACCACAGTTAATGTGGTGTGTGATGCCCTCAGCAGGCTAGACGTAGAGGGTAGTTCCGCTAGGATTAGTGCAGTGGATGTGGGTCGGATTATGTGCTGTGCACACCTCTTTGACGCTCCGCTGTTCTGTCTTTCCAGGACTGGAGGAGCTGAGGGCAGAGCAACGGGGATTTGAGAAGCTATTCTACTCAAAGAATTCGGTCACCACGAGATCGGTCCAGATACGAAAGTATTTTGACTTCGTTGATCAATTCTCAGAGGACAGGGCGCCTCTCCCCTGCTCATCGGAACGTGTCGCGCTTTACGCCTCCTGGCTGGCGAGGACGCTCACGTACCGTTCTGTGCTGAACTATTTATCAGGGCTGAACTTCTTTCTGCGCCAGAACGGTTCCCCCTCCATAAGATATAATGATTTTGTAGTACAGGCCACACTTAAGGGGATTAGGCGCCAGAAGGGGGATGCCCCTCGGCAGGCACCACCTATGCTGCCGGGCATGCTGTTGAAGGTGTTTGCGCTATTGACCCAAAACCCGGGGCATGTATCTTGGAGAGCTGCGATGCTCTGCTCCTTTCGGGCCTTACTGAGAAAGTCCCAAGTAACTGAGTCCGACTCCGCCTTGCGCAGGCGAGATTTTACTTTCTTTGACTGGGGATGATAATAAAAATTCGGCGATCAAAGACGATCCAGTTCACAGAGCGGGTACTAGAGGTCCCGGTTGCGCTTTGCCCAAATAGAGCTCTGTGCGCGGTGTACTGGACGTTGCACCATTTTAAAGAGTTGCCTGCGGATCCCGAGGACTTGGCTTTTCGTTTGCCAATGGTCGGCCTCGATTCAAGGCCGATGACTTATATGGCTTACCAGACTATGCTGAAGCTATTTTCTAATCAGGCGGGCCTGGGGGATTTTTACTTTACATCCCATTCGCTAAGGAGGGGGGATTGCACCTACTTGGCTATGTCCGGCGCAACCATTGAGGAAATCAACGTCCGAGGCGACTGGGCGTCGGATACGGCGTATTCCTATCTAAAAACCCCTTTGCAATCCAGAATATTAAATGATCTCCGGGTAGCGACGAGTCTTTCGTCTGTGGAGGCGGGAGACGAGGAGTGGTTGCGGCCTGGGCCGGTTTAGCCGGCCGGGGTTGGCGGTTATTGCTCAGCCAGATGGGCCTCAGCAAATAAACGAGGCTTCCACCACTTCCCGCCTTGTCTCTTCTTCCTACGTCGTAGCCCAATTTATGGGATATATAATTTATTACTATGAGTATAAATGGGCGGAGCTATATTCCTATATTCCTACAGGATCCTAGCATTTAATGCTGCCTTTATAATTAACCCACGATATTTATTGTTATATTCGCTGCGGGCCGTTTTCCGGCTGCGCTATCCTGGCGCCCCACCATGTTGCCAGATGTCAGTCAGCGCTTGTTAGGTGCACATCGGCGCCAGTTAACATTTTTTATCGGTAGGGCGGTTATTGCTCAGCCAGATGGGCCTCAGCAAATAAACGAGGCTTCCACCACTTCCCGTCTTGTTTCTTCTTCCTACGTCGTAGCCCAATTTATATATATATATATGTATGTATATATATATATATATATATATATATATATATATATATATATATATCACTTATCAGTTAGGAACCAAAGAGTGCGATGGCTTTGAGTTTCTGACATGCTTTTTAGATAAATATATTAGATTGATCATTATATTCCAGTTCATTTGAGCTTAATGTGACTTTTATTATAAATAGTTAAATTTGGAGATAATTGATGCTAAGACGATCATCTCTTAATGCTTAGTGTGCACGCCGAAATGGCACTCATCACGGGTTTCAGCAGTAACAGGTTCTATTTAACTGAATTATGATTCCGTCTATGCAGCAATGCATGCTTGTTAATAAGAGCATCGGTGTCTAAGTTGTGTACATATGATCAAATCTACCGAAGCAGTTACCGGACGCGGTTGCCAAATCGGTAGAGCGCAGGCCTCCCGTGCGGGAGGCCGGGAGTTCAATTTCCGGTCGAGTCAAACCAATGACTTACAGAATTGATACTTGTCGCTTCCTACAATATACTAGCCTGGCACTTGGCATGATTATGATAGGGCAAGGACTGGTTGGCTCAGTGTAGGATTAATGTGACTGAGTGGGATATCAGGTGATGGTGCTGGTGGCCCGGTCTCCCAGTGGGGCAGCACTATAAAGTTGCCATGAGTGTGCACTGTTACAAGTCGGTACCCGTCCTGATACGACCTGAGAATAAGTTAGATGTTGCCAGGACGTAAAACTCCTGGAAACAATGCCACCTGGTGGGAAAAGCGGCGCCAGGGCACACGCCTTGACGACTGGTTTGGTTTGCTGGCCCCTCACTAGATGGCAGCACGCGATTGGACTCAGTCAGCTCAGATGACCTGATGTGGCGACAGCTTTCGTTAGGGATCAGAAAGCCACCGAGAGAGGCAACGCCAAACGCTGACCAAAATCATAAATGCTTGCATGGCTGATACACTCTGTGGCGGAGTGGTTAGATGGTCTGACTTTTTTTCTAGGTCGGACTCCTAATCTGAAGGTCAGGGGTTCAATTCCCAATGCCCCCACCTCTGCCCATTTGGATTTCCACCGCTGTGTATAACTTACAGCATCATCAAAGGCCAGTTGCTCTCATACCATGTCTATGTGGTGTGGGAGGTTAAAAATACCTTGGGTCGGTAAAAGTGTATGCTCGGGCTTTCTATCGACTAACTGTCAAATGGTGAAAACAAGCCTTTTCAGACTTATCCATGATAGGCAGTATAAATCTTCAAGAAAAAAAAAAGATTCATGGCTAATAACTTAAAAAATAAATAAGTAATATAAAAAGTGCGGAAATTATCACCGTCAATTCTAACACGAATTGGTGTCATACAAAATATATGGAATGAAAAAGACCAGCCCACCGGCACCATGACCGGATCCCCGACACAATCACATTATACTGACACCGTGTTAACCGTGTTTTAATCTATGAATGTCAAGCATAAGGCTAGGTAGCGTAAAATAACACTTTTATAAGTCATGGTTTTGACGCGGCTGGGATTCGAAGTCCCGACCTACCACACGGGAAACCTGCGCTTTACCGATTTGGCCACCGTGTCCGGTATATAATATCCCTATAATATGTATAACTCACCGCCAGCCCGACCAAGCATTGACAGGTATGGTAAGATGCATATTCAGGCATATGAATAGTAGCAAATAGGCAGTAATGAGCAGCACAAATTAGGTGTATATCCTAAATAATATTAGCATAACAAGGTGTAAAATTTCCCGATAATTTGACATTGATGGGTGGTGTGAACTGGTCTATCGTGGATTACAAGTGTTATATGAACAGGTAAATGATATATAGGGCCAGAGGCATTAAGCTGGTGATCCTTTACTGAGTTTTAAATAGACATTGTGTAGTTTTTAGATAGTTTGAGAGGGGCACTACTGTTAGTGTGATAGAGCCTTAGCAGCTCTGCTCACATACCCCCTCCCCCCCCCCCCCCCAACTGTTATTTACGGATCAATGCACACCCAGACACAATAGGGCACTGTAGCCATAAACAACCAAGGCTTGGATACAAGCATGCTGAATGTTCATTGGTAGATTGGAGAATGACTACTGTTGATTGGAGGAGCTGGTCAGGTGTGACAGCCATCTTGGATTCTACAACCTATATAATAATAAAACAAGCAAGCTCCTCCTAGTTCCTTCTGCACACTCTATCCTCTGCCTTTCTTCTACTTGCCTGTAGTGATTTCCTAATTAGCCTACCTACACAACTACAGCTGCCAGCCGTCGACTTTACAAAGGTATACGGCATATACTTATTTCTAGCTGATAATTTGGGCCCATGCGGGGGTCCATATTTGATTCATTAGATGGCCGTGGGACTGACTTTCAATTATCCGCAGTAATCACTGTGGCTGTGTGTGAGCAGCTTGTTTGTTTATTGGGGGTTTTACCTCCTGCCAACATCTAAGGTCATATCAGGACGGGTATCGACTTGTGACTGCACACTCATAGCGACGTTATCCTGCCCCACTGAGAGACCAAGCCGTAGACACCATGATCCAATTTCCCAACTCAGTCACATTATCCGGATACTGAGCTAACCAGTCCTTGCCCTATCCTAGTAATCCTAAGCGCTGGGCTAGGTAGCGATAAGTATCAATTTTATAAGTCATCGGTTTGGCTCTGCTGGGTTTCAAAATTCTGTGCTCTTAAGGGGCTGTCACATTAGGGTTTTTTGCTGGAGCGTATGGCGGCGTAAGCGTGTTACGTCATATACGTCCGCATACGCCGTATACGCTACTCATACGCTACGCATACGCTACTCATACGCCGCCAGATGCCGCCAGATGCCGGCTTATGTGAAGCGTATGAGGCATACGCCGCCATACGCTTTCATAAATCCGTCCGTCCAAATTTGTTTGTGCATGCTCAAAAGAACTCGACCTATGAGGGCGTATGGCGCATACTGTCAAAAAATGTCACAGCACGCTCCCATACGCTCCTCATACGCTCCTCGTATGCTCCTCGTAGGTTCCACATACGCTCAAAACCAACCGAAAGGTCACCAAATGTCATCATAGGCCGGCACGCGCAGGACCTACGTAGGTTTTCAATACGCTCCCGCCATAAGCCGTAATGTGACAGGGCCTTTACCTGTTTGGCGGCCGTGTCCGGTCAATGTGTGAGCAGTGCGGGATGCAATGAAGATGATGCACCCTCAGCAACGCGCATACTAAATGTGGGTGAGGTTCAACTGCAATGAATCTCTGTCCAGAGGCTCTGGGCCCGACGCAAATAGGTCCCTTAGGTGTTGTAGATGTCCACGTATGAATCGTACACGTGATTTTTGGGAGGTATGAGTAAATAATCGAAAGGCACGATTTTACCTCCGGGTAGGCATTCATAAAGCCCCTGTCACACCTCGCTGGATTGAGGAAACAGAAAGAAACTAAACAAAGTCAGTTGATATCCAGCAAAGTCAGGTTTATATCCATTGATATCTGGCCCGATCCATTACAAGTTTTGAACATGCACAAAACTTGGAATGGATGCCGCCGGATTGACATGTACGTTCTTGTCCGCTTTGAGTTTGTTTCGTCCATTGGCTATCCGTTCCATGTCCGTTTCATGTCTGTTTCATGTCCGTTCCATGTCCGTTCGTCTGGCGACCGTTGACCTGATATCGCACCATTTTGACACATTTTGATACTTATCATGCCCAAACACCACCGGACTAGACAATTCTGTCCGTTGCTCAATCCGGCGAGGTGTGACAGGGGCTTAAGAGTGATTTCATGGTAGGCCGAAGCTAAAGGCTGAGGTCCATTTGAAATGTCTCAAATCACCTGTGAGTATGAGTGTTATGCCTGCAGGTATGTACAGCCATATTGTTAATTTAATAAATACACATTTTTAATTGTTTATGGTTGTTTTTTGTTTTTTGTAGTGTTGTTGCTGCTTTTATGAGTGGGTTATTTTCTAGAAACTAGTACCGTTCAGGACGGGAACTGCCCAAGCGATAGCAAACCATCATGTCGACTTCATAATGCGCCCCGCCGAGAGATCTGACCTCCATCACAATGGTCCGATATCTCAGTCAGTAAAGTGATACTTCTTGCTACCTGGGCTAGCACTTGCAAATAGTAGGGTATGCCAAAGGCTGGTTTGTTCAGTACCAGGATAATATGACTGAGTGAGATATTGGGTCATGGTGCTGGCAGCCTGGTCTTCCAGTGGGGTAGCACTACAAAGTCACCACACGTATGCACTGTCATAAACGGGTACCCGTTCTGATATTACCTTATGCGTTGCTAGGACGAAACACTACAAGAAACAAGCCTCCACTCTTCCCGACAGCAAAGCAATCTGGTCATTCCCAGAAGCAGCAGCTCACTGTACATCACCTTGTCTTTGAGTTGCCTTTCATTTCACATCGTGGTTAGAAAAACACACTTCTATGTAGTTCATGTAATGCATGCTGCTATCAGAGAAACTGCATTTCTTTCTTTACTGAGAGGAATGCTAATTTATCTAACCAACATATACTTGAAAGCTGGTTCCACCATTTAACTAGCGGGGATCAGGATTGTTTTTCAATTATTTATCTGATATTGTGTGCTGGGAACAAATTAGTCTAGATTAATTATGATTTAAAAAATGTATTCTTCTGAATGTAGGCTCATCATTTGAAAGTTTGCAGTATGGCTCCCAGGCATTTGGCCGACGGCCATTTCACCGAACGGCCATTGCACCATGAACCGTGTGTTTCTCCTGTATAATCCTGAACAAAGCTACCTTCCATGAGCTAATTAAGAGCTATGTTCAGTTACAGCTATTAATTGTGAAACCAAGAAGTGTAATCTAGTACATGTAGATTACTTGTGAAGGTTTTTCATCACACTAACCATGCCTACCTGTCACTGCGGCTCCTTGCCTGAGAGGTCAGTGCAAACCACTACACTCGTCCCCCTGGAATTGTAAGCCTTTTAATGCTTCTAATTACATACATTCAGTCAATGCACTTACATACAGGGTAAGTTCAACAAGTAAACAGTGCATAGCTTGTACAGGATCCTGGTCACGGCGCCAGTGTTGTGGAGGGTGATGAAAATGGGAAATATTGCGCATAGAGCAGGACTCGAACCCACATCTCCTTGCATTCCGGGCCAGTGTGCTAACCATTACACCACCTAAGCTCCCTGATGTCACCACACTACCCACACCTACCTGTCTATGAGACTCCTTGCCTGAGAGGTCAGTGCAGACTACTACATATATATGGGTCGTTTCATGGTAAATGGGGCCAATGTATTTTCCAATATGTAATGGTAAAAAAACAATTAGGGAAAGAGCACAGGAGTTATTTTCTTTATAGATTTGGTATTCTTTCACATTGGAGGGATATATGTGAACAAATTAAGGCCTAATGTGACAGAGTAAAAAAAAGCCAACATGTTCATTCAAAGAAGACAGTGTTTTAAAGGCATGAACTTGTTACATGGAGAATGTGGACTTTTCTACAGGCTCCAAAACCTTTATTTTGCATAGGATACAGTAAATTAAATACTAAAAAGAAGACTCTTACTTGAAATAAATATTCATTTTGTAAGCATATATATTTTTTTCTATCTAATATTCCATGTTGATTAAACTGGTTCTGGATGTAACTGTTGTGTCCCCTGCTTGTCACATGCTTGTTACATTGAAGCTATAGCACACATGACGTGGAAGCATGATTCGGATAACATAACTTTATTCTGAGCAGCCCCCGGTAGCATTACATGATGTGGTGTGGCCACACAAGAGCTGATGAGAAGAAGGTCATGGTGTGATCGGGGTCAAGTATGGTAGTGAGATGGATGAGGCGGGACAAATGAGCAGATGTGGCAACTGGTGCATGTACCTGTCAGAAGCAGGGGTCCATGTGAGGCGAAGTAATATGTATAGATATATATGTAGGTGGTAACTAGCAGGTGCCATATAGTTACCTAATATGATAAGTATAAAGTATATAATGAATGATAATTAGGCTAAATGTTAATTAGATAGGTATAATTATTAATATATGATGATATAATATAGTTGATGTTATATTTGTTGAAGATTTATACTGCCTATCATGGATAAGCCTGAATAGGCTTGTTTTCACCATTAGACAGTTTGTCGATAGAAAGCCCGAGCCTACACTTTTACCAACCCAAGAGATTTTTAACCTCCCACACCACATAGACATGGTATGAGAGCAACTGGCCTTTGATGACGCTGTAAGTTTTACACAGTGGTGGAAATCCAAATTGGCAGAGATGGGGGCACGGGGAATCGAACCACTGACCTTCAGATTAGGAGTCCGACCTAGAAAAAAGTCAGACACTCTAACCACTCCGCCACAGAGAACATAATATCTCAATTAACTCGGCCAAGCCCAGGAGTTGTTATGAGTTTTTTGAGTCAGTGTCTAATGATGGCGTCGACTAGACCTCTGTTGACCTTGTTGGAGTCATTGGTGTTAATGTAATGCTTGTGTGCATTGGAAGTCCAGCCCCCGAAGGGCTGGACCTCAAGGTCAGTGCTCCCTGAGGTGAAGGCCACGGTGGTCGCCACCCTCCTGATGGCATGGAGGGTGAAGGGCTGAGCCGGTGGTGTGGTCTTCTGCACTTCCCGCCATGCCCGTTTCATGTAGGGGATGGTCATGGGCTGCCCGTCCGATGGGAAGATCAGGAGGGGCTGTGTCTGGGATGGGTCTGGGCCATCCGGACCATGTGCTTGAATACCCTGACTGGGCAGAAGCAGGGGTCCAGGCTGGTTGCCAGTACCAGCTCGCAGGACTGGTTGTTGGCCTGCATATTTTGGGCCCATTTCTGGCCGATGTGCAGGGATCCTTGGTGGACCCAGACATTGCCCTGGCGGTGTGGCCATCGATCGGGGTGTCACCTCTGATTGCCTGGCCCCCATCAGGAGCGCAAAGGCCATGACCGAGCCCTGGGTGGTTATGCTGAGGTCGATCACCACCTGCCGAATTATGGCGACTGGTGGATGTAGCTGTCACTTGGGCCTGTGGTCCTTGGAGCGCTTCAGTGCGTCGAGCGCCAGTTTGACGGTGATGTGGTCGAGGGGGTGGTCGGGCCCTCCTTGATCTTGAAGAAGAGGCGGGGTTGCGACACCGAGTTCGCCACTGATGATGGGCACACCCGGGCCGCACGCTCATCTATCCAGCATGTCAGCTGGAGTGGTGTCGGCTGCAGTAGTGGCACCCTTAACCTGTGGCAGTGTGCAGTGTAGTTCCTGACCGTCGCGTTGTAATTGGCCCAGAAACCTGGTGCCCTGGCGTCCCTGCCTCGCCTCTGCTGCCCTGACAAGAGTCTGGTACTCGGCCCCTGTGGATCGAGAGAGTTTGCAAGGGGCTGTACTCGAGGAGGGCTGGCTGGATTGGGGTGAGGCAAATGTCAGTGGCAACATTTTGGTGATGTGGACTGATATCGGCCCTGCTGAAGGCATCGGCTACTACATTATCGTCACCAGGGATATGACAGAAGGTGAGCCTCTGCCAGTTGCTAGGACCTGGACGGCTGCCAAGTTGTCACATCGGATTGCAATGTGGTCACCCTCATCATCGTCTTGTGCAAGGGTGTGAAGGGCGACAAGGACGTTGAGGGCCTCGATCTGGGTGATGCTGTCATCGTCATGGTAGTAGCCCTGGATGAGGGGCATGGAGTAGGCTCTGGTATCATCGCCCCCCCCCCCCCCCCGATGCCCCCAAGGCAGGTGTCGACCAGTATCTCTCTGCCTGGGTCATTAGGTGGGATGATGGCATGGCCATTCCAGCCTGCTGTAAATGAGGGGAACCAGGCGAGGTCGGCTCTCATCTCGTCTGTGATGGTGGAGCGGGCAGCAGTGAGGCCCCGGAGAGCGTGGAGGAGTCGCCCGACGAAGAGTCTGGCCGGGTGGACACATTTCGAGAGGTGTAGGAGCGTTCCAAGGAGAGATTGGAGCTGCTTCCTTGTTATGCGAGTCCTGTCAGCAGTGGCATGGACACACTTTATTGTTGCATTGACCTTGTCGAGTGGCATGGAGAGGACCATGGTTGGGGCATCGATAAGGATATCGAGTCATCTGATGGATGGGGCTGGAGGTTGGGTCTTGTCGATGGTCTCGGGGAGGCCGAGGTCACTGAAGAGGGCCTGGGTGATGCCGAAGTGGGCATCGACGGTGCGTTGGTCGGGGGCAACGACGATGAGATCGTCGAGGTACATTGTTGCGGCGATGCCCCGCTCCCTCAGGATGTATGTAATAGCCTCGGCCACACGCTGAAGGCGCGGCTAATGTGGCTAATGGGGTGAACATATAGCGGCCCGCCCCACTGGCTCGGAGCTCCCTGGTGAACCACTCGACGGTGGGGAGGCAGTGGTTGTGAGTGTGTCCGAGGGCGGTGTTCTCCATAATGTAGGTGGCAAGGTCAGTGATTATCCTGCGCTTATGTGGGTTGCACATTATTTTCCAGTTATCAACCTGCGAACATGATCCGGAGTTGGTAGGTTATGCCCTTGACTGGGCTAATTGGTAAGCTGACCAGGAAAGGTACACCTGCATGTGACTGACAGTAACTG
This sequence comes from Branchipolynoe longqiensis, assembly GCA_030323885.1. Classification (NCBI taxonomy): domain Eukaryota; kingdom Metazoa; phylum Annelida; class Polychaeta; order Phyllodocida; family Polynoidae; genus Branchipolynoe; species Branchipolynoe longqiensis. Next base: position 75,733,661 of record CM059187.1, read on the forward strand.
ACTGCCTGTAGGAAAGTGACACATGCCTGTGACTGACACTTACTGCCATCCTGTAGGAACATGTCACCTGCCTGTGACAGTGAGTGACAGCCTGTAGGAAAGTGACACCTCCCTGTGACTGACAGTGACTGCCAGCCTGTAGGAAAGTGACATCCAGTAGGAAAGTGACATCCAGTAGGAAAGTGACACCTGCATGTGACTGACAGTGACTGACAGCCTTTAGGAAAGTGACACCTGCCTGTGGCTGACAGTGACTGACAGCCTGTAGGAAAGTGACACGTGCCTGTGACTGACAGCCTGTAGGAAAGTGTCACCTGCCTGGGACTGACAGCCTATAGGAAAGTGACACAGGCCTGTGGTTGACAGTGACTGACAGCCTGTAGGAGAGTGACACCTGACTGTGACTATCAGCCTGCAGGAAAGTGACCCTACCCAGTCGGCTCCGGCAGTACTTACCGAAGTGCCCGATATTCTTGCAGGCTATGCAAGCTTTGCCTTTCGCTGGGCAGACTCCCCGGCGGTGTTCGTATGCGCAGTTTTGACAGCGGGTCTTGAACTCTCCAGCAGCGGCACCACCAGCATTCCAAGATGGCGATTTCCAAGATGGCGTCGCCAATGACGGGACCACTGCTGCACCGTTACGCGCAGCAGCATAGTTCCTCAGAAAATCATTTTCCTTCACTTCACCATCTGATTTCTTGTCCTCTAACTGATCAGAACTGAACTCACTGAGTTTGCACATGTTGATGCACTTTTCTAACGTCAAATCAGCTGTTTGTAGCAGTTTGTTCCTCAAATTTGTGTTCCTTACGCCAGCCACCAGCCGATCGCGCAACAGCGACTCCTCCACCGATCCATACTCACAGTCTTTCACTCTGTCTCTTAACGCAGTAACATATGTAGACATAGTCTCAGTAGCTTGGTTATGAGAATTGAACCTATAGCGTGTTATTATCAAGTTACTTCTACCTGTACAGTAGGTCTGAATCTCATCTGTGAGCGGTCCGATCTTGTCTTGATTAGCGAGCTTGATGGACATGTTGGCAAATACCTTTTGCGCGTCCTCACTGGCGACATGAAGGAGGATGCAGCATTGCACTCGTTCTGCCTTCATGATTAGACCTGCAGCAATGGCATATATCTCATATGCTCTGATCCATGTTTTCCAGTTCGATTGTGCATTGTGGGTAAGGACAAGCTGGCCTGGTGGCCTATTGAGTCCTCATACTACTAATAGTTAATATACGGAGTGTATTAGCGGGCAGCATTCTTCCTCATCTGACACCATGTAAAAGTACAACGTCTGAACACTTTGAGTTCTGGATACTGAATGGTTTATTCCTGTCCAGGGCTCACTGAACCGCCGGCCAAACTTTCCATGACGTCATCTCATGTACATACTCCTTTGTCTCACTTACTGTCTGGAACATTATGCATCTCATTAGCATATATTACAGACATGTCTAGACGTCTATTACAAGTACCTGCTTAAGTGTCCAGAATTTCCAGTCTGTAGTTCAACAATATTGCATCTATTTTGTGCATACTTTAAAAATAAAAACAACTAGTTGTTGGTATTGTATTGATTTATTTTGTTGTTTTGTTCAAGTATTTCTATTCCTCTGAATAACATGTGTCAGTGCTAATGCACTGGTTTTCCAGCCCTAATGGCAATTGCCACTACACAGTAAACAAATCTGTAAAAATGTAGATAGACAATTACAAGGAAATAAGCAAAACATTGGTACATGAATGAGAGGTAAAGAACCAGATAAGAGAAAAAAGAAACTTATACAGGGAGGTAACTATGTTAGACTAGTATGGTAAGTGTTAGTAGGGGGGCATAACTGATTATCTATCTAGTGGTGACATACTCGTTGAAATGGTCGTGATGGGATGTAGGGTGGGCCTTTGTGTTTGAACTGGTCTTTATGGTAATCTCAGGTGGGGCCTATTGAGTTGATTAATCATGTACGTCAGTAGGATCCAACTAGAATCATTTCCAGGCTCATTCCGTTGTAGTTTGGGGTTTTGGTCCAGTTAGCCATTACTGGTTGAGTTTACAGTGTATGTTTGTTTAGGGGAGAGAGGGGGGGCAGGAAAAGGAATGGCAACACTGACCTCAGTATGACATTGTTCTGCTTTGGCCCAGGCTGGTTGATGTAAATATGCATGGAGGTTTAAGCCTAATAAGTGCTTGTCTCTGCGAATAATTAGAGTATCTAGTTTTGCTTTGCTGTGCATCTCAATGGTATAGTGTTTTCCCTATAAATACTCCTCTGTAAACAAAATAAATGGATCAGGGGAGAGAGTGTGAATACACATAAAAAAACAGACAAGCCAGCTTTTGTAATATGAGGACTAAATTCTAAAAGTAAAAGCAAATGAACAATAGTAACCAACCCTCAACCAAGACTCAGTAAACTTCTGCAACTATAAAGTAATCAGGCATCAAACATTCATTTTAGATGCTTGATCTTAGACTAATACCATATCCAGGTTAGGGCAGATGTGCTCTTTATCCATGACTTCATATTCGTAAGATTCATAAGAATTTAATTAATACATTAACTTCCAGGTAAGTTTAGTTTTACTGGCGATTTCCAAGATGGCGGCCCAGCCGGACGAACCACCGGTGCACCAGTATGCGCATTTGCATATCTGTTCAGAAAATCGAGGCGTCGTTAAATAAACCAAGCTTTCTTAGCGATTCGTCCATCGCCGGTGGGGATGCTACACGAGGTGTTATCAGTACATCAAGACACAGCCACACCCTACCCTGCCTTACTCTTCAATCCTCCAAACATCTAAATAAAAGATTCACCCTTGGATGAATGACAACTGTGCCCAAATCAGAGCAAAAACTACTTCGGTACAAACAAGATGTAGAACCCCTGGTTCCAGTGTCCAGTGTTTATCTATCTTGGCGTAGAGTTGCTGAAATGAGCGAGAATGCAAAAAGAAAAGAAAACTAACAAGACGGCGGCCACTCTTGGCAGAATGCTCACTATTAAACGTTTCAAATATATTAGTCTTCATGATTTAATACATGTTTTCACATCAAAAGTAACTGGCTATGGTAGATAAGTGGTTCAACAAATATTTGTTGTATATTAGATTGCAAATTCATGTGGTTATTTCAATAATCCAGCCTTCCAACACTTTTTCTACCCGGGTGTCGACCAGCCCAGAGACAGTGCTGCGGTAGTAACGAGTAATCACCCTGCCCAGCAATCACTCCTCCAGTAGACGCGAGGACCGGACGCCGTGGTCCAATCGGTAGAGCCCGGGCCTCGTTTGCGGGAGATCAGGAGTTCGGCTCCCGGTAGACTCAAACCAATGACCTAAAAATGTGTACTTGTCGCTTCCTAGCCTGGCACTTGGCATTAATACGATAGGGAAAGGACTGGTTGGCTCAGTGTCAGGATAATGTGACTGAGTGGGTCATGGTGCCGGCAGCCTGATTTCCCAGTGGGGCAGCACTCTAAAGTTCCCATGCGTGCATACTGTCACAAGTCAGTACCCATCCTGATATGACATTAGATGTTGCCAGATATAAAACTCCAACAATCAGTCAATCAATCCAGTAGACACCTCAGGTCTGTCTGTCCCTAAAGATACCACAGGGACAGGAAGAGGTTAGACCAAGGTAACATAATTCCACTCATTATCAATCAGGGCTGAGCTTGCCAAATCTGATATTATTCCACTCAATGGTCAGATGCATATTGGTGTTGCCAAAGCCCTTCTATTTCTAGCTATATATGATTGGGCTATCTAATTCTAACAGGATATCCAGATATTATTGATTATGTAAATATCGTGTTTTGGATTAAATGCAATTAGTCCTTGTTACCTTTTTACTTTGCTATTTACTTCTATCATCCCCGTCCTGATATGACCTTAGATGTTGATAGGACGTAAAACAACAACAAACAAACAAACTTATATCATTCGCTGCCATCGGGGCTGTGGAGCGACCTGGCGAGCAGTTAGGTCTGCTTCAAAGGAGGCCGATTGTTGGTTGGGTGTTGGAGTTTTACGTCCTGGCAACATCTAATGTCATATTAGGACGGATACCGATATGTGACAGTGTGCACTCATGGTGACTTCATAGTGCTGCCCCACTGGGAATTCAGGCCACCAGCACCATGACCTGATTTCTGACTCAGTCGCATTATCCTGACACTGAGCCAACCAGTCCTTGCCATATCCTATTAATGCCGAGTGCCTGGCTAGGAAGCGACAAACATCAATTTTAAAGTCATTGGCTCGCCCGGGAACCAAACTCCCGACCTTCCGCACGCGAGGCCCACACTCTGCCGATTAGACTACCGCGCCCGGTCACGAGGCGAATTGTAGATCGTGTGCCGGTGTAGTAAGTTCAAAACACTACCCTACAACAACACTATGGTAGTGTTTTCAACTTAGGTTCAAAACACTACGTAGTGTTTTCAACTTAGTTAAGTGTAGGTTCAAAACACTGCCATGGCCACACTCAAAACACTATCCTTAAGTTCAAAACACTCCCTTTAAGTTCAAAAGACTACTCTCATGGTGCTGGCAGCCTGGTCTCCCAGCGGGTTTGTTTGTTTGTTGTTGTTTTATGTCCTAGCAACATCTAAGGTCATATCAGGATGGGTACCGACTTGTGACAGTGTCTGTGCGCACTCATGGCGACTTTATAGTGCTGTCCCACTGGGAAATCAGGCCTCTGGCACCATGACCTGGTATCTCACTCAGTCACATTATCCTGACACTGAGCACACCAGTCCTTGCCCTATCCTAATAGTGCCGAGCGCCTGGCTAGGAAGCAACGAGTATACATTTTTAAGTCATTAGTTTGACTCGACCAGGGTTCGAACCCACGACCCCATGATCTACAGCACCGGAGACGGATGCAGTAACTCATTCTGCCATCCCGTCTGGTCCTCCCAGTGGGACATCACTATAAAGTCGACATGAGTCTGCACTGTCACAAGTCAGTACCCGTTCTGAGATGACCATATATGTAGCTAGGACGTAAAACAACAATAAACAAACAATCAAATACCGCAGCACCATCAGCGTAGTCTAATAGTAATACGTGGTGCAGTTGTCACAGCACCATCAGCGTAGTCTAATCAGAGAGCGTGTATATAAACAGATGAGAGGGACAACTCCCGCGAAAATCGGTAACACAGGCTACAGTGGCGTTCCTGGGCTCGTATGCACCAAGTTGTGCTAGTCGTAACCGGAGCTAGGCGCTAACACCGGTCAGCTAGCTCCGGGTAGTGGGGGGTCCGCGAACAAGATAAAGTGGTATGCACCAATGTTTTAGCCGGGCCGGATAGCAAACCGTGATGCTATTTATAGATTTGGGAATTCCCTCTGCGGTGGTGCCCGGCGAACAGCGTTATTTGACAATCCGGCCGCCGAATCGGCGACGGCGATGGCGAAGACAGTGTCGTTAGCTAGACATCGAATCGATTGTTAGTTTTTTGTGGCAAATTACACAACAAACACACAGTCTGTGAAGACGCACAGCAGTTATTCAGATAAGTGTGCAGTGTGTGACGACGTGATTCAAGATAAGTGATAAAACTACCATGGAATATAGTGTCGAGTCTGTGTTTGGAAAAAAACGTGGGCGGAAAGCCAACTACAGTGACACAGAGGTCCGATTGCTCTTGGAAGAAGTCATGTTGGCCCGAGTTCTCTTGTTTGGTTCGTTCAACAACACGATAACGATCCATGAGAAAAACCTCGCATGGGACAAAGTGACGAGTGCGGTAAACTCGTGTGGGGTTGCCAAGCGTTCAAGAACAGAGGTTAAAGAGAAATGGAAAACACTGAAGTCGGAGGTACTTGCCCATCAACGTAGGGCATTGAAAACAGGAGGAGGACCTCCCGAGGCTGCTGTACCATTTGAAGACACCATAATCCAAATAATCGGGGCTGAGTCTAACCTCCTCCATGGAATTGATGGTGAGTAAAGCGAAAAATGTTGTACTTCTATGGTTATTTTCCGACAGTTTTCGACACATGCTGCTAACAATTCCGATACAAGGTTTTAGGCCAAAATGTAATGAAACAATAGGTAAAAATGGAGTGAAATAATAGGTAAAAAAGCATTCCCCATATTACTGCGTTACTACTATACTAAATGGTGTTAGTAACAACATTCGCGAGAATTAAAATTGCGTATAACACCTAACAACATAGTTTATTTCAGTATTTTATTTCCATTAGTGTGTTCAGTTTGTTTGTCAATATGAGCCCATTTTTATTACAACAATGTTCTTTTCCTCACTTGCAGTACCGGTGACAGCCAGTTTTGTCACGCCATCTCTGGAGAAACGTCATACCGAAACGCCGCAGTTTGCGACTACTACAGACGACGAACTCTTCACATGTACCCCTAGCCAGGGCGATTTCGGGATGACATCGTCATACTCAATGGCTGCTCATGTTATTCGACCCATCTGCTCGTCGACCCCTCTACCAGTGTCCTCACCCACCGAGCCGTTTACTAGGAGTGTACCATTCTCTCTACCAGGTAGCCGTTCTGTCTCACCAATTACTTATCCACACTATCGCCAGTATTCAATGTGTTATGCCATCCCACAAAAATGTTAGTGGGCTTAAGTAGTAGTAGGGCGAGGATATATTAACATCTCAAGGGCCCGTCGTCAATTAGTGTTGACGAAAGACCCTTCAACGCGGATGACTTGTGGTAATGACAACAAACATGGGGATGGGAAATGTAAAAAAAAAAGATGCAGTACGATTTCTTTATGGGTGTTTTAATTTGAGTGGTGGCCACAAAGAGTTCCACCTTCAACAACCATGTTACCACACAACCACCTGTTGGACCGTTAAATAAATTAAAGTTCACTGTTCGTTCCCGAACACAGTTCAAAGAATGCCAGGTAAAGCCAATGTATCTGTTACTAAAAAATCCTCATTATTCGCCACAGTTGAAGTCTCCTCGGCTGTTCTCGTCGCCGACCACGAAAATGGCAACGTCTCTGTAAGCGCCGAGCGGGAGCACCCAGAGTACCGTGCACCAGATGGCAGCAGAAGGTGGCCACGCAGGAGGCGGTCGACAGGTCCCCTGTCAACGAGATCAAGGAGCAGATCAACAACTGACACCACCAGCGACAAGGAGGAACGGGCTTCGTTTATAAAATTCCTGAACACTTCGTCGGACAACAGCAAAGCCAAGACGAAATTAATGGCGGCACAATATGAAACTGAAGTGTTAAACCAACAAAGGATCAAGGCAAAGACACTGTTAATAGGAGCGCAGCATAGGCACAAACTCCTTGAGATAGCGAAGCTCGAGAGGGAGGTGCCAGACACCGATTAGCAAGTGCGCACTGTTCCCATGATGGCCGTTGTTGCCAGAAGCAAACATGTTTGTTGCGATATATATTGCGTTATGTGGTGGATTACTTACGAATCGTATTAAACTCACTTTGATCCAACCCACATATATAGTTTCTGTTACCTGTTATCGTTGCTTTACTTTACTGCTACTGGTACTCACCTAATATCATGCGAAGAAATTGTTGACAAATCTCTGGCGGGCAGCTTTCCCCACAGCAGCGCGAACCCGTTCAGACCCCTCATAGTTCTGTGGGTGGTCCACCCCAACATCGACGTGTTCGTCATAGTTTGCCTCATCATCCACCTCCGACTCTGGATCGGAATCTGAGTCTGACGGCTCATCCAGGTTCAGCTTTCTGGCACGGTTGTGGAGGATGATGCAGGCCATGATCACCTTGCAGGCCTTCGCAGGGTGCAAGCGGAGCCTTTGCAGACAATGCCACCGCCTCTTTAACACACCGATGGACCTCTCTACTAGTGATCTAGCCACCCTGTGCTGCATGTTGTAGGCCATTTCCTGAGGCAGGTTGGGTTGCAGGATTGGCGTTAGCAGCCAGTCACGCAACATGTATCCACTGTCGCCGAGTAGTACACCTTGCACGGGTCTTTGGTGGGCCGTCTCGAAAGCCTCAAAGAGGTCTGACTCACGAAGGATGCGCGAGTCGTGGACACTCCCAGGCCACTTGACGACGCAGTCAATAAAAACGAGGTCTGCGTCACAGATGACCTGCAATGAGAAAGCACAAACAACACATGACATTAATCCGTTAGTAAATGCTGTAGGTCAATGGACAGGGAGGTGCAACACACAGACAAATGAACGGTGATGCCAGCAATAAAATTAGATACTGACAGGGCCTATAACAAATGGTGGTTCTCTCATCAATAATCACACGCTTGTAACAATTTGTCTCTGTATCGCGCAGTGAAGGGTTAACTTAATACTGTGGCAAATTGCAGGACGATTCACAAGATTGCTTTGCTGCAATGAGGTTCAGGAAATGGAAACAATTTCAATTATTCATTTACAGATGGTCTTAACATGGCAACAATTACACACTATATGACATTCTAGGGTCCAAATATGTTTGGTTTCTCTGGAGGTACAGTTCACTGACAAATAGGCTATGACGCTGTTAGGAGTACATGAACTAATTATTACTTATTCAGTGTTGTAGGATTGTTCAATGAAAATACGACATTTGGTAAATGACTATTTCCCCGACTCAGACTGGTTTTGTGGTTTTGGCTTGGCCTGTTTTTACATTGCATTCTACAAAATCGGCCTGAATAATTGGTTTAGTATTTGACCAATTTATTTCCTTGATATAGGTCGCATGCCATATCGTTGGAGAAACTCAGCTCAGATCAATCAACTTTTTATTAAATGTGGTAACACTTCTAGTTTTACTTTTAAATTAATCCATTTTAGATATTTCAACCGCACAACATTTTTTTCTCACTAACAATAACATTTATAAGCTAACTGTGTCTGGGTATAGGCTTGTAATGTGATGGAAAACAAATATTGGACCCTATGCATTTTTGTTTTGGCCCCGCCCATTTTTGTTTTGGCCCCGCCCATTTTTGTTTTGGCCCCGCCCATACCTATTAATAAGGAACACAGATTTGAGACACTGCCCACTCCGCACTGACCTTTTTTGTACATATAAGTTTTTGACAATGTAACGTTCATTACGTCGGATGCTACATTTGATAAGGACCACTCAGGCAAATAAATATGTACAGGTTTGTCCATCAATTTGTCTGATTGTTTATCTGTACAGGGTCAAGCACAAGGAAATGTTCGCTATAATCGCTGTACGTCAAGTCATAGTCATAGATAAACACAGTTACGCCTTAGGTCAGTCGTCAGGCTTTCGTGTTTACATTTCTGGATATGTTATAGGGGCAAAACCCAATTTTACGTCTACAGACTGTATACGGGAGTGGGTTCAATGATCCGGGTATGTAATAAATAGCGATGGGGTTGTGAGGATATTTCATAGACTTTCACAACTCAATACACTCAACATTTGCACTCATTCGTAACCCCAGTTGTGCCACACAGTCAGCGGAAAATCTCGACTCATTGTTTTTTACAGTTTCAACCTTCGCCTTTACATTTACCACAAGCAACTCCATTATTTGGCAATAGACATTCTTGAAATTACCGACATCACTATCATATATGTGTGCCCAAGGCAAACGGCATCTCATAGTGCAGGGACATTAATATAAACAAGGAATCGCATGTCTCCATTACCCTCTAGTACAAACCTCATGCATACTGTCACGATTATACGATAGTTGGCGCAGTCAAAAAAAGTCTACAGCGGGTACTGACACCCAATACATGCAGGGGGACCAACCCCCCCTGAGGAGAAAAATTACACTTTGTATTAATGTTCTCATCCCACTCATGTTGCCATTTGGATTTAAAGTGGGTGTCTAATAGTGGTATCAGATGACAGTGAAGGATCACATACGGGTCGAGATAAAGGATAACACAAACGTACCTGCACATTGATGGAGTGATAATTTTTCCGATTTACAAACTCATGTTCGTAATCGGAGGGGGCCTCGATCCGTATGTGTGTCCCGTCTATGCAGCCGAACACACCCGGGAAGCCATACTTGTCGAATATCTGCAACTTCGTTCTGTCGGCCTTCTCTTGACTAGGCAACTTGACAGATTGGCCCAGTTGGTGTACGAGAGCATCCGTTATTAGGGGAATATTGCGAGACACGGTAGACTGGTCGATCCCGATGAGTTCCCCACACACATCCTGAAACCCCCCTGTGGCGTAGAACCGTAATGCCACCAACACTTGAAGTAGCGGTGTCAACGATCCCCGCCGCCGATCACCGTCTAAGTGTTCACGCACACTGTCAGTGATCGCCAGTATGTGGTGGCGCCGGAATCTGAACTTATTGAAGAGTTCCACATCATCGAACTTCTCGAATGGATGGCTCCTGTCACGTATAATCCGATTTCTACGTATTTCTCTGCGATGATAACGTCTCAACAGTAGGACCTCCATCTTGGAAAGCACCGCTAGCTGGTCCGGATAGCGCCTTAACCGAGGTCTGGAAGTGGTTTAGCTTAGCCTAGGTTACGGTCGGCGGCTAGCGCTGGCACCGGTTGGTGCATACGGATTTTCCACCGTTAGCCGCGTGGAGCTACCCAAGCCGCGGTTAAGGCCTTAACTCCGATTGGTGCATATGGCCCCTGGCGGTTAGTGTTGAACAAGCTTTGAGTTTGCCGGTACGTGCAGTGCAAAACATTAGTTTTTATTCAAAATTAATAGAAATGCAGAAGCCTAACCTTATCAATTTAATATAATCCTTTTGGTAAACATGTTTTCTATATGTGTTCCAAGCGGTTTGTGTCTAGGTCATGTGGTTTTAGAGATATTTCACTTTTTCTGTATGAAGATTGCTCACCGCCATTGACAATGCCTTGAGTTTGCCGTACGTGTAGTGCAAAACGTGTATTTTATTCAAAATTAATAGAAATACAGAACCCTAGCCATATGAATTTAATATAGTCTCATCGTTAAATATGTTTTCTATATGTGTTCCAAACAGTTTGTTTCTATGTGGTGTAGTTTTAGAGATATTTCACTTTTTCTGTACGTAGATTGCTCACGGCCATTGACAATGCCTTGACTTGACTTGTTGGGGTGTTCGTAACCTTACAACGGTTACCGGTTGCAGAACTGCAACATTGGGTAGAGAGGCTCCGATAAATCGGCCCAATCTGTGGTTGAAGACTTGTCTTCATAGAGGGAGTGTTGTGAAAGCTGGGGACATCTCTCACGACGTAGTGACGGCGGGGCGTCGGTGGCAGCGAATCTCTCCGTGCCGGTGTGTAGTTGTAGATGTGTGTAGTGTAGTGTAGCACTTGAATCCGGTCAGCAGGGGTTTGAGGAAGGCGGGCAAAGGTGGGAGCAGCGGTCGTTCCAGCAACAAGAACCAGACAGAGAAATTGTAATAGGTCAAGGGCCCCACCCAAGAATACAACATCCCTGGTCAGGGGAAGAAGTGTGCCTGGGCGAAATCGAATGGGCAGAATCTAGGAAAGAGAAATGAGGAGAGTTGAGTCAAAGGACCGTGTCTATTTGCCCTGCGGTGACCATCCAGCGAGCCATAGACACGGACAGAGTAAGAATAGAAAGTGAAAATGCCGGCGGGCACCCCCTCCTGGAACTCTTTTCAGACATATCAAGGAGGTGCAAGGCCGGCAGAGAGGTGATAGAGAGAGGTGTGGACGAAGTGCGGTCCGGATAGCAAGTGACAATGCCTTGAGTTTGACAGCTGTGTCATATACTGTTCAACAACCACCACTTGGAGCGCCACAGTCGGCAGCTGTTACACGGTCTAGTATGGGAGTTGTCCCTCTCATCTGTTTATATACACGCTCTCTGGTCTAATACATGGTGCAGATGCCACAGCACCATCAGCGTATACTAATACGTGGTGCAGACGCTGCAGTGCTTTCAGCGTATACTACTAATATGTGGCAAAATCGCCCCAACACCACCAGCGTATACTACGTAATATGTGGTGCAGACGCCGCAGTGCTATCAGTGTATACTACTAGAATGTGTGTCCTGATATGACCTTAGATGTTCCCAGGATGTAAAACTCTCGATAACCAAACTAGGTTTCATTTTGCGACATTACACTTACAGCCCCCCACTGCTGTGTTATGATCGTGTTTTTTGTTGTTTTTGGGGAGTTTTCAGTCGCATTGGTGTCCTGAAGGCTGCAAATCTGCAGCACTAAATGGGCACCACTGAAAGCAGTCCCATGTGGTCGGGAGTTGGCTTCCGATGGGTACTGATCAGAGGAATTGAGGGGGGGGGGGAAGTGGGAGGGAGGCTGGGTGGTTGGTGTAGTTTTACGCCCCAGTAAGACCGTAGGCCATACCAGGACGGGCACCGACTTGTGACACCACGCACTCATGGCAACTTTATAGTGCTGCCCCACTGGGAAATCAGGCCGCCGGTGCCATGACCTGATGTCCCACAAAGTCAGATTATCCTGACACTGTTCGCCCAGTCCTTGTCCTCATCTTGTAAAGCCAAGCGCCGGGCAGCAACAAGTACCTAATTTATAGTCATTGGTTTGACTCGACCAGGATCCAAACTTCAGTCCCTCCAGATTCACCGGTATGCACTGTAAGTCCGGCCAAGGCCAGAGGAAGAAGTGAAGTGAGGATGGGATTAGTTAGGCAGTGGGTGGGGTTAACTGTTAGTTGTTAGTGAAAATTAGTGGTTGGTTAGTTGGTAGTGTCAGTTATGGCGATGAGGTGGGGCCTGCTAGTCCTCGGTGTCATGGTCTGGGCAACCGACAGTGTTGATGATGTCTGCGTTCTGGCAGTAGAAGCGAGCAAGTGCATTCCAGGATGACTTGGAAATCCTGGAAAGGAAGATCTTAGTGCCGCAGGGACACTGCTGGAGGTTGGGGACATCAATCCAACGGTGGTAGCCAGTCCTGAAGCGGTTGACAGCGACTTGGGTAGAAGGATCTGAATGCGGATCTGAATGGCTCAGTTAGAACAGCCGTAAAATGTAAGTAGGCCTAGTACTGGTCAAACGGAACCAGTGCCATTTTCTCTGCCTGTGAACTGAATTTTACAAACAGATGTTAAAGTATAAATAATACACTCATAGTGTATCAAGACACTGATGGGCACAGATAAGCAGGTATTGTCATATCGTTCTGTGTTAATTGATCTATCCTGTGTGAAATGACATGAACTATATCTTAATATGTCTGTTCCAAGTTCCACTGGTCGCTCAGTAATAATTGTTTGTGCAACCCAGCATACCAGATCCACAGCCTTAGCCTGCATACCGGAAGGGGGATTGCTTGTTACCCCAACCCCTATCATTCACTATAGGATCCAGGCTGTAATCTAACTTTGAACCTATAACCATATGCCTCTTGATAACCATCCTTGGTAGATTTCTTGACATACATTCGTTTTCAATCAAGATTGCACTCACATTGTCCTATTTTATATTATACTGCTATACTGCTTTCTGCATCATGCACTTGTATAGACTACATCACGGTTCCGACTGTGCATGCGCTTAAAACGGCGTTGGGAGCAAAGCAAAGGCGTACGGCCATTGAGTTTGCCAATACGCGCAGTGAAAAACGTCAGTTTTATTCAAAATTAATAGAAATCCAAAACCCTAACCTTATCTTTTTGTTAAACATGTTTTCTAAATGTGTTCCAAGCGGCTTGTCTCTAAATGTGTTCCAAGCGGCTTGAAACTAGCACATTTCATAGCTGCACCCAGTGTATTAGCATGTGCCATGTGCTTCTGGGGGGGTTGTTTTGTTCTGACGCATCCCACAATGCATCGGGCCGCTGGAACCGTGATGTAGTCTATTAGCCATCTCCCCCAACTTCCGGTATGTAAGCTCAAACTGAGAAGGGTCGACAGCAACGAAAGAAGCAAAAACGGCTGACCACTGGTTCATATCGAGCATACCCTTGCAGGATTAGTTTCCCATTCAGTAAGTAGTGATATTGTGTGATTTAAACAGAAGTCGATGTTGATAAATAAAGTAATAATAAAGTAATAATATTGCATTTGTGCGCCATGTTTATGCCAAATTGTTCTTTATTTCTTTTAATTTTGAGTAAACATTCTATGGCAGAGAGCATTTGTTTTGATATATTATTAACCAATCGCTGACCCCGAATACCTTGGTAGCAGAAACAAGTTCAAACAAGTTCAACCGTGGCTGGTTGGGTCGCAGCGGTGGCTGGTTGGGTCGCAGCGGTGGCTGGTTGGGTCGCTCCGTCGAGCGCTGAATATGCTTATGCTCAAACTGCAACTCGGTGAGCAGGGTTGCAGCTTCAGTCCGTCCTGAGAGACCAGCAGGACTTGGAAAACCTGTTATCTGTTGTGCATAATTTGGAAATGTTGAAAGCAGTACATGCAAAATGGTGAATGTACAACAGATATTTCGCAATTATTTTCTCTAATTAGAAATAAATCCGAGTGAAGGAATAAACTGAACAGAGAAAGGCACATTTTGGAAAGTCTCTCAACAGCTATCAAAAGATTCAAAACAAAGCAGTAAGGAATAGTGGTAGTAGTATATCAAAGTAAAAATGTCACTTTAGCCCAGGCTACATGAGGTCTCAGGTGGTTGGTTGTTAGAGTTTTACGTCCTGACAACATCTCAGGTCATATAAGGAGTATAATATATTATGCGTATATAAATGCCGGAGTTAAAGTCCTTATTATTATTATCATTCTAATAATAATTAATTATTTCCAATATTGTCCAATCAATACCTTACGTACCAGCCCGGGCCTGCCCTGCAGTGGTGCCAAAACGGCGGGTTCGGCCGCCGGGCCGCCATATTTGTCATTCTTCGGCCAGCTTTCAAACTTTGACATATAATTGCTAGCCAGACAGCAATAAAGATTGTCCATCCCATCTCCGCCTTGTTCCTCCTTTTGATGTAGGCACATTTATAATGACGGGTACTGACTTGTGACAGTGCGCACTCATGTGTTTCTTGAATAATATTCGTCTGTCAATGCTGCGAAACATGTCTCCCGGTCATACAGTAACTATGGAAACCTGACACATGTTAGTACAATGAGGAAATAGATTGAGTTATATCAATATATTAGCATAAAGAAGGCGGTGTAATATAGCCATAGGATGCGTGTTAGTGCGCTTTAGTAAGGGATGCGGATCTCACTTGGCTTTCGATTTAATAAATCCAGGTCTCTGTGAATATTCGAAGAACATATTGCAAAAAAATAAAGAATGAAAAAAAGTCCAATGACATCCACAAGTCATAAATTGCGGAGTAAAAATGGTAATAATCATGAATGAGCAGAGGCGGGCAAAGTGATGCGGTTTTTGTGGGTTTTTTGTGTGATTAATACACCACGATATACCTAGTGGCAATTCGACTTGTAATACATGTAATTGAGTGAGAACATCTATTTTGAACCTAATTGTAAAAATATACGGATTTTCGGTTAAGAATTATATATTGGCAGAGAGCATTATTTTCTTGGACGACGAAGTGGGAACCAGGTTATGTAAACTGAAGGTAATAGAATCCCACTCCCATTGTACATGATACTGAGTGATGTGAAATATATGTTATATGTGATGCTTGGAGTTAATGAAGAGATTTTCTATAAAAGAGACAGTACATGATTATTGAAATGTTCCTCTATGTGTTCATAAAGAATACAATTGGAGGAAAAGAACAATTTTACTATGTATATCTATATACATATCTGTAACTGTATGCAAAATCCTGTCCACCCAGGACCACCGACTGACCCACCTGCCTAATTTGCATATGTATAGAGTGCACCACCTGCAGCTGGTTTGAGTGACAGCCCCTACTGAGGGTGGCCACCCACCCAGTCTGTGGGGAGTGTCTGATTGGCTGGCTGGGGAATGTCTGGTCACCTGACTCCCTTGGCCTATCCTGACCACACACTAGTCTCAATTAAGTAATTATTCAAAATTCTGCTTCTGAGACACTGAAGAAAAATTACTCTCATCCTGGCTCTGGAGTGAGACACACCTACTTTGGAGCAGGAACCCCAGACACTCTGTCTGATGCTACCTAAATTCACCTATTCAAATTGAGTGTATACACAGCCATAGGACTCCTGTCCCATGGGCTGTAGGCACTGCTTTCAGTCTACAGGCTAAAGTGACAATGAGACATAGTGTGGGCAATATATGAGGAGTGCAGGTGCTAGGTCACATGTAAGGGGGATGACAGGAGTTGCTGCCAAAAAAGCACAACTTATTCACTGTTCATCTGTGTGACTGGTTTTCCTTCCTCTTTCCAGACATGGTTAAATTGATTAGGCTGATTGCATCACAGGTGAAATGAAGGGGGAGAGTTTTGTAATTACATAGGGTGCTCACAGCGGCAGAGCACTCGTGTTTTTATATAATGTTGGACCGCTGTTGCTGATATATCACTAACATCATTATTACACAACGCGGTATAAGACTGTCAACTGATTTACCAGTAGAACAGGCCACAGATGGCCAGCCCTTTGGAAATGGGAAGTTGGTGGCGGTGTTGGTGAGGGAAGAGCAGGTGGTGGAGGGGCCGGGGTGAGGTGAGGGTGTCCATATGTGTCGGGCGGTGTTGGTTGCCGACCTGACAGTCAGTCTGCCTGCCTGTGTGCCTGCCTGTCTGCCCCCATGTCTGCCTGCCTGTCTGCTTGCCTGCCTGTCTGCCTGCTGCCTGATTGTCTGCCTTCCTGTCTGTCTGCTTGTCTGCCTGTCTGATTGTAGGTCTACCTGCCTGCCTGTTTGTCAGCGTTTCTGCCTGCCTACCTGACTGTATGCTTTTGTGTCTACTTGTATGTCTGCCTGTCTCCCTGCCGGTACACATGCACGTCTGTCTGCCTGTATGTATGTTGTTTGCCTGTATGTATGCCTGCCTGCTTGTCTGTCTGCCTGTTTGTCTGCCTGCCTTTCTGTTTTTCTGCATGTCTGATTGTCTGCCTGTCTGTATGTCTGTCTGCATGTCTGTCTGTCTGTCCGCCTGTATACTTGCCTGCTTGCCTGTATGTATGGCTGCCTGTCTGCATGCCTGCCTGACTGTATGCCTGTCTGCCTGTCTGACTGTGTGTCTGCCTGCCTGTCTGTCTGCCTGTCTGCCTGCATGGCTGCCTGCGTATTTGTCTGCCTGTCAGTCTGCCTGCCTGCCTTCATGTCTGCCTGCCGTCTCCTGCTGCTGCTCTTTCCTTATGGGAGTTTCTAAGTTGACGCCTGATTGGTCACAGCCAGGCTGAGGCCCCTGTACGGTGGCGGCCCCTGCCGGGTGATCGGCTGCGTCTACCTGATGGCGGTTTCCGTCATCCCTCAGCCTCCCTCCTACCCACCCATCGCACCCACCCATCCCGGCTGCATTTTGTCTGGCAGCTGTCATCACATCGCTCTAGTGCCCCGCCGACCACACACGTGCTCACTCGGTGCTAAGCACTCCTGGTCCCAGGCTCTCAGTTCCCGCCTTCCGCCCCCACGACTCCCAGGTCCCGGCTTCCGTCCCCACGGCTCCCGGGCTCTCAAGCCCCTGGCTACCGGGATCTGTTGTCTCAGGCGTCTTCTACTGTCGCTGTGACCATGGATAGCGTATGGGAGTTTGCGCCGTGCTCGGATCTATCCTTGTTGCAGGAGGTGACCGAAGCGTTCGGGCTAAACCCGTTGGCCACCAGCGGCAACACAAGCGGCAACAGTTCGGAAGTCAGGCATGCATCCATTTACTTCAACGAGTTCCACACGGGCGCCTCGACGAATGCCTCGACACTCAACAACTCCTCGGTGGACGGCTCCATGACCGGAGGCGGCGGCGGCATCGGCGGAGGGGCCGGCGACTTCCCAACGGACGGTCTCGGCAGCTTCTACGACGCGGGTCAATTGAACATGACGTTCCCTTGCATCGAAATGCTTGACCTGCCGAGCAAGGACACTTTCAAGATGGTGATCACCAAGCTGAACCTCTACTTCATGCCTATCGTCATCTTCATCGGCGTCACGGGCAACCTGTTGGCGTTCCTCGTCTTCACCGTGACGCATCTTCGGAGGCAGAGCTCGAGCATGTACCTGGCATCGCTGGCCGTGGCTGACATGGGGTTCCTGATGTCGCTGTTCGTCGTGTGGCTGGCGTCGGTTAGGGTGCCGCTGTTCACGCGTCACGTGTGGTGTCAGGCCGTCGTCTACATGACGTACGTGTGCACCTTCCTCAGCGTGTGGTACGTGGTGAGCTTCACCGTGGAGCGCTACATCATCGTCTGGTACCCGCTGCGCAAGGACCGCCTCTGCACGCCGCGCCGCGCCCAGATCGTCGTTATCGCGCTGGCCGTGTTCGCGCTGGTCTTCTACTCGTTCGCACCGCACACGTCCGGCATCGTGCACGTATTGGAGGTGCCTATCTGCATGCCCTTCCCCCAGTACTACCACTTGCTCACCGTCATGGAGGGAATTGACTCGATGCTGACGCTCATCATCCCGTCCGTCATGGTTATCATACTCAATATCCGCATATTCCTCAAGATCAGCGGGGTCGAGAGGCAGCGCCAGATGTTCGTCCACCTAAACAGCCACGAGCCCCGCCGTAGAGGGCCGTTCGCGTCCGACCACCAGTGCCGCGGCGGCGAGTCAGACTTCACCGGCGGCCACATCATGCACATCACGTTCAGCCGGAACCAGCCGAACACCAACAGGTCGTCGCCCGTCGGGCAGGTAGGGAGCGGCAGCTGCTGCTCGTGCAGCCCGGACAAGCCTCGTCTCGGCGGTAGCGACGGCGGCGGCGGCGGGCTGCAGGCTATGGGCGACCAGAATACGGATAGGCTCCTATGTAGTGCTGGTAGTGCTAGTTCAGTCGGTCACGGCCACTGCCCGTCGGGGGGAGAGCGGCTGCGCCGGGGACTCAACGGCTGGAATGCCATCTGCGACGGCCACTCCACGTGTGGAGGGGCGGCCGTCGCTGGCGGCCTCTTGAAATCACACTGCAGTTGCTGCGTGATGCACCCGGAGGCCAGCAGCTCCGCGAAGCGTGCTGACGAAACGGCGCCCCAGGCGACTTGCACCACCGAGGTGTTCGGCAAGTGCCGCAGGCGTGTGCAGGTGCGCAGCCACACCCAGTACCGCACGGCGCGTATCCTCATGATCGTGTCGACCGTGTTCGTCGTGCTGAACGTGCCGTCGCACGTGTTCCGCGTCAATGCCTTCATCCGGTCGTCGATGGCCGAGCAGCTCGGTACCCGGGGCCACACGGAGGTGCGGTGGCACGAACTGTTCCAGCTCGTCTACCATCTCAACTTCACCATCAACTTCTTTATCTACATGTTCGGCCAGCAGTTCCGGGCGGGCCTGAAGATCCTCTACTCCCGCATCGTGCATCGCCTCTCCAAATGGCAGGAGGCCATCAAGGACAGTGTCGTCCCCAAGGGCGTGTGAGCGGCTGCAATAGGCCGCTCCAGTCTCTCTGGGATCCGGTGTGTTTCAAGTACATGGGTGGGTAAGTGGGGTGAGGTGTGAGGGTGGAGGGTAACCCCCAGATGGAAGAGCCATCCACCCACACTTATATTACCCGTGCGTGTGGACGGTTTGTGTGGGAGGAGATGGGAAATAATGATCCCCTTTGTTATTTATATTCACGTACGGCATTATAGTATTTATACAATACATTCAGACTCATATACACATATTATATATAAATCTATTCCTTCTCTTGGGTAGGAATCATGCTTACCCGTGTAGAAGGAAATCACAAACCCTGTAAATCGCAAACCCCCACTTGTGATTTCCTAGGAAATCGCAAAACCCCCATGCCATATATCAGGGCTTGGGGTTTGCCATTTCCTAGGAAATGACATATCCTCCCTGGACATCACAAACCCCTCATGTTTGGCATTCTTTATCCTAATGAAAACATATTTGCGATAGTCCAGTTCATAATTCAGACCGCACATGTATGCGCTGAAAACGGCCTTTATTCACAGATGTCACCACTGTGGCCATTATAAAGGCCAGGTAAAGAGGTGCGGCAATATCCTGGAATTATCACTCAGTTTCAGGATCGGCAATGTAAACAATGTCGTTAGCAAAATGGCTTTTTTAGTTCCAACTTCAGTCACTGCATACAGTAAATAGAACCATTTTAATATTCAAAATTCTTATTTATCCATTATTTAAACCATTATTTACTAGTGTATTAGTTGAATATTGCAAAATGCTACAAAGCATGGGGGTTTTGCGATTTCCAGGGGGTTTTGTGATTTCCTAGGAAATTGCAAACCCTGGTGTGTGCGATCTCCAGGGGTTTGCAATTTCCTGCTACACCGGTCCAAAAGTTTGAAAATCGGGCGATTACTGACCAAGTAGCACGGCAAACCCGTAGAACCCGCCGTCTGCGTCACTGTCGCGCTGTCCCGCATTCGCAAGCAACAGTCAGCGATTGGTCAATATACATTTCTACAATATACAACACGCTGAGCTGGCAAGTGAATGAGTCTCAATAATAATAAGAAATATATATCAAACTCCGCCCATTTATATACTTACAAAGTCCGGCTACATAAGAAATAAAAAAAGAGACGAAGGAGGGATGGGTTGACCCAACACTTAAAGCTGCATAGTCCGATGAAGCATCACATTTTCAAAACCAAAACAATTATCTACATTTGATTCTACATATCTAAATTTGATACTGGTGCACTTATGAAGCATTTGCTGCTACATATAAGGGAATACTGAGTCAATTTAATATAACCTGTTACTGCAGAAACCTATGGTCTCAGACTTTTGGTGTGTTTGCCAAAACTAATTTGACATGTTTGCACTTCAAATATCTCAAAACTTCGCGATTTAAAATAAAATTCACTTCAAACTAAAGTAAGGTAGATTATAGCAATCAATTTAAAATATTTATCTCAGAAAAATGTTAGAAACCCAAAACCATCGGACTTTGCAACTTTAAATTAGGTCTGGCTGGCCTAAAGTGCCTAGCCGGTAAAAGAGGACAAGTGAAATAATGAATGTCAAAACTGCCGAGGGGGAGTTGGCGCTGCAGTCATGTGCGTCATTTGAGGAGCATACCCCCCCCCCCCCAATCGTAAAAGGTAAAACTGCTTCTGAGAAGCATCGAATCAGACTGTGTTACTTGCGATTTCCGCAAAAGACTCATGAAAGAGCACAGAACAGCAGCCCCCACGACACGTGGCCAGGGTTTATTTAAAGTTAGATCAATGCCTCAGTCACAAGTGGCGTTCTCTGTGGCGGAGTGGTTAGAGTGTCTGACTTTTTTCTAGGTCAGACTCCTAATCTGAAGGTCAGTGGTTCGATTCCCCATGCCCCCAGCTCTGCCAATTTGGATTTCCACCGCTGTGTATAACTTACAGCGTCATCAAATGCCGGTTGCTCTCATACCATGTCTATGTGGTGTGGGAGGTTAAAAATCCCTTGGGTCGGTAAAAGTGTAGGCTCGGGCTTTCTATCGACCAGCAGTGGAATGAGGAAGACCAGTCGTCTATGACTGAAATTTTCCCTGCTTAAACAACTAATGGACCAACAAAAAAAAACAAAAAACAAAAAAAACAAACAATGTTACGGCGTGTTTGAGGCGACCATATGTCGAGGTTTTTTGCTCGCCGCAAGGGTTGCGTTCTTTTAAAGTTGGAATTATCTTAACTTCGAACAATCGCAACGCCGCAGGCCGCAATCCAGCCTCCACAACACTGTATTATCACCTTTGTTGACATCAATGCATAGGTTGTAAAATGCATATAAATATGCTACAAAATTCATGTTTGTGTGATCAATATTAAGAAAGTTATGACTTTTGTTTGTATATTAAATACGTGTATAAATTCAACACAAACCACACAATTTGTGAAGAGATAAACTGCAGGCCGCAACACCGTAACATTTGCATAAATCGCAAGACACACCGCAGACCGCAGCACCGTACGGCGCCTGCAGCATTTATGATCTAGGTTTTAAAAACATAGAGCGAAGCATCTCTGGTAAGATATATGCTGCAACGAGCGGGGTGTCCCCTTTCAGCGTGGGTTCGAATCCTGGTCGAGTCAAACCAATGACGTCAAAATTGATACTGGTCGCTTCCTAGTCTGGTGCTGAGCATTATTAGGATAGGGCAAGGACTGGTTGGCTCCGTGTCAGGATAATGTGACTGAATGGGATATCAGATCACGGTGCTGGCGGCCTGGTGTCCCAGTGGGGCAGCACTATAAAAGTCGGCAAGAGTGCGCACTGTCACAAGTCGGTACCCGTCCTGATATGACCTTAGATGTTGCTAGGACGTAAAACAAACAAATTAAGCACACTGTCAAAGTTAATTGAAGGTTCTCTGTGGAACCTTAAAAGATAATTTGATCCGCTTAAGTAATTTTGGATTGATGAAAATTTAAAGGATCTTGCGAAGCACATGGCGTAGAACACTGCCTGTTCATCTGATCATGATACCGGTGTAACGATTTCAACTTCCCCCCTTCCCAAGTTCCCCCCTGGGAATCTGAAAACGTTTTTAACTTCCCTCCGGGGAAATTAAAAACGTTTTCAGATTCCTGGGGGGAACCTAAAAACAGTTTTCAGATTCCTCCCCCTATTTTCAAATTCCCCCCTCCGGGAATTTAAAATTGTTTAAAAAACTTTAAAAAACGGTTTAAATTTCAGACCTATAATATTTTTTTCTTAACCATCTTGGAGCCTTTTTGTGTCATTTGTGGTTAAATATGTTTTATTGTACTAGTAATAATTTCCATTATGCTATTCTCTGTATATTATAATATTTGTCATGAAAAATAACAAAAAATATCAAAAATAAAGAGAATTCCCCAAAAATGGGGGGGAGGGAAAGTTAAAACGAGGGAGGGAATTTGAAAACGTTTTCAAGTTCCCGGGGAGGAACTTGAATATGGGGGGAATTTGAAATCTTTACACCGGGGCTGTGTCGGCCCTAGAAAGTTGGACGAATTCTAAGTACTTCTTAATCTGAGTTCCTCTAGTAACTGTAGAGTTTTTGGAATAGAACTGCTGTTGAAAGTTCTTCTGCTCACTCTTCAATTTATTGCATCCTGCAAGCAACAAAAGGGACCACAAATATATTACTACAACAGGGGCTGTTTACATTGAAATTTCGAATTCTGTGTATAATTGTCCTTTCATTTCAGTAAGGCGACTAAGGGAGTCGCAGGCTTTATTAACTTCGCTCTTAATATATATATATATATATATATATATATATATATATATATATATATATAATTAAAGTCGAAGTTAACCTTGACGGAAGCCCAACATATTTTTCTAAGGTAGCACAAAATGTTGCTGTTAGTCGAACATCCGGTATTTAGTCCGGTGCACACCACAGTATTAATAGTTATAAAGAGCATGCTACTATCCGTCCAAGTATGTGCCTAGCGTGCACAAACTGCGTACACCGCCCACATTTCTTGAATAATTTATGTCAGTAGGAACATTGTGCCTAAACTTCTTGCGCGTGTTTTGCCAGTTCGTCTATCAACAGGTTCTCCGTGGCCGGTGAACCTTCTTCAAAGGTATCCGTGTTTTTTTTCTTATTATCTGCGGTTGTCCTACGCGTAGCCATTGTAGTTTGATTGTCCTTTATATAACGTTCACAGGAGACTTTATCGTCCTTGTTTGCGACTCACCGCACACTTCACAATATACCATAGTAGGGGTTTCGAATGAGCTCAAGGACGAACAACCTGCCAGTTCTAAATTCGGAGAACAAGTGAAATAATGAATGTCAAAACCTCTCACCCCCCCACCCCCGCACCCATCCCGTCCTCCACCTTCTGTCCTTGATCCGCACTCGTAAGGCTGCCGTACACAACGCGATATACTATGTTGAAGCGCTGTTGATCGGGCACCCGTATTTTCTAGTTCGGAACAGCCAGGCACATTTGCAGAAGGTATTGTCTGGGGGAGGGGGGTGCTTTACATATACAACATAAAAAACTAAAACTATATATATATATATATATATCTATATATACAATATACATACACCATACATACTATATATATACAATATACATACAACATACACCCCATATATACACATGCAACATACATACAACATAAATACTATAAATATATATATATATATATTTATATATATATATATATGTAGTATATTTATATACGTGTATAAATCTTTGGCAGGATGTATTGTTACAGTAATTGTTTTTTGTTGTATTTTATTATACCTTATTAATCAACAAATGTGCGTTCCGGCACGCCTGCCTGTCCATATGCTGCGGGTCTCGAAGGCTACGGTGGCGCCACCACCAGCGTTTTGCGGTACTTACTGGTCGACGCCCACTAAAGCACTTAAATGGCTCGAAAAGTATATATACACTTAGCACTACACATGTGAAGTGAAGACTTGACATCGATTCCATTCGTCTCGGCTTCCAGCTGGTGACCATTGGACCTTACACGGTAGCATAGTGGTCGGTTCGACATGTATACCTACCTGTTATGCTGCATCTCACCGCCAGAGGGCTGGCAGTACCGACCAGCCCCATCTTATGTGATGCCCACCAGGCTATCGTGTCCCGACTTAGGATGTCACAAGGAGAGCAATTGCTCTGCAATAATTTATGCCAGAGCCTATCATTCTATGATGCTGTGTACACGATATTTGTGTATGTGTACCTATGACTGGAAGGCCAGCGCCTAGGTAGTGAAAGACAAGGAACTAGTCAGCTGAATACAATTACACGGGCGTCTGAGGGTGCTTTATACATGCACGTAAGGCCCATGTGTAATGACTGTGGGTGCTTTGTACATGTAGCTATGTGATTTGTACATGTAAGTGGGCTCATGTTTAATGACTGTGGGTGATTTGTACATGTTGGTTGGCTCATATCTATTGACTGTGCGTGATTTGTACATGTGGGTGGGCTCATGTTTAATGACTGTGGGTGATTTGTACATGTGGGTGGGCTCATGTTTAATGACTGTGGGTGATTTGTACATGTAGCTATGTAGCTATGTGATTTGTACATGCAAGTGGGCTCATGTTTAATGACTGTGTGTGATTTGTACATGTTGGTGAGCTCATATTTAATGACTGTGCGTGATTTGTACATGTGGGTGGGCTCATGTTTAATGGCTGTGGGTGGTTTGTACATGCAAGTGGGATCATGTTTAATGGTTGTGGGTGATTTGTACATGTGGCTGGACCCACGTGTAATGACCATGGGTGCTTTGTACATGCAGATGGGCTCATATTTAAAGTTGCATAGTCTGATGGTTTTGAGTTTCTGTAATTTTCTGAGATAAATACATTAGATTGATTGCTATAGACTACGTTACTTTAGTTTGAAGTAACTTTAATTTTAGATGGTTAACTTTGGAGATATTTGAAGTACAACCATGCAAAATTAACTTTGGCAAGCACGCCAAAACTATAACACCATAGACGTCTGCAGTAACAGGTTCTCCTAAATTGCATCTGTCTTCCCTTCAGTGTGATGACAAATGTTTAATAAGTGCACCAGTATCTAAGTTAGATATGTACAATCAAATCGAGATAATTGTTTTGGTTTTGACAATTTTATATTTTCTTCGGACTATGCAACTTTAATGACTGAGTGATTTTTACATGTGCTTGGGCCCATGTGTAATGACTGTGAATGCTTTTTACATACAGGTGGACTCATGTTTAATGACTGTGGGTGATTTGGAGATGTGGCTGAGCCAATGTGTAATGACTTTGTTGTTGTTGTTGAAGTGTTTTTATTCCTCTGAATAACATGTTGTCATTGCTAATGCACTGGTCTTCCAGACCTAATGACAATTGCCACTACACGGTAAACAAATCCACAACAATATAGATAGACAATTACAGGGAAATTAGCAAAACATTGGTACATGAATGACAGGTAAAGAACAAGATAAAAGATAAAAGAAACATATACGGGGAGGTAACTATGTTAGACTAGTATGGTAAACGTTAGTAGGGGGTGGGGGCATAACTGATTAACTTTCTAGTGGTGACATACTCGTTGAAAGGGTGATGGTGGGATGTAGGGTGGGCCTTTATGATTGAACTAATATTTATGGTAATCTCCAGTGGGGGCCTATTGAGTTAGTAAGTAGGTTAATATTGATTAATCATGTACCTCAGTAGGATCCAACTAGAATCATTTCCAGGCTCATTCCTTTGTAGATGGGATTTGTGGTCTAGTTGGCTGCTACTGGTTGAGTTTACAGTGGATGTTTGATTGGGGGATTGAGGAGTGTTCTGTACACATAGGTTGGCCCAAGTGTAATGATTCAGGGTGTTTCATACACACAGGTTGGTCCATGTGTAATGATTGAGAGTGTTTTGTACATACAGGTTGGCCCACATGTAATGATTGAGGGTGTGTTGTGCACACAGGTTGGCCCATGTGAAATGATTGAGGGTGTTTAATAAACACAGGTTGGTCCATGTGTAATGATTGAGGGTGTTTTGTACACACAGGTTGGCCCAAGTGTAATGATTGAGGGTGTTTCGTACACACAGGTTGGTCTATGTGTAATGATTGAGAGTGTTTTGTACATACAGGTTGGCCCAAGTGTAATGATTGAGGGTGTTTTGTACACACAGTTTGGTCCATGTGTAAAGGCTGAGGGTGTTTTGTACACACAAGTTGGCCCAAGTGTAATGATTGAGGGTGTTTTGTACACACAGTTTGGTCCATGTGTAAAGGCTGAGGGTGTTTTGTACATACAGGTTGGCCCAAGTGTAATGATTGAGGGTGTTTTGTACACACAGTTTGGTCCATGTGTAAAGGCTGAGGGTGTTTTGTACACACAGGTTGGCCCAAGTGTAATGATTGAGGGTGTTTTGTACACACAGTTTGGTCCATGTGTAAAGGCTGAGGGTGTTTTGTACATACAGGTTGGCCCAAGTGTAATGATTGAGGGTGTTTTGTACACACAGTTTGGTCCATTTGTAAAGGCTGAGGGTGTTTTGTACATACAGGTTGGCCCAAGTGTAATGCTTGAGGGTGTTTTGTACACACAGGTTGGTCCATGTGTAAAGGCTGAGGGTATTTTCTACACGCAGGTTGGCCCAAGTGTAATGATTGAGGGTGTTTCGTACACAGGTTGGTGCATGTGTAATGATTCAGAGTGTTTTGTACACACAGGTTGGCCCACGTGTAATGATTGAGGGTCTTTTGTACACACAAGTTGGCCCATGTGTAATGATTAAGATTGTTTTGGTACATACATGTTGGTCCATGTGTAATAATTGAGAGTGTTTTGTACACACAGGTTGGCCCATGTGTAATGACTGAGACTAGAGAGTATTTGGTACATACAGGTTAGCCCATGTGTAATGACTGAGTGTTTTGTGCATACATGTTGGTCCATGTGTAATGATTGAGAGTGTTTTATACATACAGGTTGGCCCATGTGTAATGATTGAGAGTGTTTTGTACACACAGGTTGGCCCATGTGTAATGACTGAGAGTATTTGGTACATACAGGTTAGCTCATGTGTAATGACTGAGTGTTTTGTGCATACATGTTGGTCCGTGTGTAATGATTGAGAGTGTTTTATACATACAGGTTGGCCCATGTGTAATGATTGAGAGTGTTTTGTACACACAGGTTGGCCCATGTGTAATGACTGAGAGTATTTGGTACATACAGGTTGGCCCATGTGTAATGGCAATGGGTGTGTATACATACAGGACCACCCTTCACGGCTATGTCCATTACACCATTTCACCAGCCAGGTTGGTAGTATTCTACTGCGGCTTTACAGTTTACATCCTCCCGACACAGTAGCAGTTTACACTACACTGGACTTACCTAAAGCCTGTCTGTAACACCCATGCTATTCTGCTGCTGAGGTACAGACAGCCGAATCCGCGCCCAGGTGGGCGTCTGTTGCCTACTAGAATCAGGTTCTCTATACGATGTGCCTTCATTGGTGAAGTTACTAACGCACTTACCTTGGGACAGTATTGCCCTATTTTGAGCTGCTGGAGAGAACAATCTCATTTTTATGATATATATACATGTATATGTGTGTAATAGGCGTATGGCCGGTTTCCTCTGGTCTGCTAGTAGTAGTAGGCGCAACGTGAAGGGAAGATGGGATGAATAAATTTGTGCTTCGAAGGTTTAATTCCTTTCACTCTGCCCACTGTGGAGTCATAGAACCAAGTGACCCGCCCCACGCCCAGCCAGGTCGCAGGTAACCTCTTACCTTGATTTGATCCTACATATCAAACTTAGATATTGACACATTTATTGAATATTTGTTTCTGCATAGAAGGAAATATTACGTCACTTTAATTGGACCCGTTACTACTGAAGCCCATAGTGTCTGAATTTTGACATACTTGCCAAAATTAAGTTTGTTTGTTTGTTGTTGTTTTACGTCCTATCAAAATCTAAGGTCATATCAGGACGGGGCGGGATCGGTAAGAGCGCAGGTCGGCTTCCCATATGGAAGCTGTGGGTTCGAAGCTCGACAATTATTTAAAATTGATTGATTGGTGGTTGCTTTACGCCGTGTCGGCAGCATAGGCCATATTCACGGTGAGAAATGTTTGTTTTTGTTCAAACCATTGCTTTCACATGTAAAAGCATACAATCAATTTTGTGTCAATGGACACTCATGAATTTTTAAAACTCAATATTGACACTTGTCGATACGTTGCCGGTAAGGCAAAAGACTGGTTTGCTCAGTATCAGGATAATGTGACTGAGTGGAACCAGGTAGGCAGCACTATAAAAGTCGACATGAGTGTGCACTATCACAGGTCGGTACCCGTCCTGATATGTCCTTAAATATTGCTAGAACATAAAGTCCTAAACAATAAACCAACCCGTTCTTCTAAAATACACAGGAGAATTGTTTATGTTTGTGTTTAAATCAGAGTATGCCCCTTAATTGATGGTCTTTCGCTCGCCATAAAATATCCATCTTGTGGGAAATAGGACTGGTAGCAGAGCGCAATTCCCAACGATGTATTAATGGTTGATGACATCATTTTAAAATTGTCAACATAAAATATATTTGCTCACATCTGGAGGCATACAGTTTACTACGTTATTTAAGCACGCGATCCTCAGGTTATCAATTTGGAATATGATTCAAAGAATGCGCTTCATCTTGTTGTTGTGACAATTTTAACAATCATCATGCACTTTCCATGACAGTTTATCCACTGTTGGTATTTTAAAAGAACGCACGATGTGTTAACTATTGTATTAGTTTTAATTGGTGAATTGTTGACCCAAAGGTTTTAAATTGATGTTTTAAAGAATGTTTTAAAGAAGTCCCGGTTTTCAGTTTCTTCCCAGTTAAAAATGTAACGTACAATGCGTGAACTGTGATTAATATGACTATTGTCTGAAACAGAAGTTTATACATCGTTTGTCGCCTATAACGAAATAATATACTGTCGTTCTAGTCCAACCTACTTGCCTTTTTAATGTGAAAATGTTGCTGATATAAAGACTAATACATTACTGTTGTTGAAACCACATATCCGTCTTGCTTTCTTTGTTATCATTTAATGAATTAATAAAACTCGTGAAGAACACAAGCCATACGCACCATAAATAGAATGTGATGATCTCTCCTCGGACAGAATACGTCACTTCCGGTACATCAAAGTTCTTGTCCACCCAGCCAGGGCGTATCCGATTAAACAACTCGGGAAATCCGAACCACTTTTTGGTGCATGCCTCGGGTTGCATTGGTCGTAATGCGAAGCATTACGTTTGATGCGAGGAGAGGAAGAGACCCTCCCCCCGCCCCGCGCTGTCGCGCTGCTTTCTCACCTCGGCAGACGGCGCGGCGCGCCGCCCCCTCCCCCGCCCTCCGCGTCGCGCGGCGCTCACGCCTCACCCGACGCCGCTGCTCGCCACCTGTCGCCCTCCCCCGGGCCGGCAGCTTTCACACTCACCTGCTGTCGCCCCTCCCTCTCCCCTTATAAGGCCGCCCCCTGGCCTCCCTCAGGCACTCGCCCTCCTGCCGTCTCCCAGCTCTCTCCTTTCTTCAACTTGGCTACTCCACCTCGGACCTCTGCCCCAGCTCAGCCTCAGGATGCCTCGAGGAAAAGGACGACGGAAGGGATCCCGGGCCGCCCCCGGCACCCCGGGGCCCTCTCCAGCAGCCGGCCGGAGCGACTCCCCGTCCTACGCCCCGGCGTCCCCCGCGGCGCCCTCGGGCCGCACCTCGGGCCCCGAGATCTCGACACTGCTGGAGGCGCTTCAGCGTATGCAGCTCGACCAACAGCACTCCGCCGCCGAGGCGCGCCAGGCGACGGCCGACCTCCACGCCCGGATCGACTCCCTGGAGACCGGGGGGACCCGCCCGGGGACCCCCTCACCTCCCCCGAGGCACCAGGCCGCCCCGACGCCTCGGGCACCTACCGCCGCCGCAGCCCGGCCCCCGCCGCCGCCTCAGGCGACCCTCCCCGGAGCCGCGCACCCGGAGTACGAGAGGTACCGTCACCTCTCCAGTCAACCACCACCCGCCACCTCGCCGGCCTACCCCGAGGAGGCCATCCGCCACAGCCCCGCCTCCGCGGCCGACGCCGTCCGGGAGATACTGGCATCCGCCGAGGCGCGCCACTCCGTGAGGCGCCAAGGGATCCCGGCCAACTACATCTTCCCCTCGGACCTGGTGAAACGAGGGGCCGAGAGAAAGCCGGTGAAGAGGGGAGAGGCGACAAAGGACGAATATACCCTCGCCCTCCTCACCCTCATCGACCATCCCGACTTCCCCGCCCACTCCGCCCAGGGACTCCACCACCACCACCTAGCAGTCTGCCGGGACAACCTCGTCTACCCCTGGGCAACCGTCCGCCGGTACTCAGAGACCCTGTTTACCGCCATCGCGGACGGAACCCTCCCCCAGGGCTCGCATGACCCGGTAGCCCTCAACCTCATGAGGCTAGACTGCCTGGCCATGCCCGAGGACCAAGCCACCGCCGCCCCTGCCCACCTACCCGACCCTCTCCACCGAGGCGCCCACCTCCCCCGACCCCAAGCTGACGCCCGCGCCACCTACGACAGGGAGACCCACGGGGCCCTCTGCCCGGCCTGGAACCGCGCCCCCGCCTCGTGCGATCGGGCCCGCCTCGGGGAGGCCCACGGTGAGGCGGGGGACATGCGCCGTCACGTCTGCGCATACTGCGCCAATGTGAGGCGCCTCCTCACCATGCACAGCGAGGCCGACTGCATCACAAACAAACCCGTGAGCGCCAGACCCCCCCCGCCACCTCGGCGGGTTTTTGATCCGCCGGCCTCCCCCCGGCCGGCCCGGGGGGACCCCTCCGGCGCCTCACCCTCACCACTGCCGACAGCCCCGCAAGCCCCGCCGACAACCTCCCAGCGACCATCGATCGCAGCGCCGCCAAGTCCCAGCCGAGGATCATCACCTCGGGCATCACACCTCGGACCGCATCCCAGCCCAGCCTCAGGAGGAACCCTCTGCCACCGATCCTCACGACACCGCCTTCAACACCGCCGCCCAGACCCCGACCACCACCCCATCCAGCCCCGAGGACTTCGCTGCCCCCCTGCTCGACCCTCGTCGGACCTCCTCACCGGATCCCGCCAAGGAGCGGGCCTCCCCCTTTTTTGGCCGCCCGCTCCCTGTCGACGCAGGCCCCGGACACTCCCCGCCCCGAGAGGGAGCCTGACCCCCGACACGGCCCACCTCTCGGCCGGCCCGCTCCACCTGCTCCGCCTCGGGCGCGCCGCCAGCCCTCCCCGCCCAGATCTCCACCTCCGGACCCCCGCCTCGGGCGCCCCGGCCCCCCGCCTCGGGCGCGCCTCGAGCCCTCCCCTACTTTTGGTGGAGGGCTCCTCGGCACCCCCTCACTCCACTGACATTTGAACTCTGTTTCTATATTTACTCCGCTCTTCATTTATTTTATCCATTGTTCATTATTTACTTCTATTCCTCGTTTACCCTGTATGCCCTGTATGCTTTCTGAGGCGAAAATAAAAACCTTTTATTTCCACCCCCGCCTCCTCTCTTCCTTTTCGCGCATCGGTCGTAATGCGAAGCATTACGTTTGATGCGAGGAGAGGAAGAGACCCTCCCCCCGTCCCGCGCTGTCGCGCTGCTTTCTCACCTTGGCAGACGGCGCGGCGCGCCGCCCCCTCCCCCGCCCTCCGCGTCGCGCGGCGCTCACGCCTCACCCGACGGCGCTGCTCGCCACCTGTCGCCCTCCCCCGGGCCGGCAGCTTTCACACTCACCTGCTGTCGCCCCTCCCTCTCCCCTTATAAGGCCGCCCCCTGGCCTCCCTCAGGCACTCGCCCTCCTGCCGTCTCCCAGCTCTCTCCTTTCTTCACCACCCACCCACCCTACACTCCTCCTACTTTCTCTTCCTCCGGTGGAGGGCTCCTCGGCACCCCCTCACTCCACTGACATTTGAACTCTGTTTCTATATTTACTCCGCTCTTCATTTATTTTATCCATTGTTCATTATTTACTTCTATTCCTTGTTTACCCTGTATGCCCTGTATGCTTTCTGAGGCGAAAATAAAAACCTTTTATTTCCACCCCCGCCTCCTCTCTTCCTTTTCGCGCATCAAAGGGGTTGCATTAAAGGTTTTTTTTTGCGGGAGCGTACGGTGGTGTAAGCGCGTTACGTCATATACGTCGGTATACGCCACCATATGCTATGCATACGCCGTATACGCTCGTCATACGCCATCATACGCCGATCCTCCAACAAGCCTGTTTCCTTGGTCAAAATTTTCAGCGTATGGCAGCGTATGGATCATACTCTGTTCATACGCTAGGCGTACGCTATGCATACGCCGGCATAGGTTATGTATAGGTTAGGGGTACATCAGCATAGGTTGGGCATACACTGGATTGACACCCGCCGGGTGTCTCTGGCGTACCCCCAACATTCTGTAAAAGTGGTGTCACACTACGCTGTATGGCGTTAGCGTATGGATTTTCGACCCATACGCCGTCATACGCTTCGCATACGCTACGCATACGCTATGCATATGCTATGCATATGCCGTCATATGCCGCCATATGCCATCATACACCGTCATAGGCCATCATACGCCTGTCTGTCCAAACAAATTTGGAGCATGCTCAAAAATGTTCAGCGTATGGCGGCGTGTGGCTCATACGCTGCTCATACGCTCAACATACGCTATGCATACGCCGACATAGGTTACGCATAGGTTGGGTGTATGCTGAACTTGTCAATCACAACTGTCAAACCTCATCTCAGTACGCCGCGCATAGGTCGGGATACGCTTTAAATACGCCGCC
This sequence comes from Branchipolynoe longqiensis, assembly GCA_030323885.1. Classification (NCBI taxonomy): domain Eukaryota; kingdom Metazoa; phylum Annelida; class Polychaeta; order Phyllodocida; family Polynoidae; genus Branchipolynoe; species Branchipolynoe longqiensis. The sequence goes on from CM059187.1 coordinate 75,766,888, forward strand.
ATATGCTATGGGTAGGTTAGGCATAGGTTAGGTATAGGTTAGGCATAGGTTAGGTATAGGCTGGGCATACGCTTCAGATGCCGCTGGGACGTGTGTATGGGTCGAAAACCGCATACGCCGGCATACGCTAACGCCATACGCCATAATGTGATAGGGCCTTAACGAACATGCTCGGGGTGGGAAAAAAATGATGGCTTAATCCTTTTTTTTTAAATAACCAATATAATTACAGCAACATAGGATTTTAAGTATTTTATGATTGCATAATTTCGTTATACTTCCATTTCATTAATCTGGGAAACCATTACAAAAACATGTAGGGCTTGTACTGGTAGCTGCTATCCTACAGGTACCAGACATGGCTTCATTTCAACCCAGGTGGCGTTTGTCAGTTTTTGCACCTGAACCCTTCATGCATACGACCAGACGGGATGGCCGAATGAGTTAGAGCGTCCGTCTCCTGTGCTGGTAGATCGTGGGTTCGAACTCTGGTCGAGTCAAACCGTATACTTGTCGCTTCCTAGCCAGGCGCTCAGCATTATTAGGACAGGGCAAGGACTGGTGTGCTCAGTGTCAGGATAATGTGACTGAGTGGGATACCAGGTCATGGTGCCGACGACCTGGTTTCCAAGTGGGACAGCACTATAAAGTCGCCATGAGTACACACTGTCACAAGTCGGTACCCGTCCTGATATGACCTTAGATGTTGCTAGGATGTAAAACAACAACAAACAAACAAACTTCATGCATACAAAGTGGTTTTATTTCGGAGTTACTAGCACAATTTCACTGCCACCCAATTCAGAAACAAGTATAGGGCAAGAAGGCTACCAACTTTATTCCAGGAACCATGGTTGTGTACATGGGTTCAAAATGACTTCAAAGTGTAGCCGGGAGTATAAATACCCGACCTCTGTCCTTCTTCAAGGACCTGTGGACAGGATCTAGGAATAGATTATTCGCATCAGGTATAGAGTGGTATAGAGAAAAGTCTAATGAAATGGAGTTACAGTTTTGGCAGGTTTTTGTGTGATGGAAAGCAGGTGGCCAAATGAGTTGATCGTCCGCTTTCCGTTTTGGTAGGTCATAGGATTCGAACCCCAAGGTTTAAACCCAGGCCAAGTCAAAACTATGTCTTAAAAATTGTCCTTACCTAGCTTCACGCTCAGCATTGCTAGGATAGGGCAAGGAGCAGTGGAATGAGGAAGACTAAATGTCGGCGATTGATGGGACGCAGGTGGTAAGTGGAGGGGCGGAGTACCTTGTAAAATATTCTGATACTCCGCAAAGGGGGAATGCAAATGTTCTATTACTGATCGGTGTACGTGATCAGGTGAATATATATATATATATATATATATATATATATATACGGGTTGGTGGTGCCTGAGTGGGATGTAAATATACATAGTTATGCTGGCAGGTCTGGGTTTGATTGCACTCAGGGCATAGCCCTTCTGCTGGGGTAGCGGTCACCACACTCAAAAGGTGGTGGCTACTGGTGGTGGGCAGACCACTTGTATCCATGGAGACCAGGAATGCTGGATTTCTATTGGTAGGACCAGGAATGCTCGATTCCCATTGGGGGAAGGAGGTGGTATGATACTCTACAATGAACCCATGTAACTATATAAACAATAAACCAGAGGGCTGGACTCTCTTCTCTTATACTTTACTCTCTTCCTTTCTCTTTGTCTGTATTGTTTTCCTCATAGCCTACATACACAGCCACAGATCCGAGCATTAGATTCTACAAACTGATGTACAAAAATCCCCCCCCCCCACCAAAAAAAAGAAAACCCCAAAATACCCAGGATACCATAAGATTTTCAGTCCATCTGAGTTGGAAACATAGGATCAAATGTAAGTATATGGTTTGGCATTAAAAAGAAATGATGCTTCATCAGACCATGCAACTTTAAAACAGCTCAAACTTCCAGTTGGGAATCCTGGAAACTGACTAGGTTACATATGGTACTTGGAATGAGAGCTTGGCTAATGAGGCTACGAGATTTACCTAATTACTTAATGAGTGTTCCTGCATAATGGCTGTCTCAAAGTAGGTGTCCAAGTGGATGAGGTAATACATTCACTGATTATTCTGTGTAGGCTGTCCCCAAACCTTAGCTAATGCACCAATATCTAAGTTGGATATATATAACCAAATTTAGATAAATGTTTTGGTTTTGAAAAGAATACATTTCATCGGACCATGCAACTTTAAATAAAGCCCATTGTACCAAATGCTGTCTTGTGTTGTGAATTATAATGATCAATTTGATCGTCCAAACGATCCCGAGCATAACGTAATTCACGCAGTGTAGGAGGCTCCGTACAAAGTGTGGAAATACAAATGGAAAATAAGTAATAAAGTACACAGAAAGTGCACAAAGGCTTGACCTAAGCACAACGATCACCAGGATAGGTGCAAAATATGCATTGTTAGGATAACAAAGGAGGAATTTAACCAAAAAGAGTACTATGGATGTGGCTAACCGTTAAAACCGGTGGCAAACACCGTGAGATACGTTAGACGCGCATTGGAGGAACGTATCAGCACTCACAGCTAAGTACCATGGCATATTAGCACTCATATACTTTGCTTTGCTGTTGATGTGTGTGTGTGTGTGATTTATAATGTCTAAATGATTCAAAACCACTGTTGAGTTGAGTGAACTGATAGATTCCCTTATTATCACTCACCAGAACACAAGTACTCATAACCAAAAACGTTTACTCATAGATTCCCCTATTATCACTCACCAGCACACAAGTACAACATATATTTTGTTACTCAAACTGGGGATATTAATCTAATCTACTACAGGGTGATCGGAATTGGTAGACCGATCAAGGGAGTAGAAAGAATGGCGAGACCGGCAGCGCGAAAGGAAAAAAAAGATGGCCCAAAAATTGAAAAACCGCCTGATGACAACGTTGCTAGGGAAGGCATTGTAATCGGCATCACTGACAGTGACAAACAAAATCCCGTCACAAACATTGACCTACACAACAAATGCAACCCTACACAGTCTTCCTGCTATGGAGAGTGCAGCTCAACAAAATCAAGGGGAACGTGGGTAGAATGCAATTTCTGCTCTAAATGGATGTGCAACACTTGCACAAAACTTAGCGAAGAAGAGGCAGTGTTCCTAAAAAAACCCAGCTTTTTCTGGGCATGCAGCTATTGTGAGCAATCGGCAAAAACACTGCTGCAAAAAGCTAAAGAAAGTCTAGTTGGCCAGAGACAACCCCAATCTGACCTAAACACAATGGCAAAGAAAATAGAGGACTTGGAATCATCCATCCAAGCCCAAGTAACTAAGTCGATGGAAGAGGCACTGCCAACTAAAATAAAGCAGTGCTTCGGCGAACTGAAGACGGACGTAAACATGTCCGTCGAGCAAAACATGATGAAACTCTGGTCTGATGTAGCTCGAAGCAACACGACCAGGGAACAAAAAGAGACACGTTCCATCGCCAAATCCAGCCCCATAGAGGCAGTCGTGACAAAGGCCATTGTGGCTCAAAAAGTCGCGGAGAAAGCGACCGAAAAAAATTGCCAAGAGAGGGCCATGAATGTAATCATTCACAGGGCACCTGAAAAAATCAGTAGTGAATCAACAGCCAGGAAAACCCTTGATCTAGGGTTGTTAGACGATTTGCTACAAGCCATCGGCATAGAAGCGCGACCGAAAAACGCATTCCGACTCGGCCAATATAAGGATGGTCAGAAATTAAACAGACCTCTCAAAGTTATATTCGACTCAGTTGAAACACAGGAGTCTGTTATAAGCAACTTGAACAAACTCAAGGACGCTCCTGATAAAGTAAAGAACTTAGGAGTATGTTACGATCTCGACAAAGAAGATCGTAAAGCGCTTAGCGAACATGTACAAGCTGCTAAGGAAAAAACTGATCGTCAAAAAACTGGATATACAAGGTCCAGGGTCCCCCCTGGAACTTAAAAGAGTTAAAAATAAGAAAGCAAGGTCAGGCAGAATAGATCATAGAATAGACTATGAAGTAAACAAAATAAAAACCTTAGAAGTTATGTACACCAACATAGATGTCTTAACTAGCGCTAAAAAGTCATTACTGGAAGTTGAAATCAGTTCTTTGAGACCTGACATTATATGCGTCAATGAAGTATGTGCAAAAAATAGATTATACAAGATCAGTAAATTAAGCTTGGAAATAAATGGATATTATCTAATTACCAACTCATTAGAGAAAAGAGGTATGATAATGCATGTTGCAAATCATTTGACAGCAACTCATTTCACCCAAAAAAAATGTTTTTGATGAATCAATTTGGTGCGAAATTCTTACTGATGGAGTCATAACCATTTTAGGATGTATTTACCGTAGCCCATCTAGCAGTGAACAAAACAATAATGCTCTTCTAGAATTAGTCAATGAGGTAATAGAAATGAAACATGATAACCTGGTTATCCTTGGGGATTTTAACTTAGAAGAAATTGACTGGGCCACTGGCATCTTACATTGCCGTGATGACCATTATGCGCGGATTATTTTCGACCACCTAAATGACTGTTTCCTACAACAATTTATTCAGGAACCAACCAGGTTCCGAGGAAATGAGACTCCAAATCCCTTGGACTGGGTCATTTCCAATAAGGATAATCTTATAGATAACATCAGAATAGGTGCCCCGATCGGGAAGAGTGACCATGCTGTCATATCCTTCAAAATTGATGTTGAAACAGAAAATGAGACCATCCCACTAAGATACTCATATTATAGAGGGGATTACATTGCCATGAGTAATGATATCAGGTCCCAAGGCTTGCTAAATAAATTTAAGGAAAAGAATGTGCAAGAATGCTGGGACCTGTTTCAAAATGTGCTATCAGGTGCTATCAAAAGGCACATACCACTAAGAAAATTCACAACCAGGAGACAACCTCCTTGGTACTCCAGAGATATTACCACTGCCAGAAAATTGAAAAACAAAGCATGGAATGTCTACTTCAATAATAAGACATTGGAAAATTGGGAAAAATACACTGTCGCTAGGAATGCCGCAAATGACATTGTCAGTGAACACAAAGAGACTTTTGAGGACAAAATTGTCCAAGACATTAAGAATAACCCGAACAATTTCTGGAGTTATGCTTCACATAAATCAAAAAATGGCAATGGCATACCAGCTTTAGCTAATAGTGACGGCGAACTAATCGTAGGCGATGAAGGCGAAGCTGAACTGGGTTCTTCTTTGCTGCTGGTCCTAGGGGGAATCGGGGGTAAAAACTTAAACACATCACTGCTTATCCTAGTTAGGCTTGTTGTGTTCGACATATATCCTATTTTAAGGCACAATTAAAAGAAAAGCAGTTTGGACCCCGATTGCACGTCAGGGTGGCTTTGAACTTGACTAAGTGGAGAACGTTACGCGTGTTTCGGTGTGACACAAAAAGCTGCCTAGTGTCAGATTTAGAACAAAACCCTTATTTTTTCCTAGTACGGTTTTGAACTGCACTCACCAGGAGTAACTAAGTGCAATTTTATGAGGGTCCATCCACTTGAGAGTAGAACAGAGGACTTATAAAATTGTGACACTGAAACATGTGTGACATGGAAAGGAAAAGTTTTTTCTTCAAGATCAAACAAACACCACAGAGCATGAAAAGGTATTTATGCTTATTAGTTTTTGACGCTGTGGACATATTTCAAAGTAATTTTGTAATACTTCCATAACTTCTGATGTTATTGGAGTTGTAATTCAGGACAGGAGGCGGACTCTATAGTATGGGATTTATTCAAGAAAGGCAATGTAATAGTGAGGTAATGTAGTCATAGGCGAGTAGATCAAGGTTAAGTTAAAGGTCATTAAGGCAATGTAAGCGTAATGTATAGAGTAGAGGTTAAGTTCAAGGTCGTTAAGGCAATGTAAGCGTAATGTATAGAGTAGTGAATGTTCAAGTCAAATGTCAAAAGTTTAAGTCCATTATCGTTAGTTAGAGTCTTAAGTGACCCGGGCCTCAACCAAATAGTGTTGAGAGTGCCCGGGTCGCGACCGTGAAGGCCTGTTGGGGAACGTAGGCGTGAACTGCGGACGACCGCCAGTGGCCGAGGTCGGTGACGTCCTTGAGGGGTGCTCCTGCGGCGGCACATACCTGCGCGGCACCGCAACGTAGGCTGTGGAGAGTGTACCCCGAGGGGTTGGGGCACCCCGAGTGGTCGAGTGCGGCACGTAGCGCCGTAGTGAGGGTCTTGACTGGTTGTCGGTGTTGACGACGATGGCGTAGTCTTGGGGGTTGGGCGGAGTGAGGGCGTGGAGTGCCACCACCAGGTTTATCGCCTCGAGCTGTGCGATGTTATGACCGTCGGCGATGTACTCGGGCTGGTACTCCTCGGTGATGTACCCTCCCGGGGAGTGCGCTCCTCCAGCCAGTAGGGATGAGTTGCACTCGATCACCCATTCGTGTTTGGGAGGTGGGCGGAGGAGGACGACGCCGTTGGAGAGGTGGGCGTAGGACTTGAACCACTCGATGTTGAGGGTCATCTCGTAGGTTATTGTGTGTTTCCCGGTGTAGGGGGCGGCCCTCAGTGCCGCCAGGATCCGGTTCATGTATCTCCTCGCCGGGCGCACGCACTTTGCGATGTGCTGCAGTCGTCCGACGAGGTGCTGAAGGTCTTTCCTGGACGCTTTTGACCCGGGGGTCCAGGCGGCGCACTCGGTGACGACCTCGTGGAGTTTGAGTGCCGGTATGCGGACGACCATGTCGGTTGTGTCGACTTCGAACCCGAGCCACTCCGTCTTCTGTGAGGGTGGGACGCACTTGTGGGTGGAGAGCTCGAGCCCGAGGTCTGCGGCAAGCTGGACGGCGTCGACATATGCCTCGACTGCCTGGTACTCCGTGGGTGCCGCCCCGACGAAGTCGTCCAGGTAGCATAATACGAAATGGCCCTTTTTTCGGAGTAGGTAGGTCACGGCGTTGGTGGTCCGTGCGCAGGCCATGGAGGACGTGCGGCACCCAAATGGAGGGGCAATGTCAAAGTATAGTTCGTCATTTATCGTGACTCCTAGGAGTGGGACGGATAGGGGGCAGGTGCGTAGTTGCCTGTATGCGCGGGCGAGGTCGATCGTCCAAATCCAGCTCCCTTGTCCTATGCGGGTGACCTCGTCAGTGAGGTTTGATATGTTGGGGAGGGTGTAGGTGACGGGGCGTCCTTGGTAGTGGCCTTTCCATATGCCTGAGTTTACGCTAGCTCCCCTGGGGAAGCTCAAGTCCACGATGACCCGGCGCTCGGTGGTGTTCTTCTTTGCCCGGGTCATCATCGGGCTGATCTGCGCCCAGGGGAAGAAGGGCGGCTGTGTAAAAGGCTCGAGGAGTGCACCTCGGGATGTTTCTTCTCGTATGTATTTTTCAATCCATTTGAGGTTCTCGGGGTCCTCGCGGTGGTTTGCCCTCGACGGAACTGGTGCCGTGTCCGCAGTGTAATCGACTGGCCAGCCATATTCGAGATAGTCGAGGAGCTCGGTGTCATGGTACTCGGCGAGCAGGTGCCTCCATCGGTGTATCCTGAGGCCCAAGGGGACGGGGACGCGTGCGGCGACATGGTTTGGGAGTGCCGTTTCCCTGACCTGGTCGTATATGTATTGGTATACTTGATCGGCCCAAGCCACCACAACGGACGCTGGCCAGATCCTGTCGAGTGTTATCCTATATGAGAGTGGAGTGTGGGGTGGGTTGTAGGGGGTAGCGGCCTGGCTGCCGCAGTCGTCCGTCACGTTGTCGATGTCCTCCGACGCGTGTGCGCGTTGGTGGTGGGTGAGGAGGGCGTCTGGTGGTTCGTCACCGTGTGGAGTGTCGGTTGCGTGGCGCTGGGTGGTGCGTGCGGGGGCGACAGGCTGTACGCATGCGACAGTTAGTCGGTTCTGTGAGTGGCGGACAACAATGTCTGTGGTGGCGGCTGCGGTTGGTCCATGGCGGCGGTGGTGGGTATCATCTCTGGCGGTGGGGGTGGTTGGGGGGGTGTGTGTGGTGGTGTCGTGGGTGGGGGAGGGTGTGGTGGCGTCTGGTCGAGTTCCTTCTGTCGGTGGTGTTTGGTTTTGTGGTGTGGGTGTGGACGGTGGGGTGGGGCTGAAGGCCGGTAGTAGGCAATGTTCTATAGTGTGTTCTTTGTCCTCTCCGACCCGAGGTGTTCGGATATTGGGTGGAGTTGGGTGGTAGGCCGGGTCTGTGGTGTAGTGTTCACAGGTCCCGGGGTCTGCGGTGTCGGGTAGGCGAGCGCCGTAATTACCATTACGGGGGTCGGTTGTGGCGGGGGCTGTGCGTGTGGTGACTGATGTGTTGCAGGCGGCGCGGTGCCGCGGTCGGGTGTCAGGGCTTAATGGGGTGTGGCCGCCGTGGGTGGGGGCGGCGGTTGGTGTTTGTCGCGCGTCTCCCGGCACCACGTGGTCTTGTGTGGCGGTTGAACTGCTCCCGTTTTTGGTGGGAGAGTTGTGTGCGGTGTCGTTTGACGCATCTGTGTCGCTCCAGCTGGGTTCGATTGGCACGGGCTGTGTTCGTCGTGTTAGTATTGTGCACTCGGCGTTGTGTTGTGGGGGGTCGGTGTCGGTTTCTCCCGATGGGGTGGGCGTGAGGCTGGTTTGTGTCGATAGTTGTGTCGGTCTGTTTAGGGCGAGTGTTACCGAGACAATCTTGAGTAGGGGCTGGTGTTCGTCTCCTGATTCCGTGTCGCTCGGGTGTTGGTTTGGTTCGGCAATTTCTTCGGCCTGGCCAGGGCCGTTTAGTGAAAATCCGTTTTTTGTTCGTCTGTGTCTGTTGCCGTCGCCTTGCGTTCGGTCTGCCGTCTTTTGTTATTGCAATCCTGCTCCTTATGCGGGTTCGCCTTTCTGTATTTGTTCGCGCACCACCCGCATACGTGTGCGCGTCTATCGCTGCCCGTGCCGTGGGAGGTTGAGTGGCCGCAGTCTGTTCCCCAGTTCCACCTATGGCAGGGTCTGCCGTCGGTGTCGTGGTTAAACTCAGGTCTTTTGTACGGGGTGTTTATTGGTGCCGTGTGGTGTTCGTCTCCTTTGCCTTGTGCGGCACGTGCCGATCGGTTCTTTTCTTCGCGTTGAATGCCGGCCAGGCATGCTGCCCTTTGGAGATCTTTTATCGCCTGCTCGTCCTTCCAGGCCTTAGGCAGTCGTCCATCGTCCACCATGGCGAACACCTTTTCCGACCAGGCGAGGCACGTGTCCCACTTCCAGTCGGCCGCCATTTCAAATATGTCGTCCTGGTGGTCCAATATGGGTCTGGTCCATGATCGCGGCACACTGGGATCCTTTCTCATTTGTGCGAGTGCCGCAAAATATTCGTGCCACGTGCTCTCCCCCGGTCCTACCTTGCCTTTTTTCTCGTCCCGTATGACATATGTGTGGGGGAGGAGTTGCGCCTTACCTCGGCTGGTTGTTCGTCCTTTACTCTTGTTGGCTCCTATTATGGCGCCTACCACATCTCGTTGTTCGTCGTCGTCGTCGGTGGATGAGGGGGTCGGCGTCTGGGGTGCGTGGCGGGACCGCCTGTGTCTCTTTCCTTCATGGTCGTTATTGGCGTGTCGATTGGATCGTGGGGTTGGTCGTGGTGATCTTGTGCTGTGTGTTCGTTGTCGTGGTGAACGGCCACGTGGTGATGGCGAGGGGCTCGATCCGGATGGGTCCTGGGTGGCGCGGCGTCTCCTTTTTTGCGGTGTGTGCCCTTCTGTTGAGCTCCTCCTTGTGCGTTTGCTGAGACCTGCTTCTTCCAGTGCGTGAAGTCTGCTGGTGACGGTCTTGGTGAGTTCAGCCTGTTGGTGGATGGACGCGTTCACAGACTGCCTCAGTAGTAGTATCTGTGCGTGGGCGGACAGTCCGTCTTCACTGTTGTCCTGAGACGCTGCCGCATTTTTTGGTATGGTGATAACTGAGCGCGGGCGCCCCCTTACCCGTGGTGTTATTTGGTTGGGCGTTGAGGGTGCCGTACCTGTGGCGGTGGCGCGTCGTGTGGATTTCCGTGCCGGCATGGTGTGGTGGGGTGGCGTGGTGAACTGTCGTATCGACGGTGGTGAGCGGCCTGAGGCGTGGGTGAGAGTAGGTGGAGTAGGTCTTATCGGTGTGGTTGCAGGAGGAGAAGTGGCCGAGGTGAAGGGGAGGCGGAAGGAGGAAGGGGGGGGGGAAGGTACCAGCGGCAGGACCAGCGGCGGGACCAGCGGGGAGGGAGGTTGTGGTGGCGACATCTGGAGGGAGTGGTGTGAGTGAGGGAGGGGAGTGGTGGCGCCATCTAGGTGGGTGGAGTGTAGGGGAGGGTGAGTGTGGAACGGGGGGGGGGCGGTAGGGGAAGGGGGGGAGCGGGGAGAGGGTGTGTAGGGAGGGGTGAGGGTAAGGGGGCGGTAGGGCCGGGGGAGGGCGGTCGTCCGCCTCCCCCGAATTACCCATATTGCCACATCAATATGGACAATGCATGTTTCATGTGACATGTAACGCATGTTTCATGTGACACTCAATAATAACTTGGCTCAGAAATTGCTAAAAATATGCACACAAAAAAAGTTTTTGTTAAGGGTATTATTTCTACACATTACATGTATGCAATTATGTCTTTTGAGTGTTACAAGTTTTGCTTATAATGGGTTCTTCTTCAGTTTTGGTCCTAAAAAGGGGGAATCGGAGGTCAAAACTGAAATATGGTACAGCCTATCCCAATTAGGCTTGTTGTGTTCCACACACATCCAATTTTAAGACACACTTTAAAACAAAAACAATTTGGACCCAGACTGCAAGTCAAGGTGGCTTCGAACATGACCAAGTGGAGAATGTTACACGTGTTTCGGCCGACACAAAAACCTTCATTATGTAATATTTAGAACAAGACCCTTATTATTTCCTAGTTAGGTTTTGAACAGCAGTCACTAGGATTAACTAAGTGCAATTTTATGAGTGTTCGTCCACTTGAGAGTAGAACAGAGAAGATATAAAATTGTGACACTGAAACATGCGTTACATGGAAAGGAAAAGTTGTTCCTTCATGATGAAACAAGCACCACAGATGATGAAAATATTTATGCTTATTAGTTGTTGATGCTGTGGACATATTTCCCTAACTTCTGATGTTCTTGGAATTGTAACACATGTAACATGTAACGCATGTTTCATGTGACACTCAATCATGAATTAGGTTAGACACTGCTAATAGCATGCAAAAAATGTATTTGTTCAGGGCATTATAAGTTTTCTTATGTAGAAAAAGATATTGTGATGACTTAGAGGATGAAGATGACAACAGGGGAACGCGTGATAGCATCATAGCGCAACATCCTGTTTATAACTTGACACCACATTATCAGTAGGTGTGTAGATGCCCACAGTATATTTGAAAATCATGGTGAGAAGAGATTTGATCCATTATTGGATTTTGTATCGCGAAATAAATGTTCGCCGTTACGCGTGTTTCTTCTTCATCGATGTGTGACACGCCACACTAATAGCATCATAGCGCAACATCCTGTTTATGACTTGACACCACATCATCAGTAGGTGTGTAGATGCCCACGATATATTTGAAAATCATGGTGAGAAGAGATTTGATCCATTGTTGGATTTTGTATCGCAAAATAAATTTTCGCCGTTACGCATGTTTCACCCGTGACACAAAGTTTTTATTTCACTTTTAATGCATTTTAGGAAATAATATTATAACTTTTGTGTTCAGAACTAGGCATCTATGATGCTATCCTATTTAAAGCAGCATGGTTTTTCCTGGCTTGCATGGTTGGATATTGTTAAAATTGAAGGTGAACGCGTGTTTCATGACATGACATCTCATGAAACACGCATTATGCTCACTTTCAAGCATCGTTGTTTTGCACACAGACACTCAACAGTCCTAAAATTAGTTTTCTGACATTTTTGCATGTTACAACTTTGCAAATAAACTAGCTATGTTTGAATATTTTGGTCTACAATGAAGTAGTTTCCAACACAAGTAGTACAGTTTCACCATTCCCATTTTTAGCTGTCATATTTGCGTGACAAATGAATTTATTTTTGCAATAAAAAATAAACCAAACATTTTTTTCTCACTGGATTGCTGTCATTGCTTCTTTGGGGTATAATGAAAGGAATTTTCTTCATTTGGTATGAAAAGGAGAATTAATTTAGGCGAAAACAGTTACAATGTGAGGGACCAACCAATTAGGACCAGCAGCAAAGAAGAACCCAACTACTCAATGAGTTCTTCATCAGTGTGTTTACCAATGAAAATATGGATAATATCCCACCCTCTCCAGATTCAGGAGTCACAGAATACATCAGTGAGGTTGATATAACAGACGGTAAAGTAGAAAAATTAATTGAAAAACTAAATGTCTCCAAGGCACCTGGGCCAGATGGGATCCATGCAAAAATCATCAAAGAGTGTTCTGAGCAAATTGGACGTATTTTGACATCTCTATTCCGTAAATGCCTATTTGAAAGGAAAATACCCAAACAATGGAAAGATGCTGATGTCAAACCCCTGCATAAAAAGGGACCAAAACGCCTGGCATCAAATTATAGACCCGTGAGTTTAACCTCCCTATGCTGTAAAATGCTAGAAAGAATAATCCGAGATTGCGTCGTAGAACACTTGGAAAAACTAGGATTGGTATCTCCAAACCAACACGGATTCACTGGAGGCAAATCTTGCCTGACACAACTAATAGAAGTGATGGAAATTTGGACTGACTGGCTGGATCATGGCCTGGCATGGGACACCATCTATCTGGACTTCTCCAAAGCCTTTGATAGTGTGCCCCACAAAAGACTATTAAACAAAATCAAAGCTCTGGGATATCTGGATCAATTTCTGAATGTATACAGGACTTCCTGTCTGAGAGAAAGCAAAGGGTAGTCGTAGGTAATAAAAAATCTTCCTTTAAGAATGTCACCTCAGGAATACCTCAGGGAAGTGTGCTGGGACCAATATTATTTATAATATTTATAAATGACCTGCCAGACAGTGTCTCATTAAACCTAAAAATATTTGCGGATGATACAAAGGTCTTTCGGGAAATAAAAGATGTAAGAGATAAGAATCTCTTGCAAGAGGATATTCTGAAACTTGCACAATGGTCCAAGAAATGGCAATTGCCCTTCAATGAAAAGAAGTGCAAAATTATTCATTACGGGAAAAATAATCCTCATTATGCCTATAATATGAAGAACGCTGTCTTGCAACAAGATAGCTATGAAAAGGACTTGGGTGTAACCTTCGACTCTGAACTCTCCTTTCAGAAACACATGAGGACTATCATCTCAAATGCTAACGAGAGTAGGAATAATTAAAAGAACTTTCCATTGCCTCAACAAGAACAATTTTCTCATTCCATTTAAGTCTCTTGTTAGGCCAATTTTGGAATACTATCCACAAATTTGGAGCCCAATTTTTCGGAAAGATATTCTGGAGATCGAAAAGGTTCAGAGCGGGCAACGAAATTAGTTGCAGTTATAAAGGACCTACCCTATGAACAAAGGCTTAGGGAATTGAAACTTCCTACTCTTTCCTACAGAAGGAAAAGAAGTGACATAATTGAAGTATTTAAAATTATGAAGGGTTTTGATCAAATAGATATGAACAAATTTTTCACCTTGAATAAAAGAGAAGGCAGTCGGGACCATTCTCTCAAACTAGTAAAACCCAGAGCCATTTCAAAGTTAAGGCAACATAGTTTCTCAAACAGGATCATAAATATATGGAACAGTCTCCCACAAAATGTTATTCATGTGGAGTCAATTAATTCATTCAAGAATAGATTAGAAAAAGCATGGCTGATGATCCAGGGAAATTTGACCCCTTATTCACCACATGCTACTAATTACTCCTTGTGTTGCTTATTTACTTGCACTCAAGCAAAAATGAGAGACAAATAAGTGTTCACACTTCCTGTCTGCCATTCGCTATATCGCTATAATGTATTTATCTCAGAAAATTACAGAAACTCATTACCATCGGACTCTGCAACATTAAGATTCCAGATGGACGGGTGTAGTGTATTGCAGTGACCTCGCCAGGTGAAATGTAAGATACACATGACATTGTGAATAGGTGGATTACATCAGGGAGTCTGAATAGCTTCCCAGTTAGGATATTCACCACCAACCTGATGTAGTAGCAAGAAGTCATGTTGTGGGCAGAGGCTCATCGTTCATTCTTTGTGATAAAGGTCTATTTAGTCTCCCTGCCTCCGACCAAACACATATTACATAATTCGAACCCCACCAATGAGCTTGGCTCTAATTATCTCCCAGATTTGAATAATTCAAATATACTAATCTGGTAGGCTTAAATATTGGACTCAGTAGATTCCAATATTTCAATAAAACCAATAAGTTATTTAATCTTTATTCGAGTCTTACTGTACGCTAATAACATTGGGTAAGATGATTGAGTGCCTTCCAAGATTTAAAAAAAAGAAAAAGCTATAGTGCATACATCTCTAAGTAATATTCTATGGATACTACTCGGGTAGACTGACGTGTTGAAGTACACTGCAATAGTGCAGAAAATTACCGCAGCGTGACCGTGTGGAACCATTGATTCGACCCTGTGCAACTATTTTCTAAATCCAGACTCTACCGAATTAACCCTGCATAAAAAAATACCTAGAACAACCCCTACATATGCATGAGGATACTGAATGGGTGATCCTGACAAGATATGCCACACAAATAATTAGCTGAATGTAATAACGATATTTTGTTATTTTAATGAACTCTTCCTGTATGTAAATAGTGTAAAGGCTCTGTCTCACATCACCGGATTGGGGAAACGGAAAGAAACCAAACAAAGTCCGTTGATATCCGGCGAAGTCCGGTTTGCGTCCGTTGCATATCCGTTGATATCCGTTGATATCCTGTCCGATTCATTACAAGTTTTGAGCATGCGCAAAACTTGGAACGGATGCCACCGGATTGACGTCCAGCTACTACCAACCACCAACCAGTACCAGCCGCCACCAACCAATACCAGCCACTATTAACCACAACTAAACACTATCAACCACTAACAACCACTGCCAGCTACCAGCATATGACTCCCAACCATAAACAACGCTTTACCAGCCACCTCCCAACCACCACCAACCACCACAAACCACTATCAGCCACCACTAACCAACACCAACCACTACCAGCCGCTACCAACTACTATTGACCACAACCAGATGCTATCAACCACTAACACTAACTAGCTACCAGCAATGACTCCCAACCACCATCCACCACTAGCAGCCACCACAAACCACTAGCACCCACCATCAAACACCACCAACCACCACTAGCCAATAGCAGCCACCACCAACCACCACCAACCACCACCAACCACCACCAACCACGACGAACCACTAGCAGCCACTGCCAACTAGCAGCCACTACCAACTACCACCAACCACTAGCACCCACCACCAACCACCACCAACCACTAGCACCCACCACCAACCAACACCACCCACTAGCACCCACCACCAACCACTAGCAGCAACCATCAACCACCACCAACCACTAGCACCCACCACCAACCACCACCAACCACTAGTACCCACCACCAACCACTACCAACCACCACCACCAACTACCACCAACCACTAGCAGCCACCACCAACCACCAACAACCACTAGCAACCACCACCAACCAACACCAACCACTACCAATAACCACCTACCACTATCGACCACTAACGACCATGACCAGCCACTAGCAATCACCATCAGCCCCTACCAACCACTGCAACCAATAACTACCAATCCAAGTAACTATGTACAACTACAACCAATAACAACTACTATCAGCCACTACCACCCAGAAACAACCACTACCAGCGATTACCAATTACTATCAACCAATACCAGCCACTACCAACCACAACCAACCACTACTAGCCAGTAGTGGTGTCACCTCGTTACAGAGGGTGTTCATATCAATAACAAGGAGTTCATAACCTGTAGGCAGTTATGTCACCTCGTTACAGAGGGTGTTCATATCAGTAACAAGGAGTGCATAACCTGCAGGCAGTTCAGTCACCTCCTTACAGAGGGTGTTCATATCGGTAACAAGGAGTTCATAACCTGCAGGCAGTTGAGTCACATCATTACAGAGGGTGTTCATATCGGTAACAAGGAGTTCATAACATGCAGGCAGTTCAGTCACCTCCTTACAGAGGGTGTTCATATCAGTAACAAGGAGTTCATAACCTGCAGGCAGTTGAGTCACATCATTACAGAGGGTGTTCATATCAGTAACAAGGAGTTCATAACCTGCAGGCAGTTGAGTCACATCATTACAGAGGGTGTTCATATCGGTAACAAGGAGTTCATAACCTGCAGGCAGTTCAGTCACCTCGTTACAGAGGGTGTTCATATCAGTAACAAGGAGTTCATAACCTGCAGGCAGTTCAGTCACCTCGTTACAGAGGGTGTTCATATCAGTAACAAGGAGTGCATAACCTGCAGGCAGTTCAGTCACCTCGTTACAGAGGGCGTTCATATCAGTAACAAGGAGTTCATAACCTGCAGGCAGTTCAGTCACCTCGTTACAGAGGGCGTTCATATCAGTAACAAGGAGTTCATAACCTGCAGGCAGTTCAGTCACCTCGTTACAGAGGGTGTTCATATCAGTAACAAGGAGTTCATAACCTGCAGGCAGTTCAGTCACCTCATTACAGAGGGTGTTCATATCAGTAACAAGGAGTTCATAACCTGCAGGCAGTTCAGTCACCTCGTTACAGAGGGCGTTCATATCAGTAACAAGGAGTTCATAACCTGTAGGCAGTTCAGTCACCTTGTTACAGAGGGTGTTCATATCAGTAACAAGGACTTCATAACCTGCAGGCAGTTCAGTCACCTCATTACAGAGGGTGTTCATATCAGAAACAACGAGTTCATAACCTGCAGGCAGTTCAGTCACCTCGTTACAGAGAGTGTTTATATCAGTAACAAGGAGTTCATAACCTGCAGGCAGTTCAGTCACCTCGTTACAGAGAGTGTTTATATCAGTAACAAGGAGTTCATAACCTGCAGGCAGTTCAGTCACCTCGTTACAGAGAGTGTTCATATCAGTAACAAGGAGTTCATAACCTGTAGGCAGTTCAGTCACCTCGTTACCTCGGCAGTTCAGTCACCTCGTTACAGAGGGCGTTCATATCAGTAACAAGTAGGTGGAAGCCGGGCTTCGCAAAATATCATTTACATGAATCGTGAGTAGTGAAGAGATTACAATAAGTGAATATCGATAGTAAATCAAGTACAATAAAATAAGAAATAACAAAAATGAACAATGAGCAAATAACAAGGCAAGTGAGGGCAGTAAACATGTAAGTGTTGAGGGCAGGTCAAGCAGCACTCAGTAGTTAATTATTTCCTTAATTAGTGGTGATTGCTTAATGCCATGTTTCTAGGAAAGGCCATAATCATGCCAAGAAGTGTGCCAATTTTATTGTCAGATTATTATCGGGCCATCACTTTTACACAGAATGTAAGTGCACACAATCAATTATGTGTCAGGAGACACCTTAAAACACACATAGATTAAAAGCTCACATTTACTAAATAATTGTGGCCAGGTAAAATTTTAGATAACAATTAACTTTTCAAGACATCGTCGTGGTAGATTTCCTACCAAGGGATCACACCAACACATGATGTGGGAGTGACACAATGTAACTCCTCCCAAGTCCTCGAGTCTGTGGGCACATGGGATGGATAGCTCAATCGCGCCTACCAGCCAGCTCATGACCCCCCGTTCGTCATGACAAATGGACGCCCGCTGTAATCCCTATCTCCCCCCCCGCCTCCCCCCCCCCCCCCCCACACGCTCTCCCCCACCCTCCTGGGAGCCAGTCGGACAGAGGGGAGGGTGATCTGGGCATGCGCATCTCTTGGCTCAGCCCTCGATGACATCACGGAGACTGGGAACATGAACGCCATCCGCCTATGAGACACGCAGGACCGAAGGGCTCTATTGACACTCACCCCGTTATTTTCTCTTTATTGTTCTTTTTTTATGTGTGTGGGGAGGGGGGGCGTTAGCGGGAAAAGTCAGGCGTCTGATTTATTAATGGCTAAGCAGATGAGCAGTTTGTGGGAGGTTATAAGTTGGTTGGGTAGAGAGCAGCAGAGGGTTCCAATGCCGTTGGGGTAGGGGTAAAGCAGGGAGAAATCCTAGGGGCCGGGCAGAGGGCGGGCAGAGGGCACCAGTGCAGGGTAAGGTGGGCTTTTATTAATCTGTGTTTTGATGCGTCTACTGAGATATATTTTGAGCGATGACTTGAAACCCAGATACATTATAGCCCCTCTAACTTAATGATGTGAGTGTGGTCATTCCTCTGTGGATAGGAGCTATTGTTAGACTCTCGGTGTTTGGACTTGGTTAAGTGTTAATAAGTTAACAAATCTCAGCATAAGTGACGGATTCAAACTACCCACCTCGACATAAATCACCAAGGAATGAAATGTGTCTATTTTCAAAACTTGCCTCTGCCTTATGAATTAGCGATCTATCACGAAAGGATGGCTTGTACAATACCCTCCAGAATCACTACCAGGGCTGGCTTTAAGCCAATTGGACCAAATGCTCCCAATTGGGGCCCGTGCTAAACGAGGCCCCACGCTAGGATAATGTACTCTAGTCTTATAAATCATTTAACAAAGGCAGACTTTCGCTCTGAACCTCGGGTCGGGATGTTCAACTTCTCAATAACAGATATATATATCAGCTTCTCAATAACAGCAATATCAGCTTCTCAATAGGAGATATATCAGCTTCTCAATAACAGCACTATCAGCTTCTCAATAACAGATATATCAGCTACTTAATAACAGCAATATCAGCTTCTCAATAACAGATATATCAGCTTCTCAATAACAGCAATATCAGGGTCTCAATAACATACATATCAGCTTCTCAATAACAGCAATATCAGCTTCTCAATAACAGCAATATCAGCTTCTCAATTACAGCAATATCAGTTTCTCAATAAGAGACATCTCAGCTTCTCAATAACAGCAATATCAGCTTCTCAGTAGCAGATTTATCAGCTTCTCAATTACAGTAATATCAGCTTCTTAAAAGCAGATGTTTCAGCTTCTCAATAACAGCAATATCAGCTTCTCAATAACAGATTTATCAGCTTCTCAATAACAGCAATATCAGCTTCTCAATAAGCTGGAGGGTGTGTGGTTGCAGACCAGTGTTTCTGTGGGGCTATTGTCTAACTTTGTGTGTGTAGGGGGGGGGGGCGGGGAGGTGTCAGGTGGGTAAACTGTCCAATTGAAAAACTTATGGTGGATGTGGGTCATGGTCATTGACCCATGACTGCTGCCAAACCTTGTTTTTAAGTTTGAGGATAGGGTACTACCAGTCCCAGCATATATTGGAAGAAAGTTTGTTAAGGCCCTTTCACATTACGGCGTATAGCGGGAGCGTATTGAAAACCTACGTAAGTCCTGCGGGTGCCGGCCTATGATGACCTTTGGTGACCTCTCGGGCGGGTTTGAGCGTATGTGGAACCTATGAGGAGCGTATGAGGAGCGTATGGGAGCGTGCTGTGACATTTTTTGACGGTTTTGATTGGCATGTGGAGCATATGAGGAGCGTATGAGGAGCGTATGAGGAGCGTATGATTATTTTAGGAGCGTATGAGGATATGAGGAGTGTATGAGGAGCGTATGAGGAGCGAAACCTATGCGCGACCTATGTTATCTCTCCACGGTCCGCCGCCTGGTGGCTCCTGGGTATATATAGCCTGCAGCAACAGTCTCCCCTCACTCTGCCACCATGCCTGCTAAGAGGAACACCACTGCTGCTGCTGCTTCTGCTACTGCTACTACTACTACTACTACTACTACACATACTACTGCTACTACACCAGCCTCCAGAGCTGCTGTGACTACAGGAGGAGGACTAGGCCATGGGAGAGGCAGAAAGAGGCAGACTTTACAATGCTCTCCATCACCAGCCTCCTCACCTGCCTCGCCACCTCACCACTCTCCACACCACTCTCCAGAACACCACTCTCCAGAACACCACTCTCCAGAACACCACTATCCACTGGAAGAGCTGGAGATGCAAGTGGAGAGGTCGACAATGCAACGCTGGCATTCCCGCTCCAGCTCGCCATCTCCTGCCTCTCGGGGCAGCTCACGGGCGTCGTCCGCTGCCTCCGCCGCCTCCGCCACCACCACTGCCTCCAACGCCTCCACCAGCACCAGTGGCCTCTCCGCGTCAAAGAGACGGAGGGCCAAGAAGAGCAACTGTTCTCTGTCGGTCTTCAAGGAGGATCAAATGTTGGACTTCCTCCAGGAGAACCCCATCATATGGAACATGAAGCTCACAGATTACCGCCGCTCAGACAGAAAGGCCAAGATGTGGGAGGACCAGGCGACACTTCTGGGGACCACAACAGTCCATCTCCAGAAGTGGTTCAAGTCGCTCAGGGACACAAACACGCGGCTCCACAAGAAAAAAAGCGGGGACGGAGCCGCTGAGCTGACTGAGCGGGAGCAGTGGATCCTGCGCAAGTTTGGGTTCCTGCGGTCCGTCGTCCGTCACCGACCGGAGCCCTGCAGGAGTGTAAGTACATAATCTTTTATCGTTCTGACAAGTACGGCCGTTAGTATTCTTGCAAAACCGCTCGTATTCTAAGTTTGTTATGTTATGCTTTTGTTGTATTTATGTAAATATTCTAGTAATTTGTTAAATGTTATTTATTTCTTTAATGTTGAGTTGTTGTGTAGTTGTTCTTAAATCGAGATATTGACAATAGATGTATCGAGATATAATCATTATAAATCCATGTTTGCATTTAACGTTAATTATTTTTGCTTTATATATTTTTGATTTACTGTTCACTTGTCATGTCTTTTGTCGAAATATCGATTTGCGTTCATGTTACTTATGTTATTTTATGATTTTTTCTTGCAGTTGGCCGCTGCTGTCGCGTCTCCGCAGCTCGATCTCAGCGTGGAGGAGAATGTCCCGACCGATGTGGAGGTGGCGATGGACGAGGAGCTTCCATCCACTCTCCCCACTACATCGCGAGAACGGGGAAAGGGGAGAGGGAAGTGATCTGCCCCAGTCGAAGACAACCTCCTCGCTGCCATCCACAAGAGGTTCGACGAGTCTGGGGACATCCTCAAGGTGATGCAGCCGCCTCCAACACTGATGGTGACGGTGACGAAGCGAGTGGCATTCGCCAACTATGTGCGGGACATGATCCTCACGATGCCGGAGGAGCGGTTTGTGTCTGTTTGCGGTCCACTCAACCGCATGGTGTCGCACCATCTGGAGGAGGAGGAAGGAACATTCGTGGGTCCAGTGGTTTGTGTGGCTGCTCCTGCTCCTGCACCTGCTCCTGCACCTGCTCCTGCACCTGCTCCTGCACCTGCTTGTGTGTCTGCAAATGAGGCATACCAGCCGCAACCCCACCAGTGGACTCACCAGCCACCACCGGCATCACCATGGGCTTCACAGATACATGAGTATGTGCAGCGCTATATGGGGCAGCCACACATTCATCATCATCCACAGCCACAGCCGCCTCTGCCAAGTCTTCCGCCTAAGCCTCTACATCCAACCTCCGTGGGTCACGAGGCGGCCGCAGCTCCGCTGGTGGTACGGCCATCACCGCCGCACACTGCTGGACAACTACAACTACGGACCTTAGGGATGGCGGGGCACACGAGGGGCTCTCCCGGAGTTGTGGTCCGCGCAGGTGCTCCGCCCACTGTGGCTGCGGCATGGCCGGGGACTTGCGTTGCCGCAGACATCGCGACTCCGACACACGCCGTCCCCACCCAAGTGAACTTGTCTGACTCGGCCAGCCCAGAAGGACTATTGAACTTGTCGGGGCTGTCCGGGATATCTGGCATGTTGGGCGGAAATTTGGACTTATTCCCCTCGTCAGCCACACAGTCGCCAGCTGATGCCACTTCTAATGGCAAGGGAGAGAAGTGTTTGTAAATATGTGTAGATATGTAGTCTTAGTTTTTATTTATCTTTGTACATTTGTATGTATATATGTATATATGTATATATATTGTATGTTTATATATTGTTTGTACATTTTTATGTATATATGTAAATATGTCAAAATGTTTAAATAAATAAATATACTGTCAATTTTAATTTTTGTGTCCGCATTCAGTAAAGCATGCATCATTTAATTGTTAATTAAGTACAATTAAATTAAATTAAAACATAAATAAAAACTTTAAATTTAAAATATTTATAATAATCTTTCTCCTTCCCCTTTCTCCCTTCTCTACCTCCCTCTCTCTATCTCTCTTCCTCCCTCTCTCTATCTATCTTCCTCCCTCTCTATATCTCTTCCTCCCTCTCTCTATCTCTCTTCCTCTCTCTCTTCCTCCCTCTCTCTATCTCTCTTCCTCCCTCTCTCTATCTCTCTTCCTCTCTCTCTATCTCTCTTCCTCCCTCTCTCTATCTCTCTTCCTCTCTCTCTCTGTCTTCCTCCCTCTCTCTATCTCTCTTCCTCCCTCTCTCTATCTCTCTTCCTCTCTCTCTATCTCTCTTCCTCCCTCTCTCTATCTCTCTTCCTCCCTCTATCTACCTCTCTTCCTCCCTCTCTCTGTCTCTTCCTCCCTCTCTCTATCTCTCTTCCTCTCTCTCTATCTCTCTTCCTCCCTCTCTCTATCTCTCTTCCTCCCTCTCTCTATCTCTCTTCCTCTCTCTCTATCTCTCTTCCTCTCTCTATCTCTCTTCCTCCCTCTCTCTATCTCTCTTCCTCCCTCCCCCTCCCTCCCCTCCCTCCCTCCCTCCCTCCATCTCTTCTCTCCCTCCCTCCCTCTATCTCTTTTCCCCCTCCCTCCCTCCCTCCCTCTAACTCATCTCCCCCTTTCTGTTTCTGTGTCACTCTATTTTTCATGGAAAAAGAGAGGAGATTCATTACAATTACATTAACTAGATGACTTTAAATTAGGGAGTGAAAGAATGTAACAGACATGTAAAATTGTGTTTTCATATCTATAAAATGATATCGTCTATTTTACTAGACATATAAACATATTAGCATCTCATATAACAGGAGATATGTCACAACATCACAGACATGTAAAAAGCGATAACAGTACAGTGTCAAGAAAAGCACATAAGTTTGCAAAAACAGTAGACAGACACAGCGCATACAGACTGATAAAATGTTTTGTCAGATCATCCTGTCTTGCCATGACAGTGCTCCGGCGGGTGAGATGACCCAGTCTTTAATTAGATTGCGCTGTTCCTTTCCTAGCTTGGATGCGGTGTTGGGGTTAACAGGTAGAACGTCAATGTGAGGAAGGTTGTCGCCCTCTCGCCAACCTCCAGGCACAAAGTTGTTGTTGGCTGTCTCGGGACGATCCAGCTGCATGTTCTGTAACGCTGGGTAGCGTGTCCTCATGAGGTTGTGCAGAACAATGCACGCCTTGACGATGATCTTCACGTTGGAGGGGTGGTGCTGCATAGTCGTCAGCAGCACTTGGAAGCGGTTGGCTAGAATGCCAAAGGCATTCTCCACCACTCTCCTAGCTCGGGAAAGCCGGTAGTTGAAGAGTCGCTCGTCATTGGTCAAGCCCCTCTTGCCGTACGGCTTCATCATTGTTGGCCGCAGGGCAAAGGCGTCATCACCGATCAGAAAATAGGCACATACTTCTGGCCGTGGATGAGCGGTTCAGGGTTCGGAAAGCCGACGGTGCCACCTTCTGTGCCCGCCTTCAGCTCGGAGGCATTGTAAATCTGGGCATCGGACGCGGAGCCCAAACCGCCAATATCTGCCCAGATAAATTTGTAATCCGCATCTACAAGCGCCAACAGGACCACGGAGAAAAAGCCCTTGTAGTTGTAGTAGAGCGACCCACTCTTTGGAGGGCACTGGCAGGCGATGTGCTTCCCACCCAGAGCGCCACAGGTATGGGGGAAGTTCCACCTCTCTGAAAAGAGGTCCGCGATGGCACGCCACCCTTCTGGAGTCGTCGGACACGTCATGACCTTGGCCATGTACTCATCGACGATGGCCTTACAGACTTCACGCACTATCAGCGAGTGCGTGTTGTGGGGCACCCTCCACCCGAACTTCATGGAGAGTAAGTGCTATTTTCAGAGTAAGTGCTATTTTCAGCGCCGGCTCGAGCGGCACCCTGAATGTGGTCTGTTTTTTTGCGATCCTTGGTCCCACTCGCGCCACAATCTCGTCAAACAACTGGGGAGGCAGCTGCATGAAGTTCACAAACGACGTGGTGTCCTCGCTGCGGAGCTCGACCATCAGCTTGTCGAACAAGCCAAACTGTGGCCGCCTCCCAATCCAGGGTCTGAGCCACACTGATCGTCGCCGCCGCTCCCTCCTCCTTCGTCTCTCGATACGGGACGCCAGAAGAACCATGAGGTATAGAGCAAGCTCATGGTGATAAAGGGCAACTCTGTAGAAAAGCTGGAACTGTACTTGCAGTGCCTGGGCATCCATCCTGTATGAGCAGCAGAGCAGGAATGACCGAAGAAGGCATGCGTCGCCTTTATATACCGAGACCATAGGTCGGGCATACGCCGCCATACGCTACTCATACGCTTTGCATACGCTCCCATACGCAACTCGTAGGTTCTGCGTACACTGCATACGCCCGAGATATGCCAGAGATACGCCGGTGACTCAAGTTGAGCATATGAGTAGCGTATGCTGGCGTACCCCTAGCATACGCCGGCATACCCCCAGCGTACGAGGAACATATGCGGGCATATGTATGAGAAGCGTATGAGTAGCGTATGAACCATACGCCCCCGTAGGTCGAGATTTTGTTAGCATGCACAAACAAATTTGGATGGACGGACGGACGGAAGAATGCGTATGGCGGCGTACAGCAGCATAGGCCGGCATAAGCCGGCACATGATGGCATATGCAGAGCATATGCGTAGCATATGCGTAGCATATGCGTAGCATATGCGTAGCATATGCATAGCATATGGTGGCATATGACGGCGTATGCCGACATATATGACGTAAAGCGCCTACGCCGCTGTACGCTCCCGCAAAAAAAAATAATGTGACAGCCCCTTTACCAGCAATAATAAAATCAAAATACAGTGCATATGACTGCAGTGTACCTAACATGGGTGCCTATATTTGGAATAAACTTCCGGGTGCAACACAAAATTCAGAAAACATATCAATGTTTAAGAAACTACTATAAGATAATTTAACCTAGAAAAACAGATGATGTTTAAATGGACTAACACAAAGTGTATCTAAGCTGGGTTGTGGACTGTTTGCAATCTACAAACAACTACAACAAATGTCAACACATTTATCCATTATGAGCAGGGTAAATAAATTCATCACTAAAAAAAAGAATTGTTCTCTCGAATTGACGCTAGTGAGGTGACACTGAATAACTTACAGCCATTTACCGTTCGCCCCCAGCCAGTCACATATACGAAAGCCTTATTCGGAAGAACTTCCCATGGACAAGGCAGGACCACTGCTTTTCATGTTGATGTTGCCAGGTTAATTCTATTTGAGACCCTCACAACAGCGATGTCATTGAATGGGAAACGGTAATTCGGATAAATCTAGAACAAATATTGAAAGGAAAAGTGAGTGATTAGACGCCTGCAAGGTTTTATGGTAATAGATTCTATCAATTATTAATAAAACTTGTCTTTTTCTATGGGAATTTGTTTCCCTTGACCACAAATATATGATTGTGAGCTTTCTAATTTAATGAGTGTCTATTGGCACATAATTGATTGTCTGCTTTTACATGTAAAAGCGATGGTTTGAACAAAAACCGAACATTTCTCGCAGTGAATATGGCCTATGCTGCCGACACGGCGTAAAGCAACCACCAATCAATCAATCAATCGTTTACATTCGGCAACAACGCTGACCTACTCTGCCTCTGCCCGACTGGTTCGGGCCGCCCCCCTCAGTCGCCCTTATAATCTGAACTCGATTTCAATACAACATATTACCTGCCTCGTTCAAAATTTGATACTCTCTCCATGAGATACCCGTACAACCTAAAATAACCCCTTTTTTCCATTCCCCTGCATGATTTTTGTATTTTATTTTGTCCCCAACTTTCATAGGTTTGCGCGGCTTACCACATTTCTTGTCATGAAATACTTTCTGGCTTTGTTGCCTTTTCGCTGTCTGCACTTTCTTTGGATTTAGTGTTTCGGGCATCAAAATTTCTTCCGCCATTGGCAACCTCCCTCTCAGCCTTCTGCTCATGAGCAGCTGAGCAGGAGATGCACTCAAGACGGGCAATGGAGTGTTCCGATAGTTCAACAAAGCTAACTGAAAGTCTGTATTTGTTTTCTCGCACTTCTTCAAAATTTCTTTTACCATTTGCACAAACCTTTCCACCTGGCCATTGCTGCGTGGATACTGCAGACTGCAATACACAGCTTTGAAACCATAGTGTTGTGCGAACTCCCTGTACTCATGGCTCTTAAATTGCGGACCATTATCCGAAATGACCTGACTAGGAATACCGTGCCTTGCAAAATTATCCTTCAACGCCTCAATGACCGTGACAGACGACGTATCACCTAACAACGTTACCTCTGGATATTTCATGTAATAATCTACAGTTATCAGGTAATTTTTATGGTTTAACTCAAACAAGTCTGCACCTACTTTTTCATACGGTTGACAGGCTATCGGGTGATTAATCAATGGCTCATTATGCAAACTTTTGTGGTTGTTTTTGGCAAATGTCACACTGACTGACCTTATCCTCAATTCGTTTCTTTATGTTAGTCCAAAACATGCAGTCTCGCGCCAGCTGCTTGGATTTTGTCACACCTAAATGTGTTTCGTGTAATGCCTCAATCATTTCACTGCGGAGACCCGGATGAACCACCACCCGATTGCCTTTCATGACCAGATTGTTTTCTACTGTTAACTCATCTTTGTGTGGGATGCACTGTCTCAGACACGGTGGTGTCTGTATGCGTGAAGTGTCCCACCCATCTTCAATGTGCGTGATCAACATGGGCATGGACACATCCTTTTCATACTCTCTGACAATCTTACTCAACAAACTTGACGAATGCATGTCCACTGCGGCAATGCAGAACGTGCCATCAAACAGGCTACCATGACCTACATTGGCACTATGTTCCCTGGACAACGTGTCTGCAAAAAACATCAAAGAACACTTCACATGACCTAGCTGAATATTGTAGTTTTGCAAACGCATTCACATTCTCTGCATCTTGGCCGAAAGTTTGTGAATCGGTTTCTGCATTATCGCCACCAACAGCTTGTGGTCCGTTTGAATTTGAACCTCCTTGCCAAAGATATAGTCATATAGTCTGGCATCCAAAACATATGGCATGCATTTCTTTCTCAATAGTGGCATAGCCACACTGCGCTGAGTTAAGCACACGAGATGCAAGTGCGATTGGCTTGTCATCTTGCATTAATACGGCACCCAGACCTGACTGACAAGCATCTACTTGAATAACAATGGGTTTCTTGACATTGTAATACGACAACACAGGAGCAGTTCTTAACTTTTCCTTCAACTCATCAAACGCGCCCTGCTGTTCGATTTGCCAGTGCCACGCGACATCCTTAGCAAGGAGCGTGCGCAGTGGTTTAGCAATCTCGGACATGTTGGGTATGAACTTGTGCACATATCCAACCATGCCCAGGAACCTTTGGATGCCTTGTTTGTCACGCGCCTATGGCATGTAAACGATCGCTTGTATTCTGTCTGGATCAGGCTTCACACCTTGTTGGGTAAGTTGATGACCTACATACTTTACTGTAGTTTTGCATAGCAAAGCTTTTGTCTCGTTTCATTTAAGATTTAGCGACCTAGCTCGGTCCAACACGGCCTTGAGTCTCTCGTTTTGTTCCTCAACCATTGACCCATATACCAAAATGTCATCTGTGACTATCCCGATACCGGGTAGATCGCCCATGACACGGTGCATTTCCTGAATAAAAATGACACGGGCTGTTTTGATGCCAAAAGGCAGGCGGGTGTACCTGTACCGGCCCCATGGAGTGTTAAACATGCACAGACACAAACTTTCTTCATGTAACTCTATTTGCCAATACCCTGTCATTGCATCCAAAACTGAGAAATATTTCGCATCTGCCGTTTTGGCAATAATTCCGTCTATTGTTTTGGTAGGGAAAGGCCCTCTCCTTATCCCAAAGCGTTCAACTTAGTCGGATTCAGACAAATCCTTATCTTATTTGTTTTTTTTACGATAGTTATGGTATTAACCCACTTGGTAGGTTCATCCTGCTAAAATATTACACCTAACTCCACCATGCGATCAAACTCACTACGTACTTTACTTTGAATAGCAAATATGATCCATCTCGGTGGATAGATAACAGGTTGTACAGATTTATCAACATGAATGACAGCATTTGCCTTGATCAAACCCAAACCCTGAAACACATCTTTGTATTCGCTTACCAGCTGCTCAGCACGGGCACTGGGACTGTTCGTCGGCTTTGAAATGTTCGTCGGCACAGCACAGTGCACCTCATCAACCTGCGCCCGCAGGTTCAATGCCACGCAAGCCTGCTTGCCCAAAATCGGCTGACAGTTCCGCACCACTTGGAACTTGAAGTCTCTGCCATTTACGTCAACCGACGCCTCGCCGTTGGGAGTGATCCGATGTCCCGCGAATGTCACCAACGAACACCTGGTGTTCGTCAGCTGCCCCGGAGCGACTCTGTCGAAAAAGTTCCTCGGCAGCACGTACACCTCCGATCCGGTGTCAAGCTTGAACTTGACAGGGCGACCGTTCACTCGGACGGTCACATGCCACAGCTCGGCATCTTGCTCGGCACCGTGGTCCATGGCACCGACGAACAGATCCGTTGTCAGCGCATCGACCTCCACCGGATCCGGGTCTTGCTCAGCATTGTGAGGGTCGGGCTCTTCAATGGTAACTTCATTGACTCTGCCAAGTCTGCTCCTGCAGACCTTACCAAAGTGCCGGATCTTCTTGCAGGCTATGCAAGTTTAACCGTCGGGCTATTCCACCTCCTCTTAAGGCGAGCCTTTGTGTTAATATTATGTAATTATTTTCCTTGTGTATTTCCTTGGCCTTGCCGTAGGCCGCCGCAGACTCTCGTCCCACCTGCAGGTAGTCCATCTCCCCGTCGGTGTCCACCCCGTACTAAAGGCGGCCAGCCAGAGTTTCATCTAAATGCTGTAATTTGCCATCGCACGCATTTATCGGCCTAAAGGATATTTATATTAGGTTATTTCAACTAACTGGCTGTCCCCTCTCCGTTCGGGTTATATTAATGTTACTAAATTAATCCAGAACTAAGCAGTCAAGCTAGTGTTGCTGCTGCTGTCACGGTTAATCCGCCTAAGTGCATGTCGTTATTTTAGCCAAAAGTAACACTACGTTAATTCTGTTAATATGTCTGTTATTACATTCCCGCAGATGGGTTAATCAACTGCATAAGGTCGAACGCCCGACCTCCTCTCGTTTCTTGGAAAGTCGCAATTGACGTATCCAAGCAACGCATTACAGCCGAGAACCCGCGGCCGCGCAAATGTTGGCGATTTGCGCACCCGTGAAACCGAGTAGCCCACATCTCTAGATGCGAGTCGCCCAAGGCGAGCAGTCTCACCCACTTCATATATATGCTATTTATATAATATATATATATATAAGCTATATATAAAGGCTATATATAAAGAGCTACATATATATGTGAAGAGCTCTTTTCCAAAACACGATGTATGAACTTGGTGTTGGCATTGCAAACTAATTTTTTGGAGTGGTGCTTATTGCGTTTTGGAAAAGAGCTCTTCATTTGTTGTGCATAGAAGGGAATACACCGATACCCGAATAATGTCTAGAAATAGCATCAGGCGACGACAATAAAAACAACTTTTCACATTCTGTGTGACTGATCAGCACTCGTTCTAATCTAATACCCCCATCACACCAAAGTAGTTCTTACTACATTCTTGAAAATGTTGCTCAAACGGGCTCAAACTGTGTGCGAATGGAGTGAACGTAGTTGCAACGTTTTACAAACTTTTTGTTAACTGAACGGATGGGCAAGGACAGAAGGGTGCTCCACAACTTTGAGCATGCTCAACATTTTCGGAGGTCACGTTCTACCCTGCTTTAGAACGGGGTCGGACGTTTTGAGAACTAGTTTTGTGTGATGGGGTTCTTAATAAAAGGCTTCAGCAGTAACAGGTTCAATTAAATTGATTTAGTTTGACGTTCCTTCTGTGTAGGAACATATGCTTAATACGTGCGCTAGTATCTCATATGGCTCTGTAAGATTAAATCTAGGTCCGTGGTTTGGTTTAGAAAATTATATGTTTTCATCGGACTATGCAGCTTTGACTATAAAATAGTTACGTAAAAGTTAATAATCAGGCTTGTTTAAATAGTGCCTCTGTGCTAGTAAACATACAGCTGTAATTAACAAAACCATAATTAAATATATTCACATAAATAGATCAAATAAAAAGCATTTCACATGATCAATTATGCTTGTTCTTTAAAAACTTGGTAATCTGATACGAATATATTGTGTCAAATATTTATTATAATATGTATGTACAAGATACAGAATAGAGCCATTAATCGTAATATAGTTTTAAAAAACTGTGAGAGAAAATCCCATAGTGTCAGTACTTGTATGGGCGATCACAAGGTGCCGTAGACATCCTGATACAGGCTTATCGCCTACCAAATCAGTAATGGATAAGTAATGGTTGAGTCTCGTTAGTACTTGGATGGGCGACCACCTGGGAATACGAGGTGCTGTAGATATCCTTATACAGACTTATTGTATATCAAATCCATTGTGGATAAATAATAGTTGAGTCTCGTTAGTACATGGATGGTGGCCACCTGGGAATACAAGGTGCCATAGACATCCTTATACAGGCTTATTATATATCAAATCCATTGTGGATAAATAATAGTTGAGTCTCGTTAGTACTTGGATGGGTGACCACCTGGGAATACGAGGTGCTGTAGACATCCTTATACAGGCTTATTGTATATCAAATCCATTGTGGATAAATAATAGTTGAGTCTTGTTAGTTCTTGGATGGGTGACCACCTGGGAATATGAGGTGCTGTAGACATCCTTATACAGGCTTATCGTATATCAAATCCATTGTGGATAAATAATAGTTGAGTCTCGTCAGTACTTGGATGGGCGACCACCTGGGAATACGAGGTGCTGTTGACATCCTGATACAGGCTTATCGTATATCAAATCAGTAATGGACAAGTAATAGCTGAGTTTCCGACTCGTCAGTACTTGGATGGGTTTCATGTCACATACTCTGTGGAAAAGGGCTTATAGTTATAGAGGATTTCCACAACCAACCCACCCTCTGACGGCAGTGCCAAGAACTAATGATGCGGGTATGAAGAGCTCACTCTGCATGCTCTTGCAGAAAGAAGCACAAAATAAATAAAAAAAGAAGAGAAAAAAATGTCAATTAGATTTAGCTGCACCGAAGAGGTCAGCGCCCAAGGTCACTGCAAAGTCAAGGTCACTACAAGGTCACGGTCAAACCGAGACGGGCCGGTCGACGCCTCCCCAGGGTCGCCACATGCTGTCGTAGAGCGGAACCGGAAGACACCGGTCACCGGCCACCTGGAAGTACTTGTTGCGCAGGTCCACCGGAAGGGGAACCGGACGCACCATGTGACTGCCCACCGCATGCGCATGCGCAGCAGCAGCAGCTGCCGTCGCTGCCGCCACTGCTTGAGCCTGCGCATGCGCATGTGCGGCAAGCAGATGCGGCGGAAGTGGCGGTCGTGGTGGGAGGCAGGCGACGTCGGCGTAGTGAGCCACCTGCTGCTGACCACCCACTTCCGATTTCAAGAAGCTGTCGTCTGTCGGGCTTGAGACCGAGGCTCCTCCTGCTGCTGCTGTGGCGGATGTGGAGGTACGAGGCGGAAGCGGAAGCGCATGCGGCGGCGCGTTCGTGATGCTGCGCGGAATGGCAGCCTGCGTGTGTGGCGCCACCACGTGGACTGGAGCGACAACAGCCGTGCGCAGCGCCTGGCGGGAAGCGTGAGCACTAGTGCCAGTGATGTTGACACCCTGTTGTTGCTGCTGCTGTTGTTGCTGGACAACACCAACACCAGTGACATCCCTCCTCCGCTGATCCTCATAGTCATACGCGGCCAGGCGTTCCCCTTCGAGCCTGGCAAGCACAGCGGAAGCTGATTGCGCATGCGCCTGCACCTGCGCCTGTGTAGACAGGTGGCCGACCAGCCTTGTCTTGGCTGACGTCTCCATGGCGACCGTGTTGAGGAAGGTGTCGACCTCCTTGAGGCACTCCTCGAAGCCGGCGCGGAACTTCCGGCCAGTCGTGAGGGCGGCTGTGAGGTCAGGCGACTCGGCCACCACCGTCGTCACATACTTCACCGTCAGGTCCAAGATGTCCGCCTTCTCCATCTTGTCGTAGTGCTCCGGCTGGTGGGGAATGCGTTAAAGAAAAATTAGGTCAAAACGAGGTCAAACTTAAAGCGAGGTTAAACTCAAAGTGGGGTCAATCTGATGTCAAAGCGAGGGCAAAACAAGCACAGAACGGGGTCAAAGCAACGTCAAACTCAAAACGAGGTCAATCTCAAAACGAGGTCAAAACAAGGTCAAACTCAGAGTGAGGTCAAAGTGAGGTCAAAACAAGGTCGAAACAAGATCAAGACAATATCAAAGTCAAAGCAAGGTCAAAATAAGGTTAACATGAGGTCAAGACAAGGTCAAAGCGAAGTCAAACTCAAAGCGAGGTCAAAACAAGATCAAAGTGAGATCAAACGGAGAGGATGCTGGCTTTGAAGTAGCATATTACCTATGTGGATTAATTCACTCGGAAAGAGGACACAAGACAGGTTATGCAAAATTATATTTATTTTGAAAAGAAAACAAATGTCAAGTAATCAGATCGTGGCCCTGAGGCTGAGTGAGGCTGGGTCGGCAGTGCAGGTGAGTCACCATGCGAATCGTGGAAGGCTGGCGGCTTCTGATAACAGGTGGTGTGTAATATAGTGAGTCAATCATGGAATCGGAGGCGTGATGTAAGCATGTACAAATATAGAAATGACATAATGAGTAATCAAGAAGGAGCACATTGCTAAATGTCATAATCAAATATCAGAAACAAATGTCAGGAGCAGCACTTAACCCAACAAATAGGAAAGTGCTGTTGGGGCTCTAGTGATGGGAGCCTGGTTGAGATAGTTTGTGACAGCATTACTCTTCCAAGAGCCAGCAAGTTTGATGTCCGGTCGCGGGACGTTGGTGAGTTGGCAAGCCTGAAAAGCTCCTCTTCTGAGGCCGTGGAGTGTCGGGGACCGTATGGGCCGAGTTGAGTGTAGCGTGAGAAGAAAATCTAAGCTACAGCGTTGGTGGGGCGGGCGTGTGAGGAGGCATGGCAGGGTTGGCGGGGACTGACTGTGACTGGGCAGCAATGGCGGGCTCTATGTGATAGTGGGAGGGACTTACAGCCGGTGTGGTGTGCTCAGCCGTGTACCGTGCTCAGCCGTGTGCATCGACTCAAACTCAAGGCATTGTCAATGGTCGTAAGTCACTAACCTTAACAATTTAATATAATGTTTTTGGTAAAGATGTTTTCTATATGTGTACCAAGCGAATTGTTTCTAGGTGGTGTGGTTTTAGAGATATTTCACTTTTCCTGGATTTTCTGTATGAAGATTGCTCACGACCATTGACAATGCCTTGGGTTTGATGGTACTTGCAGTGCAAAACATTAGTTTTAATCAAAATTAATAGAAATCAAGAACCCTAACCTTATAAATTTTATATAATCTTTTTGGTGAAGATGTTTTCTATATGTGTGCCAAGCGATTTGTTAATAGGTGGTGTGGTTTCAGAGATATTTCACTTGTTCTGTATTTTCTGTATGAAGATTACTCACGACCATTGACAATGCCTTGAGTTTGAGTCTAATGACACGGCTGAGCACGGTACACGGCTGAGCATGCCACACCGGTGCGGCCGCTGCTGAGGAGTCAGTGGCTGCCTTCCTGTTGTCGAAGGCCCTCCTCTTCTGGCAATCTTGCTCTTCATGAAGATGAGTTCTCTTGAGCCGGTATGCACACCAAGTGCAAATATGTGGGAACTTGGCAGGGTGAACCCCATGTGACATAGCAAAACTACAGTCGCGACCCCAGGACTTGCCGTCTGTTTCTTTGTTGAACTCATTCCTAGTGTTTATGGGGGGGGGGGGGGGCTGTGACGGTGCGGGAGAAGGGTGGGGCTCGAAGCTTGGTAGTAATGGGAATACGGCTGAGCTGGGAACTGATGGTAGGAGGAAGCCTGGGGAGATTGGCCCTCTGCGGTACAGATATCCCGTTGCATATCTTTTATCAGTGCCTGGTCTTCCCACCCATTTGGAAGACAGCCCATGGAAATTAACTTGAACTTGAAGACCTTTTTTGACTACCACCGGCAGGTCGGCCAGTCCCAGGTCGTGGTCATGTGTGCTAAGTCTCTCTCATGGTTGATAATATTGTCATGAGCGTGATGAAAATGGGAAATATTGTGCCTAAAGCGGGACTCGAACCAACATCTCTTTGCATTGCGGGCCAGTGTGCTAACCATTACACCACCTAGGCTCCTTGATATGAACACACTACCCATGCCTACCTGTCTATGTGGTTACTTGTCTGAGAGGCCAGCGCAGCCTACCACACTCGTCCCCCTGGAATTGTAAGTCTTTTAAATGGCCATTTAATGCTTACAATTACATACATACAGGCAATGCACCCACACATACATACCCAGGGCAGGTTCATCAACCATACAGCGCGGAGCTTGTACAGAATCATGGTCATGGCAACCAGTGTCATGGGCATGATGAAAATGGGAAATATTGTGCCTAGAGCGGGACTAGAACCCACATCTCTTTGCATTCCAGGCCAGTGTGCTAACCATTACACCACCTAGGCTCCCTGATATGAACACACTACCCATGCCTACCTGTCTATGTGGTTACTTGCCTGAGAGGCCAGCGTAGCCTACCACAATATGTTCAGCCCAGGTTGATGGGAGGGATGGTGTGGCGTGCTCAGCCGTGTACCGTGCTCAGCCGTGTGCATAGACTCAAACTCAAGGCTTTGTCAATGGTTGTGAGTCGCTAACCTTATAAATTTAATATAATATTTTTGGTAAAGATGTTTTTTTATATGTTTACCAAGCGATTTGTTTCTAGGTTGTGTGGTTTTAGAGATATTTTACTTTTCCTGGATTTTCTGTATGAACATTGCTCACCACCATTGACAATGCCTTGAGTTTGATGGTACTTGCAGTGCAAAACATTAGTTTTAATCAAAATTAATAGAAATCAAGAACCCTAACCTTATCAATTTAATATAATCTTTTTGGTGAAGATGTTTTCTATATGTGTACCAAGCGATTTGTTAATAGGTGGTGTGGTTTTAGAGATATTTCACTT
Organism: Branchipolynoe longqiensis; assembly: GCA_030323885.1. Taxonomy (NCBI): domain Eukaryota; kingdom Metazoa; phylum Annelida; class Polychaeta; order Phyllodocida; family Polynoidae; genus Branchipolynoe; species Branchipolynoe longqiensis. Next base: position 75,802,353 of record CM059187.1, read on the forward strand.
GTTCTGTATTTTCTGTATGAAGATTACTCACAACCATTGACAATGCCTTGAGTTTGAGTCTAATGACACGGCTGAGCATGGTACACGGCTGAGCATGCCACACCAGTGCGGCCGCTGCTGAGGAGTCAGTGGCTGCCTTCCTGTTGTCGAAGGCCCTCCTCTTCTGGCAATCTTGCTCTTCATGAAGATGAGTTCTCTTGAGCCGGTATGCGCACCAAGCGCAAATATGTGGGAACTTGGCTGGGTGAACCCCATGTGACATTTCAAAACTACAGTCCCGAGCCTAGGGCTTGCCATCTGTTTCTTTGTTGAACTCATTCCTAGTGTTTATGGGGGGGGGGGGGGCTGCGGCGGTGCGGGAGAAGGGTGGGGCTCGAAGCTTGGTAGTAATGGGAATACGGCTGAGCTGGGAACTGATGGTAGGAGGAAGGCTGGGGAGATTGGCCCGCTGCGGTACAGATATCCCGTTGCATATCTTTTATCAGTGCCTGGTCTTCCCACCCATTTGGAAGACAGCCCATGGAAATTAACTTGAACTTGAAGACCTTTTCTGACCACCACCGGCAGGTCGGCCAGTCCCAGGTCGTGGCCATGTGTGCGCTAGCCTTCTCTGTGGCGGAGTGGTTAGAGTGTCTGACTTTTTTCTAGGTCAGACTCCTAATCTGAGGGTCGGCGGTTCGATTCCCCATGCCCCCAGCTCTGCCAATTTGGATTTCGACCGCTGTGTATAACTTACAGCGTCATCAAAGGCCAGTTGCTCTCATACCATGTCTATGTGGTGTGGGAGGTTAAAAATCGCCTGGGTAGGTAAAAGTGTAGGCTCAGGCTTTCTATCGACCAGCAGTGGAATGAGGAAGACCAGTTGTCTATGACTGAAATTTCGCCCTGCTTAAACAACTAATGGACCAAAAAAAAAAAAAGATTTCTTTTAAAAAGTCTCTCGTGGTTGATAATATATGTTCAGCCCAGGTTGGTGGGAGGGACGGGAATGCAGCCATGGTTCTTAGGGCCTCAAAGTATTCTGGCCATGTTGCTTCTCTCATCCCTCTTACTTCAAATGCATCGCCCCGTGTAATGTAAAGTTGCGGGAGGAAGGTCATACCTTTGGATCATCGAAGATCATCGTAGTGTCCAACAGCAATTCTGCGATTGCCGAGGTGGGTTGTTGCACCCTAGTTTCGGTCGTTGGGTTGGCGCTGACTTTGATAGTCAGGCCGGAGGGCTCTAGTACCTCAGCGAGATAGTAGCGCGAAGCAGGGGGACGTGTCCTGAATCTGGGGCGCCGGTGTCAGTGGAAGGGCGACCAAAGGGGGGCGGAGTCACACGCCGTAGTTGAAGTTGGTCCGGCTAAGGCACTGCTGCCATGATAAGGGACCTCGTGGGGAGGGCCGAGGTAGAGGGAGTGGCTACAGAGTTCCTCTGGGGAATGGCGGCTACACACTTCAATGCATTAACTCGGGCGGTGAGTTCTTTGGTCAACAGGGGTGTTTCACGTTGGATTTGGAGCAAAGTAGTGGTATCTACCTGTGGTTCAAAACTATGTATGTTCAACATACCATGGGCTGCCTTTTGGCATAAAGACAGCTGGTGATGTTTTCATCTATGAGATGAACAAGATCTTGCATGGTCTAAAAGGTGTGAATGTAATAACCAACGATATCCTAGTGTACGTAGTTCGGTGTAGAAACATAATGATAATCTACGAGCAGTCCTTGAACGAGCAAGACAGGTTAATTTGAGGTTGAATCCAGACAAATCGACAATATATAGGTCCAGTGTCGAATATGTAGGTCATGTCATTTCCGAGAAAGGCATAACACCCAATAAGGAGAGAATTCAGGCAATAACTGACATGCCCACACCCATGAACAAACAATCGGTGCAGCGTTTTTTGGGAATGATAGCATATGTAGCAAAATTTATTCCAAAATTGGCAGAGATAACTAAGCCTCTGCGCATTCTAATGAATAAAGAAAGCGCTTGGCACTGGGAAACTGAACAAGAACGGGCTTTTCAGAAACTCAAAAGCAAGTTTACGCATGCACCTGGTCTTCGGTTCTACAATGTAAGCAAGGTAGTGACACTTCAAGTAGATGCGTCCAAGTCGGGTCTTGGAGCAGCTAGCTCTATTGCAAGAAGGTCGTCCGATTGCTATGGCTTCTAAAGCCCTGGACGAAACGCAAAGTAGTTATGCAGTAATCGAGAAGGAGCTGTTGGCAATTTGTTTTGGTTGTACTAAATTTCACAATTACATCTTCGGTAAAAAAGTAAAGGTAGAAACAGATCATAAACCTTTGGTGTCGATAGTAAACAAGCCTCTGTATCAACTGTCTGCTCGCATGCAACACATGAGAATGCGTTTAAAGAATTATGATTTGGAGTTGGTTCATATCAAAGGCCCTGAAATGTTTGTTGCAGATGCGCTCTCCAGAGACCACACCACCAAGACCGAGCTAAATGGGCTCTTTGACAGGGAGATCAGCATTGCAGCTGTAGAGGTCATTCAGGGTTGCATGAAACAGATCGAAGCTGAAACACTCACTAACCCAGTATTAAGCGAGGTACTGCACATGGTCGACAACGGATGGCCAGAAGACAAACAGTTGATACCAAAATCCACAACACTATTTCACATGTTTTGGCATGAAATAACAAGACAGGGTGGTGTTTTACTAAAAGGTGACAGAATAATTATACCAAAGCAAATGCAGAAAACAACCCTTGACAAACTACATGAGAGGCATCAAGGGATAATAAAGAGTAAGAGATTAGCAAGGGAACACATGTTTTTTTGCCAGGGATGCAAACCCAACTTGAAGATGTAATTCAAAGATGTAGTTTGTGTCAGCAATATAGAAACAAACAACACAGTGAGCCACTAAAGCCCCATGAAATACAATGCGTTCCATTTAACAAAGTGAGAGCGGATTTATTCCAAATAGGGAATCAACATTATTTGATAATAGTGGATTATTTTTCGAAGTATCCAGAGGTAATGGAATTGCAGTCAACTACAAGTAACGCAGTAATTCAAGCTATGAAGCAAACGTTTGATAGACATGGAATTCCGGCGGTAGTGGTTTCAGACAATGGTCCGCAATTTGCAAGCGCGGAATACAAAACATTTGCAGGGGATTACGGGTTTGAATTAAAATGTTCAAGTCTGCATTATCCACAGAGTAATGGGCAGGCAGAGAGACACATTCAAAGAGTAAAGACGATGATAAAAAAGGCTAGGCAGGAGTCGAAGGACTATAATATATTCTTATTTAATTTCTGTAACACTCCAGTAAAGGGACTGCATGCGTCTCCCGCGCCGTTGTTAATGAGTCGGAAGCTACGCTCAAAGTTGCCAGCGTTAGATAAGCACTTAAGAGCGAAAACAGTAAAGATAGATCAGAAACAAATACAAAACGCACAACAGAACCAAAAGAAATTTTTTGATCGACACACAGGGAAGGAATTCAGACAATTGAAAGCCGGGGAAGATGTACAATACATCACGGACATGGGAAAGTGGGCTCCGGGCAAAATCACAAAAGGGCCAGGGAAAGAATCACAAAATTATGAAATACAGAACAAAGACAATCTGACACTGAAAAGAAATCGCAAACATATATTTCCAACACATAAGAATGTTGAGCGAAACCCACAAGCAACACGAAACCGAAGCAAAGCTACAAATGCAGGGAACTGAAATGCCCAGCCACCTAGTTATGTAACTCAGAGAGGGAGAGAAGTAAGACCAGTGAGAAGATTAGGATATCTGTAAAGTCAGTCATTAAAAATTAATCGTCAACATGTTCGAGATAAGGCAAAGTAATCTGACAACCGCGAGTTGTGTTAGCGTTGCGGCCAGTGATAATATGGCTAACAAGGTGATTAGTCACAGTGGTATCTGGATTGGTGAAAGTGTGTGTTAATTAATACCGGAATTCGATGTGAATGTTAGACTTAAGATATCAAACTGGACATTGGTGTGGGAGTTCCCATGCGTAGGTGGTTTGGACACCCATAAAGGATAACGCTGCGGTTATTGCTGGTCACTAAATAAATGTATCGTCATACGTTATGTGATATGTTTATCATAGGAACATGTAACAATTGAATTGGACTATAAGTATATATTGGATACATGACAACGTGTTTCGTTTCATTACATTGAAGTTTTCTACATCATTTTACTGTTTCAGAGGGAGATATGGTGTAAAGGTGAATTCATGTATGAAACTAATGGTAATTGGACAGTTTGTGGAATGTTATGACCGTACATCAGCACATGCACACATGAATGTGTATAGCGTGCATAACGAACCTGGACTGAACTTTAACGGAACCAATTGGTACAAACCAGTTTCATGCACAGGACTGAGTCGGCATCATGAGTGGTGTTCAATTTGTATTCATCTTTATGTTACCTTGATTTATTGCACTTCTCTTATTATTATTGTATTCTTTTTCAGAACTGTTTTTATATTGTTTTTCTATATGGAAAAGGAGATTTTATGTATTGTACTGCGGCTCGACGGCCGGGAACCAGCCCGCCGCTATGAAGGACCAGTGTAGAGAGACACTGGCTGAATAAAGCATTAAATAAGGAGACATCAACGTGTGCAGTCGTTGGTCCTTAATCACATTACAGTGAGAACCCTTGCTGTTCTACGGAAAGAGTCCCGCCTTAGCTGTGGGCATAACAGCGGCCTCCCTACTCGCTTCCTCAGTGGTTTGATTGACGTGGCCGAGCGTTGTAAAGCTGTTGTTTTGAGCAGTGGAGTGGAAATTTGTAGTTGCTCTGATGAGAGCGTAGTGTCAAGTGATCGAAAGTGGGTGGGGAAGTCACATGTGCTGGGGTGTCGACTCTGAAAGTACGACATCTGAACACTTTGACTTCTGGATACTGAATGCTTTATTCCCCATCCAGGGATCTAGACCTCCGCACACTTAGTCATGTGACGTCATCTCATTTGCATATATTACAGACGTGTCTAGACATCTAGACGTCTAGACGTCTATTACGCATATATCACATCGACTAGCCTCGTTTTCGAATTAACCATGTTGGCAGGCCAACATGCGTAATTGAAAGTTGCATTGTTTTGAGTTTCAATAATTTTCTGAGATAGGTATCGTAGGTTGATCGTTATAATCTACCTTACTTCAGTTTGAAGTAACTTTGATTTAAACTGACTAACTTTGTAAGGATTCAAAATCGTTAGTTCGAACCCTGGCCGAGTCAAACCAATGACTTGAACAAATTATAATTGACACTACCTACCCTGGCAGTTGGCATTATTAGGATAGGACAAGGAGCTGTGGAATGAGGAAGACCCAATTGTCCGCCATTGATATTTTTGAATTGAAAAACAGAACCTATACAGGAAAAAGAATACAATAAGATAGGTTTAAAGAAAAATAAAGTATGTATAGTGCTTACATCTTTCTGCATGCCCGACAGGACCATGGTCTTCATCTCCTCCAGGGCTAGGTTTATTCGTGCGCGTCTACGCTTCTCCGCCATGTGCTTGTTGAACTGGAAAAGTAAAAGTGTCCAGAGACACTAAAGATGATCAGTTCCACGCCACGCAACAAGTGGTTTCACCCTCAACAGGATAAACATGGCACCAGCGAAACCTGCAGCTGATAAGTTTACACCAGAGTGTACTCAGGAACTCAATTCCCGTCAATTTCATCCAATGCCGTATTGCGCTAATACTGAAAGACTCAACGAACGCGCATTTAATCATTTCATAACATGTGACCAATCTGGCTATACCTGTGAAGATCTAGTCTGTAGTTGGTAATTACTTACCTGGCCACCTAGATAAAGGATTCACCCTGTACTCGCAGTACATGGGTGAATACAAATGCTATATAAAAGCTGTTGAAAAAGTGGGGAAATGCAAATAGAGCCTAAATTCACAATCAAAGAAGCAACATTTATTCTCTATATATGTTTTATATTTCCCCGCTACATTTAAGTTGAAAAATATAATAAAACATATAGTTTAATAGAATTTAAAGGTGACATCGACGGTGTTCTATGGCCGCCGTCTTGTCTTTTTGCATTCTCTCCCATTTCACCAACTCTGTGCCGCTATAAGTAGCCATTTGATACTAGAGGCATGCATTCTCCTTCCTGTTCCATACTAAAGCTATTTTGCCCGTATTTAGACTACTTTGTCGTTCACCCGTGTACCACAAGTACGGGGTGAATCTTTTATCTAATGGCCACCATGGCCGTAATCGATTAACACGACCCGGGCGACTCGGGTCACCCGAGTCGTCAGAATTTCAAATAGAACACCGCGAGTGGAGTCGACAAATACACGTGCCGTGTGCAAAACAACCCGACCCCAGTAACCCACCTCTTGGCTGGGGTTTGCAAGGAGCAATGACGTCACATTTGCGCTGGTACCGTCCTGCAGGATAACAGCCACCGGTACCAGTCATACATTTTTTTTGGTGGTAATAACATAGATTAATGAAATGGAAATATCACTAAGCTATGCCATCATACAAATATTTAAATCATATTTTGCTGTAATTATATTGGCTATTAAAAAACAAATAAAAGGGCCACCATTTTTCCCAACCCGAGCATGGAGAAGCGTATTCGATTATTCGACCCGAGTTTGCAGGATGTGCGCATGCGCCAAAAAGTGGCTCGGGTGACCAGAGTCGATTAATCGATTACGCCCCATGTCAATACGTGTGTTCCAAGTTCCGCTGGTCCTTCAGAATGGACTGAAGCTGTGACCCAGCACGCCGGGTCACAGATACAGCTTACATACCGAATGTAGGGGTTGGTGCCACTCCCGACCATATCCTTCACAATTCACCCTATGCCTTAAACTCACTTTTCACTAATACAGTATAACCCCGTTAAACCAAACTTGAAGGGACCCTAGAAATTTGTCTGGATTAACCGATCATTGGTTTAACCGAGCTTTGGCTTTGACTTTGGCAAAAACTTGGGTGCATTATGAATGTAATATACAATATATGTACACTTTGATTATTGTTTTTTATGTAAATACAGTATAACCCCGTTAAATAAACCAACCGATCGTTTAATCCTAACTTTTTTTCGGCGGCCCGGCAAAATACTACCATTTATCATATAAAAACGTCGGTGGGGTCTCAGATGACCTTATAACCACATGAAAGTTTGGTTTAATATACCGGAAGTGGCCTGGTGCCCAACAATTTTGCTTGGATTAACCGATAATTTGGATTAACCGACTTTGGTTCAACCAACTTTTTTATATGATAAATGGTAGTATTTTGCCGGGCCGCCGAAAAAAGTTTGGATTAACCGATCGTTTGATTTAACCGAGCTTGGTTTAACGGGGTTGTACTGTGTTAGTAATTGGGAAGTGTGAGTGACTAGGCAGCCGACAATGTCGGCTGCGGATTCTCAGAGTCTGCGCAGCCGACGATGTCAGCTTCCTAGACCAAAGACCCTCTAATACTAAGATGGCTCACTCCCTATTTCTCCCATGGTAATGTAAATTTTGCAGTGCCACCTTGTGGTCGGTTTGATCAGCCCAGCTGCTGGTTAGTGTTTCACATGTAAAGACATACAATTATATTATACATGATATAGGTAAGTATGAATACACATCAATATGAAATTGCTATGAACAAATACCCATCATCATCAGCATCAGCATCGCCATCATCACACATCTTTCACATTCATATATACATTTATACATATAATATCGCACCTGTTTAACCAAGAGAACAGCCAGTGCACCAAGTGGTGGGTTTGATCATTTTGATTACACTGTACAGGCTGAGTGTGCCGTCTTAGTATTATAAGGTCTTTGCCTAGACTTATGACATTCTACAACTCGCGCAGCCGAAAATGTTTAAACTTATATTACAGGCACTTGTATGTGACAAAAAAAATTAAGTTTACTGTGTAGAAATGAAACTCATAGCATTGTAAAGAGCAAAGAATATGCTTTTAAATGACACCAATGTCATGCATATTGGTCTAATATTAAGAAAGTTATGAAAAAAAATTGCCATGTAATTAAACTGAAACAAAGGGAATGGGTGTGATCCTAAACAATGCAAACTGAATTTAAAAAGTGCATAACTTCATTAGTTTTCATGATATTTACAAGATTTGTTTAATAGATTAAATAGAAGAAAAAGTCCATTTTAAAATTGCATCAAAGCCTGATTTTGTGTTATTCATTATTTAATTAACTAATTAATTGATAATTAATCTCGACAAAACACAAAATATGCCAGAGCTTGCTTAATTTTCATGATATTTACAAGGTTTTTGTCAATCTTCTTGACACTGACAGATACTGGATATGAAATAAAGGTTAATCAAAATTTACAAGGTACCTGACTTGCTCTAAATTGGCTTGGTTACTTTCCTGTTAATTTCAGGTATGTGGAAATCCTCTACAGTCAAGGTGCACATTCCCACATTCCGAATCAAAATTAACAACTTTGGACGCATCAGATTGTGATAATCTTTGGTAGGAACTGAGAAAAAAGACATATATAATTACGTCTATCTACGTTTCAGTTCCATCCAAAATGAATTTGAACCGATCTGGGCCTGTATGCATGATGCGGTGTTAGCGAGCCAAAACTGGTTTTGGCGGGGATTTCTGGGTTAGCGGCGAAAACTACACAACCACAGATTAGGTTAGCGCAAACACACTGAGTGTAAGCACAAACACACCGAGTGTAAGCTAACACCGCGTCATGCATATGATATGGGCCCTGAACGCTTAGAGTGCAGCAAATTTAAACCGATCACAGCATTCGGGAACAAAATCGTGACCACTGATCGTGGGGATTTATTTCCACATACCAGCACTCAGAATGATGATGAGTACCGAGAACGGTGACGGCGATTATGAGTAATATGACACTCTTGATATTTAGCAGACCAGTAGACCAGTTATTTAATGTCTTAACTAATAATATGTGAAGTTTCATAGTGATCCGGATTCCAGCACTGGTGTTTTTACGTTCCGTAAGATTGCCTGTCACGTAAAGGTCGCGCCGTTTTTCGCTGTGCGCGAAAATGCTGATTACGCTACAGTCTGAAATTGAAGGTAAGTTTCCCAGTTTGTCAGTCACACCCTCCTGCCTGCCCACTTGTCGAGTTTGCGCATGCCCCCTTGAATAAACGCTTCGACTTTCCTCTTAAGAGGATGCATAGAAACTCTACCGCATGTACTGCTCAAACAGTTGTGGACAAAGTGACTGGTGAATCAACTAGCAGTGTCAAACCTACACCAAAGAAGTTGAAAACTGACCGCTCAAACTGTATACAAAAGAGACTTTCAATGAAAAGGTTAACAGAAACCAATCGACAATGCAAGTAGGACCTAAAGAATATGATTCTCTCATCTACAAAGACAAATCACTTGAAGCAGGCCCTTGACTTGAGCGAAAAGAGACACTTGAAGACAGACTTCGTGCTGACAAACGCAAGAAAAACAAAGAGATTGCTGAGAAGGAGAAAGAAGTAAAGTCCCTCAAAAGGTCTCTGGGAATCCTGCATCTGAGCAGAGAGCGTGTATATAAACAGATGAGAGGGACAACTCCCGCGAAAAACGGTAACACAGGCTACAGTGGCGTTCCTGGCGGTTAGTGTTGAACAAGCCTTGAGTTTGCCGGTACGCTCAATGCAAAACATTTGTTTTTATTCAAAATTAATAGAAATCCAGAAGCCTAACCTTATCAATTTAATATAATCCTTTTGGTAAACATGTTTTCTATATGTCTTCCAAGCGGTTTGTTTCTATGTGGTGTAGTTTTAGAGATATTTAACGTTTTCTGTATGAAGATTGCTCACCGCCATTGACAATGCCTTGAGTTTGCCGTACGTGTAGTGCAAAACGTGTGTTTTATTCAAAATTAATAGAAATTCAGAACCCTAGCCATGTAAATTTAATATAGTCTCATTGTTAAATATGTTTTCTATATGTGTTCCAAACAGTTTGTTTCTATGTAGTGTAGTTTTAGAGATATTTCACTTTTTCTGTACGAAGACTGCTCAAGGCCATTGACAATGCCTTGAGTTTGCCGTAAGCGTAGTGAAAAACGTCAGTTTTATTCAAAATTAATAGAAATCCAGAAGCCTAACCATATCAATTTAATATAATCTTGTTGGTAAACATGTTTTCTATGTGTATTCCAATCAGTTTGTTTCTAGGTTTTGTAGTTTTAGAGATATTTAACGTTTTCTGTATGAAGATTGCTCACTGCCATTGAAAATGCCTTGAGGTTTGCCCATATGCTTAAGCTGTTCAACAACCACCACTTGGAGCGCCAAAGTCGGCAGATGTTACATGCTCTAGTATGGGAGTTGTCCCTCTCATCTGTTTATATACACGCTCTCTGATCTGAGTGAAAGAAAGATTAATAAAATTGCAAATATGTGACGATGCTAGCTAGTGTCACAGTGTGCAAAGGGAACTTAGCCCATTAAAGATACCATTTAAGAAAACCGAACTTGAAAATGAAAGCCTTCGTAATTAAGCATAAGTTGCCGATGCTGAACAAAATAATGTTATTCTGTGAATAAAAATCACATTTACAAAAAATAAAGACAAACAAAAGAGAGATAGTCCTCACCTTCCTGTGAGTAAGCCTCATGGCCCTCTCACTGTCCGTCCTCATGTCCCCCACCCCGCTAGGTGGCGGTGGCGACATCGGTTCGCACAGCAGGTCCATAGTGCAACTAAATGTCGTCTGCCTTTTCTCCGCAAATGTCGCTGCTCAGGCCGAAAATGCCGCGAGTTTCTCTACGATCTCGTAGAGCGCCTTCTCTCGGATTGTCACGTTCATGTATGTATTGTCTGTGAATAGATGCCTATCTACATCCAGATGTCGTCTGATGGTATCCAAATGTCGTCTGTTGGTATCCAAATGTTGTCTGATGGCATCTATGTCGTCTGTTGGTATCCAAATGTCGTCTGTTCATATATAATTGTCTATCTGCATCAAAATCTCATCTGCCGATATTTGATATGTCATCTGGTTGCATCCAAATGTCGTCTGCCCGCATGTATCCAAATATTGTCTATCTGCATCAAAATGTTACTTGCCCATTTTCAGATCTCATAATCATATGTCTGCATCTAAATGTAGTTTGCCTGAATCCTAAGGCTAATGTTGTCTGACCGTATTCAAATCTCGTCTGTTTGCATCCAAACGTGGTCTGTCTGCATCCAAATGTTGTCTGTCTGCATCCAAATGTTGTTTACCTGTATTAAAATGTTGTCTGTTTGCATCCAAATGTTGTCTGTCTGCATCCAAATGTGGTCTGCCCTTATTAAAATGTCGTATGTTTACATCAAACTCTCATGTGTCTGCATCCAAACCTAGTTTGCCTGAATCCAAATGTCGTCTGCCTTGCAAACAATCACTATGACACAGAGCACACCGACCCTGCATCAAGCTATGTCAGTTCTGGCGTGAACAGACGCTTCTAAGTTCTATTTTGCCACAACTTCCTCCTGTCCTTGCTGCTTGATGATGTATATAGTGTAAAGGTAGACCTGCAAATAGTCGTCTGCTCCTGTCCAACACACTGAGTACTCCTAGTTTTAGGCGGGTAATCGGAGACGCTTCCATTTGCCAGACGACATTTTGCCGATTTGCACAAACGATGCCAGTGCGTCGTAAATACGCAGACACAACAAACTCACACAAGGTCACACAAGGTCACACGCTTCGTTGTTTGTTCCTTTGCTTGTTTGGAATTTAAAACTCCTTTCCAGTGGAGTGGAAGCGGTGGTAACAGGCAGCAGTACAAATGTCGTCTGCCTTGCTTGTGACGTGTATGTACCACTGACTGCTGGTTCTGTGTGGATGAACAACAAGGTGTTCCCGGGTTGTGATGCCCACACGGAGTGGCGGACCGTGTCGCTATGGGGCAGTGTGTGCAGGTCTGGGTGCGCGCGCAGGTGTGCGCGTTTATGTGCGTGTGCAGGTGTGTGTATAGGTATTGTGGGAGAGGGCGTGTAGGTATCTGGGTTTCTGCGCAGCATTGGCGTGCATCGGACGCTGCCCGTGCCCCCCTCCCCCAACCACTCCGCCTCCTCCCTCCCCCTCCCCCTCCCCCAACCCCTTCCCCCCCCCACTCCCCAATCCCCAATACCCCCTCCCCTCCTCTACCCCCATCATCCTCCTCCCTCCCCTGCCCCCAGCCCCCACCCATCCCCCCGCCCCCTCTCACTCCCGTTCCGTTCCTCTCCCCCTCCCCACCCTTTCCCCTCCCCTCCTACCCACTCCCTCCTACCCCCTCCCTTTCCCCTCCCTCTTCCCCTCCCAACTCCTCCCATCCTCCATTCCAATCCATCCTCCTCTCCCAAACCCCTCCGTTTTCCCCTCCCCCTTCCCCTTCCATTCCTCTTCCCCTCCCCTCTCTCCCCTCCCCTCCCTCTACTACCCACCTCCCCCTCTCCCCCCATCCCACAATCCGCACCCAACACACACACACTCCGCCCCTTACACACACCTACACACACACATTGCGCGCGCACACTCGTCCCGCCGGCGTCCCCCCATTATGTGGCGGTGACGCTGCCTCGCTTTCATGTGGCGGGGGACGCGGCCTCGAACGTCACCTGCCGCCCCCGGGGCCCTCTCACTAACGGACCGCCGAGCCGCCCGTCTCACTAACACTGCGCTAAGTCCTCACCGACAACCATCCACCACCCACCACTCACCACCCACTACTCACCACCCACTACTCACCACCCACAACTCATCACCCACCACTCACCGCCCACCACTCACCACCCACAACTCACCACCCACCACTCACCTCCCACTACTCACCACTCACCACCCACCACTCACCACTCACCACCCACCACTCACCACCCACAACTCACCACCCACCACTCACCACCCACCACTCACCACCCACCACTCACCACCCACCACTCACCACTCACCACCCACCACTCACCACCCACCACTCACCCCCACTACTCACCACCCACCACTCACCACCCACCACTCACCACTCACCACCCACAACTCACCACGCACCACTCACCGCCCACCACTCACCACCCACCACTCACCACCCACCACTCACCACCCACCCTCCACCTCACCATCCACCCTCCACACCCCCACCACCCACCACTCACCACCCACCACTCACCACCCACCACTCACCACTCACCACCCACCATCTCACACCCACACCTCACCACCCACCACTCACCACTACTCACCACTCACCACCACCCACCACTCACCACCCACCACTCACCACTCACCACCCACAACTCACCACACACCACTCACCGCCCACTACTCACCACCCACCACTCACCACCCACCACTCACCACCCACCACTCACCGCCCACAACTCACCACCCACCACTCACCACCCACCACTCACCGCCCACTACTCACCACCCACCACTCACCTTACACCATCCACCACTCACCACCCACCACCCACCACTCACCGCTCACCACTCACCTTACACCACCCACCACTCACCACCCACCACCCACCTTACACCACCCACCCAGCTGTAGTTGCATCAACTACACCAACAACAAAAACTATACTCTATATTACATATATCATTGTCTATGCCATATTATGGAATGTATCAATTTATTATACACATATTATTAATTATGTAATTGTCTTGTAATTGTTATCTACTCATATAATTGTATTTGTGCTGATATATGTCAACTAACTACTAAAACATCCAACTGCTATTTGAGCTCAGTGAGGGAGGCAGTGAGCGACCTGGAGGGCGAACTGGTCTGCTACTAGGCAGGCACCTTTCTGTTTCCCACTTCTCCCGCCAGGTGCTGCTGCCATCATTCTGCATCTGCCCATTTCCTCACCGAATTTTGATTTAATAAACTGTATCGGAGGGATGCAGATATGTGCATGAACCATCGGTCAATACACACAGTGCATGACCGTCCATAAGGTCCTCAATCCTCTTGCCCTCTGGGTTCCTAGTGCTCCCTCCCCACAGTGGGTTGTGGCCGTTAAAGTCACCCATAAGTAAATATGGGGACGGTAACTGGCTCACAAGAGCATCCAATTCTTGTAAGGTGAGAATGGAGCTCGGAGGAACATAGATGGAACAGAGAGTTATAGTCTTATGTAGCGTCAGACGAACAGCTACAGCCTGTAGTGTTGTGTCTAACGCCACTGGCGTACATACAATATCACGTCTAACCAGGATGGAGGAGCCGCGGTTTCATTCGTTTTTTGTTTTTTTTGATTGATTTGTGGTTTCTTTACGCCGTGTCGGCAGCATAGGCCATATTCACGGTGAGAATTGTTTGTTTTTTATTCAACCATTGCCTTTACATATAATGTAAAAGCATACGACCAGTTATGTGTCAATAGACACTTATGCATTTTTAAAAGCTAAATCATATAATTAAATAAAATAGATGAAAGAATTAATTAACCAAATTGTTTTAATGAACTATATACTATATAGTTACTGTCTGTCTTGTTGGGAGTCAAACTTTTAAAGTAATGCATTTAGAATACTGTCTGGTACCATGTTCTTGACAAAGCATTCTCATTGTTTAAAATCTTGCCACATTGAATACACCAACCGTCATATTCATAGTAAATAAACAAAAAACCCACAACGCGAGTCGAAGCTGTTATAATCTCCACCACATCCCTCATGTTATTGTCTATTTTAATCCAAAAGTTCTGAAGTTTTGACAATGTTCGCTGGATATGATATATAAGGGATGTGCCTGTTCAGTGTTGGCGCTCAAAGCCCTCCCCCCCTCTCCTCCCCCCCCCCCCACCCTCCACCAACACACACACACAGCCCCCACAAGCCTCCACTCTTGGCCTACTATCTGGATACTCCAGTCACCTGTCCTTTCCAGACTCCCCCCCCCCCCCACACACACACACTCCTCTCGCACTTCCCTCCTCCTACACACCTGCGGGGCTTTGGGTCACGCGCACACCCACCCCCACCTCACCCCCACCCCACCGCCACACACCCAACCAGATAGTACCACCTGGACAGGTCTCCCACTCAGTGACCACAAATGCAACGCGAGCACCTGGAAGATTTACTAGTTCCTAGCCGATCTTTTTTTTGTTTGTTATTTTCAAAATATGAATTAACCAGAATGTACACTTAAACTCTCCCTCTCCATATATATATATATATATATATATTTACTGTATATATATATATATATATACAGTAAAACCTCTCTAACCGGCCACCTCCATAGATCGACCACTCCCCTATATCGATCGCTTTATTTGGGTTCCAACAATGCTATTGTAACCATATTCTAACTCCCTAAACCGACCACCTCCCTAAATGGACCACTTAAAGTCGGTCCCAAGGTCGGTCGATTTAGAGACGTTTTACTGTGTATATATATATATATTTAACTGAATAGACTTTGGACTTTCTAATTCTTATAATGTTTGACGTAGTTCCCCTATAACTCATGATGGCGGCTGCGCGGCTCCTCCAGTGTCAGCCGCCGCCCGCGCTGTCGGCCCGGCCTGGCTAGGCGCCCGTCGTCTTCTCGTCGTCTTTACCGCAGTTAACTTCCCTTTCAGTATTATTAAGTGGCTCTCTCTCTATTCCTTTGATTAATATACTGTAGTCCCAGTTCTGGCTGCGCCTGTCTCCATACAGGAAACCTGCCTAACCCTGGAATGGCCAGGCTGGCCTAGGCCTTCCTGATGTTATCCTAAAGTTATCCCCGAGAGAGCCCTAGATTGATACTCGTTCTCTGAGTTGCATCAACCTTAGTCCGGTACAGGAGTCCTGATATTATTCTTAGTCCACCCTGATACTTAGAGAAGTTGACTTATGCCCGGTACACACCTACCGTATACGATTCGCGCACTAAAACTGAATGGCCGACGCAACGCGCCACGACTCGGTCCATCCCGTTTGCGACTTTAAACTGACGACAGGGGGTGCTCACATATACCGATCGGGTGTGCGCACATATACCGTCCGTTTCGCGACTGCGTTCCACGAACCTGGTGTATTTAGCGCGAACTACACTGGCATCAGCGCCTCCTAGCAGTTGTTGATCGGCCGTCGGTCAGCAACGCTAGATGGCGCCAAGTTGTTTTTATCGCTGCGACTGGCGTCGGGGCCGTGAACCGTCGGTGAGGTGTGAAAGCTGCCGGCCCGGGGGAGGGCGAGGGGACGGTGAGCAGCGGGCGTCGGGTGAGGCGCGGAAGCTGCCCGGGGCGGGGGAGGGTCTCTTCCTCTCCTCTCCTGCGCGACAGCCCGGGGCGGGGGAGGGTCTCTTCCTCTCCCTCTCCTCTCCTCGCATAAAATGCAATGCTTGCTTCGCATTACGACCAAACTGACCAGCAACATGGCGCCGCGTTCAACTGCTCAAAAGAGAGCCATGGCTATTGCGCTCGCTTTGCTTGTCATACGCCGTCGCCGACGACGTCGGAGGATTGCTCGAAATGTGTGGGTTCGGCCACACATCGCTCAAAGACCAGAGCTAGGAGCATTCAATGCCCTGATGGCTGGTCTACGCAGGGACGAGCCACAGAACTTGTGTCCCTTCCCGGTCCGCCAGGAACCACACTTGCATGCAGGCTTGACCACTTCGCGTATATATATATATATATATATATATATATATATATACTCCATAAGACCCAACACTGTACCGGTGGCACCATCTCGGCCTACCTCTCCTCAACTGGATGTTGACCAGTGTCAGTCGCACTGTAGGATACCTGTATATAGTATATATATATATATATATATATATATATATATATCATAATAGATATAATATAGTGACAATATATACAATAATAACAACAATTCCTTTCTGCGCATTTATACTCACATAATACTTATGCATCACATATATGTAACTGCTATGCTATGCTCTATGTATTCATTTAATAACGACAGACGATGGAGATTTCAGACTAGAAAAGATCGAATTAAAAAAACCAACACATTCCATGTCTAAACTTATTGAGCAATCAGTCAAGTTGAAAGGTTCATCCTTTTAAAAATAGAATTATTAAAATTAATAGTTGGTAAAGGCTCCAACACCCCTGCCCAAATTAATAGTTAGTAAGAGCTCCAAGCGCCCCCCCCCCCCGCCCGCCTAACGCCTTCCCTAACAATCGCCCCATCTACGCCCCTTCTTATCCCCCCCACACATCCCCCCCCCACACCTAACACACATCCCCCACCTCACACACATCCCCCACCCCACCTCACACACATCCCCACCCCAACCTTACACACAGCATCACCCCACCTCACACACATCCCCCACCCCACCTCACACACATCCCCACCCCAACCTTACACACAGCATCACCCCACCTCACACACATCCCCCACCCCCACCTAACACACATCCCCCACCTCACACACATCCCCCACCCCACCTCACACACCGCACCCCCACCTCACACACATCCCCACCCCAACCTTACACACAGCATCACCCCACCTCACACACATCCCCCACCCCACCTCACACACCCCATCCCGACCTCACACACATCCCCCACCCCCATCTCCACCTCCTCTTCGCTCTCTAAAGGGACGCGTGCCGTGTGCAACGAAGCGCGTCGGCGCGCGGGAAGGTGTGTGTGTGGTGTGTGTGTGTAGTGTGTGTGTTGTGTTTAGGGGGGCCTGAAAGTGGGGCGCCTTTAAAAACTTGTCGCCTGCCGCAGCCAAAAATTTCTGTAGTCTGCTCTGACTAAAATTGTCACCTGCTTTTCCACAGAATGTCATCTGCTATCGCCGGCTGCCGTCTGTAGTGCCCGAATGTCGTCTGTTGTGACTAAATCAGTAAATGTAATATGTTGCGACTGAATGTTGTATATTGTGACTAAGTGTCATCTGCTGTTACAGAATATTATTTGATGTGACTAAATGTTATCTGTGACTGAATGCCATCTGTTGTGACCGAATGCCACATGGTGTGACTGAATGGCACATATTGTGACTGAATGCAGGATAGTGTGACTAAATACCATCTGCTGTTACTTAATATCATACGTTGTGACTAAATAGTGTATATCTGAATGAATGCCATCTGTTGTGACCGAATGTTGTCTTCTGTAAGTTGTAACTGAATAATACATATTCTGACTAAATGTCATCTGCTGTGACCGAACTTTGTCTGCTGTGACTGAATGTCAAATGTTGTGGTTAAATATTGTTGGCTGTGACTGAATGTCATCTTTTGTAACTGAATATTATATGTTGTGACTAACTATCGTCTGCTGTGAGTGTGACCGGGCGCTGTCTGCTGTGACTGAATTTCAAATGCTGTGACTAAATTGTGGATGTGACTGGATGTTGTCTTCTGCGACCAAATATCGTCTGCTGTGACCTAACATTATCTGTTGTGACTGAATGTTAAATACTGTGAGTAATGTTATATCTGACTGAATGTCGTCTTCTGTAACTGAATATTGTATGTTGTGACTAAATATCATCTGCTGTGAGTGTGACCAAACATGGTCTGCTGTGACTGAATGTCGTATTCTGCGACCAAATGTCGTTTGCTGAAACCAAACTTTGTCTGTTGTGACTGAATGTCAAATGTGACTAAATGTTGTTGGCTGTGAGTGTGACTGAATGTCAATTGTTCGATTCATTTCACATTGTGTTGAGTAAATGTCGTCTGCCGAGCCTGCATGCCATCTGATGTGACTAAGCTTCATCTGCTGTGGACCAGACGGGATGGCCGAATGAGTTGAGCGTCCGTCTCCTGATTTGGTAGATCGCTGGATTCGAACCCTGGTTGAGTCAAACCAATGACTTAACAAATTGTCGCTTCCTAGCCTGGCACTCGGCATTATTAGGATAGGGCAAGGACTGGTTGTCCTGAAAGCCTGGTCTCACAGTGGGGCTGCACTATAAAGTCGCCATGAGTGCGCATTGTCACAAGTCGGTACCCGTCCTGATATGACGTTAGATGTTGCCAGGATGTAAAACTCCAACAACCAATCATCTCTTATGGTGGATAATTGGCTAATCATGTGCATGGGAGCAAGACTATAAAGCCGCCATGAGTACTCATTGCCACAAGCCGGTATCCCTTCTGATATGACCTCAGATATTGCATGGGCATAAGACCCCAGTCGACCATTCTTAGTAAATGCTCCCAGTTCTTAGTAAAATGTCGTTTGCCCTATTAAAGGCCCTGTCACATTACGGCGTATGGCGGGAGCGTATTGAAAACCTACGTAGGTCCTGCGCGTGCCGGCCTATGATGACATTTGGTGACCTTTCGGGTGGTTTTGAGCGTATGTGGAACCTACGAGGAGCGTACGAGGAGCGTATGAGGAGCGTATGGGAGCGTATGGGAGCGTGCTGTGACATTTTTTGACAGTATGGGCCATACGCCCTCATAGGTCGAGTTTTTTTTAGCATGCACAAAAAAATTGGACGGACGGATTTATGAAAGCGTATGGCGGCGTATGCCTCATACGCTTCACATACGCCGGCATCTGGCGGCATCTGGCGCGCATGAGTGCGAATGGTAGCGTATGCGTAGCGTATGAGTAGCGTATACGGCGTATGCCGACGTATATGACGTAACGCGCTTACGCCGCCATACGCTCCCGCAAAAAACCCTAATGTGACAGCCCCTTAAGTAGTAAAATGTTGTCTGTCCTATTAAGTAGTAAAATGTCGTCTGTTCTATTAAGTAGCTAAGACATCGTCTGCAAAAACATAATTTGAATGAAATGTGTTCCCGCACTTGGTATAATTTACGAGGGAAATTAACGGTATAAATGTTAAGCCATTATCTTCAAATTGAATACAACACAGGCTTACTTCAATTAAAATTAATCTTGTGTGTACTTTAAATTAATTTAATTGGAAGCGCCAGTATGTTTCTTTTGACGAGTATTTTTTGGCCATGCATTTAACTTAAATTTGATATCAATCACCCCCCCCCCCCCTAAGTACATAAACAGTCAGTGTTTAATGGTATCTTTGACAGTGAATTTAAGCTCAATATTAAGCCTGCTCAAATGATATTCGGTCTCATCAGAAATAAACTTAATTTATTTAGCCTAACACCCTTAAAGTTGTATAAACGGGCACGGTGGCCGAATCGGTAGAGCGCGGGACTCGCGTGCGGAAGGTCAGTTCCCGGTTGAGTCAAACCAATGACTTTAAAATTGATACGAGCCAGCACCATGACCTGATATCGCCCTCGGGCACATAAAGCTAAGATTCCTTACACACGGTATGCGGCATCCGATTGCGAATGCGAATAAGAATCGAAAAGCATGTAAATGAATGGTGGCGCTTCCATACATCCGAATGTGCGAATGCGAATGCGAATGCGAATGCGGCAACTGAATCGGTCCCTGTAGCCATTAGTGCGGTATGCGAATGCGAATGCTGCTGCGTTTGCCATAGAAACCAATACTGTTCCATCACAAATTAGGATGAAAAACCCCAACAAATGTTGCAGGGGGCGCCGCATATACGACATTCGCATGCCGCATGCCGCATGCCGCGTATAAGGAATTGTAGCTTTATCCTGACACGGAGCTAACCAGTCCTTGCCGTATCTTATTAAAGCTAGCATTCCATACACGCGGTATGCAGCATGCGAATGCGAATGCGGCAAAAAATGGAAAAGCATCTAAGTGAATAGGGGTGCTTCCATCCCTCTGAATGCGAATGCGAATGCGAATGCGAATGCGGCAACTAAATCGGTCCCTGTAGCCATCGGTGCGGCATGTGAATGCGAATGCTGCTGCATTTGCCATAGAAACCAATACTGTTCCTTCACAAATTTGGAGGAAAAACCCCAACCACATGCCGCATACCGCATATAGGGAATCTTAGCTTAAGGCTGAGTGCCAAAGTGGGAAGCGACAAGAATAAATTTGATAAGGCACCTTCCGCACGCGAGGACCGCGCTCTGCCGATTAGGCCACGGCGCCCGGTGCTTTTCCGAGTTGTGGTGGCAGATGGAGTGTGAGGTGGAAACCTGAGGCCACGTGACAGGTGAGAGTGACTCAGAACGAGGCTGGCGCCACATTGCTGCAGACGCCTCAACCCCCACCCACCCCTCCTCCCGCCCAACCCACCAACACTTTGAAGGTGCATAATCAGATGAAAACATAAAATTCTCACAAATCAAAACTCATATCTAAAAAAAAGGTTAAGTTTGTTTTATTTAACGCCTTTAGAGCACATTGATTTTCGTATCATCGGCTATTGGACGTCAAACATATGGTCATTCTGACTTATTTATTTGGAGGGAACCCGCTGCCGCCATATAGGCTACTCTTTCCGATAAACAGCAAGGGTTTTATATGCATTTTCCCAAAGACAGGACAGCACATACCACAGCCTTTGATGAACCAGTTGTGGACCACTGGGTGGAACGGAAACATATCGCTCCCCAAAAACTCATATCTAGATTACCGGACGCGGTGGCCGAATTGTAGAGCGCAGGCTTCCCGTGCGGAAGGCTTGTTTCTTTGTTTTAGGTCCTGGCAACATCTAAGGTCATATCAGGATGGGTACTGACTTGTGACAGTGCACACTCATGGCAACTTTTATAGTGCTGCCCCACTGGGAGACCAGGCCGCTGGTACTATGACCCGATATCCCACTCAGTCACATTATACTGACACTGAGCTAACCAGTCCTTGCCCTATCCTATTAATGCTGAGTGACAGGCCAGGAAGTGACAAGTCATGACCTTACTATTAAAACGTTATATCTGACAAAGTGGTGCTTTCGAGATAATGAGGACTGAAGCTGTGTAACTGCATGATAGCAAAGCAGATAGAACAATATTATTTTTAATATATCTCAGTGAAAAATACCAGTTGACAAACAGCTGTGTAACTGCATGATATCATTTTTACATCCATAACACCAATTCGGTCACTATGT